>NC_069485.1:5721870-5784675 GCF_026875155.1 Cherax quadricarinatus | reverse complement strand
CTCTTATTTTTGGGTGCTCCACCAGTCTTCTTCTGATCTCCATGAATTGCATGCTATATATGTCAGTGGCTCTGGTCTGTAGTTTAGTACTGTCTGTCTTCCATAACTCAGGTAATTACCCTGTTTCAACAGATGTGTTGAAGATTGTTGTTAGTGGCACACACAGTGCCTCTGCTCCCTCTCTCAGGATCCACGAAGAGATGTTGTCCAGTTACACCTCATTTAAGACATCTAGTTCGCTCTTCAACTCCTCCTCGGTTGTGTGTAGTGTGTCCAGCACTTGTTGGTGTACCCTACCATTCCAGTTTGATGGAATCCTTTCTGTTTGCAATGAAAATACCTTCCTTAATCTCGTGTTCAGTTCCTCACATACATCCTGGTAATTTCTTGTGATCTCCCCTCCTTCCTTCCTCAGCCTGATTACCTGGAGTTTACCTGGAGAGAGTTTCGGGGTTCAACGCCCCCGCGGCCCGGTCTGTGACCAGGCCTCCTGGTGGATCAGCGCCTGATCAACCAGGCTGTTGCTGCTGGCTGCACGCAAACCAACGTACGAGCCACAGCCTGGCTGATCAGGAACTGACTTTAGGTGCTTGTCCAGTGCCAGCTTGAAGACTGCCAGGGGTCTGTTGGTAATCCCCCTTATGTGTGCTGGGAGGCAGTTGAAACAGTCTCGGGCCCTGACACTTATTGTATGGTCTCTTAAGTGTTTGTGAAACCCTGCTTTTCATTGGGGGGATGGGTGCATCGTCTGCCAAGTCTTTTGCTTTCGTAGTGAGTGATTTTCGTGTGCAAGTTCGGTACTAGTCCCTCTAGGATTTTCCAGGTGTATATAATCATGTATCTCTCCTCCTGCGTTCCAGGGAATACAGGTTTAGAAACCTCAAGCGCTCCAGTAATTTAGGTGTTTTATCTCCCTTATGCGCGCCGTGAAAGTTCTCTGTACATTTTCTAGGTCGGCAATTTCACCTGCCTTGAAAGGTGCTGTTAGAGTGCAGCAATAAATTTCCCGCCCGGATAGAACAAGTGACCTGAAGAGTGTCATCATGGGCTTGGCCCCCCCTAGTTTTGAAGGTTCTCATTATCCATCCTGTCATTTTTCTAGCAGATGCGATTGATACAATGGTATGGTCCTTGAAGGTGAGATCCTCCGACATAATCACTCCCAGGTCTTTGACGTTGGTGTTTCGCTCTATTTTGTGGCCAGAATTTGTTTTGTACTCTGATGAAGATTTAATTTCCTCATGTTTACCATATCTGAGTAATTGAAATTTCTCATCGTTGAACTTCATATTGTTTTCTGCAGCCCACTGAAAGATTTGGTTGATGTCCGCCTGGAGCCTTGCAGTGTCTGCAATGGAAGACACTGTCATGCAGATTCGGGTGTCATCCGCAAAGGAAGACACGGTGCTGTGGCTGACATCCTTGTCTATGTCGGATATGAGGATGAGGAACAAGATGGGAGCTAGTACTGTGCCTTGTGGAACAGAGCTTTTCACCGTAGCTGCCTCGGACTTTACTCTGTTGACGACTACTCTCTGTGTTCTTGTGGTCCTTGACTATTTTTTTCCTCCCGGTGTGGCTGTATAACAACTTTGGGTCAGATTTGGCTTTGGATACTGTGTCATTCTCGTATTACCACTGGGCGTCATTCCTTATCCATGCATATTCGCTTCTGATTCTTCGGCTCATCTCCTTATTTTCCTGGGTAGGACCCAGTGGGTCCTTTGTCGTTACTTCTGTATCAGTGACATCAACATATACCAGTAACACCAGTATGCACTAGTGACATCAATGTATACTATTGGCGTCACTGTATATTGGTGACATCAATATGTACCATAGCATCAGTATAGAAGAGTGATGTATACTTGTTACATCAATATGAACTGAGATCAAATTTCTGTATACCAGTGACGTCAACATATACCAGTAACACCAATATGTACTAGTTACATCAATGTATACTAGTGACGTCAATATGTGCCAAAACAGCAGTATGAGTGACATCAATATATACTTGTTACATCAATATGTACTGACATCAAAATAAACTAGTGACATCAGCATAGAGTATGCTAGCGGTATCAATATATAACTGTGATATCAATTCATACTAGAGACATCAGTATATGCTAATGACATTAATATGCACTAGTAACATCAGTGTATGTTAGAAACATCAATATATAGTGACATCAATATATATTAGTGACACCAATGTGGCCTGGTGGCAATAGCTTTCACTTCACATGGTGAGGATCTGGGTTTGATTCCCGGCGAGGGTAGAAACATTGGGGTGTTTCCTTACACCGGTTCTCTATTTTACCCATCAATAATAATGGGTACTTAGGTGTTAGTGGACTGGTGTGGGTCGCATCCTGGGACAAAACTGACTTAATTTGCCCGAAATGCTCTGCACAACAAGCGGCTTTCTGTATAGTTGTATGTCACTGATGTCAGCTGCTAAGCCTGTATACCCTTTACATGTACTTGTAGAAATAGAGATATATATTTATTTAGCTAAATGCATTATTACTGACATCAATATGCACTAGTGACTTTATGTATTAGTGACATCAATATATAATAGTAACATCAATATGTACTATTGACATCAGTGTATACTAGAGACATCAATATGTACTAATGAATTAGAAACATCAAGGTATACTAGTGACATCAATATATAATAGCGACATCAATATATACTATTGATATCAATGTATACCAGTGTCACTATTATAGTGACATCAATGTATACAAGTGACATTAATGGCTCCGTCATGATGCCTGACCCATTATAAGCGATATATTCCCTTGTTTGCTGCTTCACAAACAACCCTTATGGGCCGGGGTGTCTTTTTTCTACTAGCCTCATGCAGTCAGTCATCACCCTTGTCTTGTCCGTCCACTCTACCTCTCCTCTTCCCTCGTGGGCCTCATGGATACACCTACGTACTCAGGCTCCTCCCAGTCGCTTTGCTTTACACTATTGCAAGCTCTTGAAAAAGTGTTCTCTGCAACACGAAAGGCCTGAAGTTATAATTCAACTTCCCCCTGTTGACAAGGTCCTAGATGCACTAGAAGACAAAAAGAATGCAGATGTAATATATACAGACTTTGCAAAAGCCTTCGACAGGTGTGACCATGGCGAAATAGCGCACAAAATGCGTGCTAAATTAATAACAGGAAAAGTTGGTAGCTGGATCTATAATTTCCTCACAAACAGAACACAAAGAGTAGTAGTCAACAGAGTAAAGTCTGAGGCGGCTACTGTGAAAAGCTCTGTTCCACAAGGCACAGTACTCGCTCCCATGTTGTTTCTCATCCTCATATCTGACATAGACAAGGATGTCAGCCACAGTACCATGTCTTCCTTAGCAGATGACACCCGAATCTGCATGACAGTGTCTTCCATTGCAGACACTGCAAGGCTCCAGGCGGACATCAACCAAATCTTTCAGTGGGCTGCAGAAAGCAATATGAAGTTCAACAATGAGAAAATTCAATTACTCAGATATGATAAACACGAGGAAATTAAAACATCATCAGAGTACAAAACAAATTCCTTCCACAAAATAGACCGAAAACCAACGTCGAAGACCTGGGAGTGATCATGTCGGAGGATCTCACCTTCAAGGACCATAACATTGTATCAATCGCCTCTGCTAGAAAAATGACAGGATGGATAATGAGAACCTTCAAAACTAGGGATACCAAGCCCATGATGACACTCTTCAGGTCGCTTGATCTATCTAGGCTGGAATATTGCTGCACACTAATAGCACCTTTCAAGGCAGGTGAAATTGCTGACCTAGAAAATGTACAGAGAACCTTCACGGCGCGCATAACGGAGATAAAACACCTCAATTACTGGGAGTGCTTGAAGTTCCTGAACCTGTACTCCCTGGAACGCAGGCGGGAGAGATACATGATTATATACACCTGGAAAATCCTAGAGGGACTAGCACCGAACTTGCACACGAAAATCACTCACATCGAAAGCAAAAGACTTGGCAGACGATAAAACATCCCCCCAATGAAAAGCAGGGGTGTCACTAGCACGTTAAGAGACCATACAATAAGTGTCAGGGGCCCGAGACTGTTCAACTGCCTCCCAGCATACATAAGGGGGTATAAAATGGTATAAAATACCGACAGGTTGTTAGATAAGACACATATGCAACAGTTAGGTATCTTTATATCGAAACGTTTCGCCTACACAGTAACCTTCTTCAGTCGAGTACAGAAAAGTTGATAGAAGCAGAAGAGACTTGAAGACGATGTAATCAGTCCATCACCCTTAAAGTTTTGAGGTGGTCAGTCCCTCAGTCTGGACTATGGAACAATACTCTTCTCCAGACTGAGGGACTGACCACCTCAAAACTTCAAGGGTGATGGACTGATTACATCGTCTTCAAGTCTCTTCTGCTTCTATCAACTTTTCTGTACTCGACTGAAGAAGCCTACTGTGTAGGCGAAACGTTTCGAAATAAAGATACCTAACTGTTGCATATGTCTTACCTAACATACATAAGGGGGATTACCAATAGACCCATGGCAGTCTTCAAGCTGGCACTGGACAAGCACCTAAAGTCGGTGCCTGTTGCTCGTACGTTGGATTGCGCGCAGCCAGCAGTAACAGCCTTGTTGATCAGGCTCTGATCCACCAGGAGGCCTGGTCACAGAACGGGCCGCGGGGGCGTTGACCCCCGGAACTCTCTCCAGGTAAACTCCAGGTATATATATATATATATATATATTATATATATATATATATATATATATATATATATATATATATATATATTATATATATATATATATATATATATGCAATAAGATCACAGTAAACAGGTGATTTCAGAATATGCAAAACAACCACTCGCTTTCGTGACTACTCACATTATCAAGGAAATTCACATTATCAAGTTCCTTGATAATGTGAGTAGTCACGAAAGCGCTTGGAATTTCTCTATTCTTTCAGAGTGGTTGTTTTGCATATATTATATATATATATATATATATATATATATATATATATATATATATATAGATAGATAGATAGATAGATAGATAGATAGATAGATAGGGTCCACCTCTGGTGTAAATTTTGGGACCCACAGCCTCGGAGAAGTGGATAAAAAGGCTTCAAGGAAGAATATTTGGATTTCTTCCTGAATTATTATTATTACAATCAAGGGGGAAGCGCTAAACCCGGAGGATTATACAGCGCCTGGGGGGGGATGTGGAAAGCATTCAGGCTTAATTTGGGGAACTGGAGCACAGATCCAATTCCCTAAATCAAGAGCCCCTCACCAACATCAAGGAACCTTCCTTGAGGGGTCTTCCTGAAGATAACGGTGTGTTGACTGGTCAGCGTAGCCAGTCAGCTGACAGGGTCAGGTGACTGCTCACTCCATACTGCCTCTAACATGTGCTGCGTGAACGGTCGTCAGATTCCGTAAGTGATTTGGATTATAATGACAATAATGAGGGTGATAACGGGAACACCTGAGACACAGCTCACCGTCACTTAGAACTGAGGCTCCTCCCCACCACCCCATCCTCCCCAGAACCCCATCCTCCCCACCATCCCATTATCCCCACCACCCGATCCTCCCCACCACCTCATCCTTTCCATAACCCCATCCTCCCCACCATCCCATCCTCACCACCATCCCATCCTCCCCACCACCCCATCCTCCCGATTACCTCATCCTCCCCACCACCCCATCCTCCCCACCACAATGACGCTGGTTATTTGTGTAGTGATCAGTAGAAACATCGACACTTAGAAGCAAAGGAGAGGAAGATGTTTATGATAAAAGGCAATAATACTTGCAATGTAAACAGTGACTATTTTATCCGTACACCCTCGGTGCAGTGTAGTGAGGGAAAGTGTGGGGTGTCGGTCACGTCGGCCGGGTGACGCCTGGTCGCCACACTCTCTGAATCAGGTCGCTCTTGAGTTCAGGAACCTCGCCTCGTTTTTTGCTAGTTCGTCTCGCTGTTCATTAACTGGTGCGTGATCCATGACCTGCTTTGTATTACCTGGGATCTGTAACTGTTGTTTTTTTATTTAACAGTATTGAATACATGCTTGGACATACCCGCAGTGTTATGATTACCGTATGTTATATGAGTTACACTGTGTGACGAGGATGCCTGTTTTTCTGTCTTCCCTCACAGGACGGGTTGCTTGCACTTAGTTTAAGACCCGCGTCAGAAAACACTCGTACTTGTCCTGTTTCCTGACAAACCTTATCTAACCTATAATTGGCATATTATATTTTATGCGTATTTAAGGGTTATGCAGCGTTATGTGCACAGTTAAAAGTTACTCAGGGTTACGTACAGATATAAGAGTTACGCAGTTATATCAAGGCTAGGAAGCAGCATGTAATTAGCAGAGCTTGCATGATGGAGATGCTGTTCGTACATGGGACTGCATGACCTGAACTTCATGGCATGATATGCAAACCTCTTTGAGGTCGGGAGGCTGTTAAACTTAACCACTTATCATCACGGCTAGGAAACCACCACCTCTGACGGCAACCAACTGTAACCTTCCTTGGTCTGATAATTTCCTGTGGTTTACTTGTGACAGGTTTCTAGAGTTCACTCCTCCCGCAGCCTGGCTGGAGCCAGTGTGTTGTTTACTGGTGATCTCTCACCAAGACTCTCTGTGGGACGTAATAATGAATGTTCGTAGTTGTGTCACCTCACATTTCTGTGTTTATTCTTCACCAGTCATGTTTTTAATCACGGAGAATTTTGCGTGAGTCTTTTCTGTGCATAAATTAATAAATATATCTCTCATCTCCATCGAAGAGATGGAGATTTTTTACCATCTCCATGAAATCAGAAGAAATAATATATATATATATATATATATATATATATATATATATATATATATATATATATATATATATATATATATATATATATAGTTCAGATATCTTAGCTGTCATGGAAGGGATGCGAAAACAGAAAAGTGTTATTGAAGAGGGAACACAAGTACCAAAGAACAAAGAATATCAGCACTGTTATGCATCTTATCATTCTTTCTAGTCACTTATAATTCACTCATAAGTTCATTTTTTTTCTGGCGGCGGGGGGGGGGATGAAGGGGGATGAGGGAAAGAAGGTCATTTGAGGCTGTTTGGTTAGTTTTTTTATTTTATTTGTATAGTCGTCTGCATTCTGTCTTTGTTTCCTTGTCGTTCCCTCATCTGACTTCTTCAGGTTATGTGGATTGTGCAGGTCTTTGTTTGCTTCCGTTTACATCTTCAGTATGTCTTAGTTCAGGATTAGTTAATAGGACGGTTTCCAAGGGTTTTTTTGGATATTAGATATGGGTTTAAAAATAGTTAGGTATGGTTAATACAGTTGGGATTTGTTAGGGGATAGTTAGGAAAAATTAGGTATAGTTAGGTATAGGTTTGGTATAGTTAGAATACTTAGGAATGTTTGGGATAGTTAGGATGTTGGATTCCCCCAAGGAAAAACTTTCAAATGTAGATAAAAGGGTTTAGAGAAACCCAAAAAGGTTTATAAATTAGACACATTTTGGGAACATTGGTATCTTTTTTGAGGAAACGTTTTGCCACCGTTTGGGTTCATCAGTCCAACAAAGAAGAATGGGGGAAGAAAATGATGGAGTCTGAGGTAATCAGTCCCTCAGCCTTGAGTCAATGTAATCAGTCCATCAGTCTTGATGGACTGATTACATCTTTCAAGATTGATAGACTGATTATGTCGACTCAAGGCTGAGGACTGATTACATCAAACTCCTCCTGTTCTTCACCATTCTCCTTTGTTGGACTGATGAAGCCATAAGCAAAATCTAGGTGAGGCCTTACTAATGATGTATAAAGCTGCAGTATGACCTCGGGACTTCTGTTGCTTACACTTCTTGATAAAAAATCCCAGTAATCTATTTGCCTTATTACGTACGCTTAGGCATTGCTGTTTTGGGTTTTAAAGGGTTGCTCCCTCACCATAACCCCCAAGTCCTTTTCGCAATCTGTATGGCTAAGTTCTACATCATTTAACTTATAAGTGCTAGGTTTATGGACACTCCCGAGCTTCAACCTTGCATTTTATCTACATTGAACTGCATCTCCCACTTTTCTGCCCAAAGAATACAGTTTGTTTAAATCCTCCTGAAGTTCCCTAACATCTACGTTTGAATCAATTATCCTACCTATCTTTGTGTCATCGGCAAATTTGCTCATATCACTAGTAATTCCCTCATCAAGATCATTGATATATATTGTAAACAACAACGGGCCCAAGACTGATCCCTGGGGAAAACGCCACTGTTACAGATCCCCACTCGGATTTAACCCCATTTATGGACACTCTCTGCTTCCTGTCTGTGAGCCATGACTCGATCCACGAAAGCACTTTTCCCCCAATGCCATGAGCTGCCACTTTCTTTAACAGTCTTTGGTGCGGAACTTTTATCAAAAGCCTTACTAAAATCTAAGTAAATAATATCAAAAATTTTTTATTTGTGGTCAAAAAGCCTCAAAAGCTTTATGAAGAAAGTTAATAAATTAGTTAGACAAGACCAGCCTCTTGTGAATCCATGCTGAGTATCATTAATCAATCTATGCATATCGAGATGGCTTCTTATAATTTGAGCTATAATTGACTCTAGTAATTGCCTACAATTGAGGTCAGGCAAGGGCGATAATGATGGGAACCTTTTTATTATTCAAAATTCTGATTTTTTTAAATCGTTTCATATCAGTTCACCGTTACTTCACCTTAAATAAATTTCCTGAAAATTAAAGTCAGAAACTGATTTGTATACATCCCCTGCCTTCGCCCTGCTGCGTGATACCACTAAACCCTTTAATAATTCAGTAAGGTTGACGCACCCGTAGGAATCAGCAAGGAGTCAATTCTGTTATCTTATTATGTCGAGTGTAAAATTGACGGGAGAGGGAACCTGACAGGTTTTTCCCGACCATCTTGGCCGACTCAGAAATCGTAATGACACATTGCAAAAAACCCATGCCAGGGGGGGGTTGAACCCGCGATCGCCCAAAAAAACCCAACCGACGCTTTTAGCCACTGGCCCAGTTGGCTAAAATGATTCATCCACGGGTATTTTTACACCCCGGAAAGGTTACATAGGCTCCACTGTGCCCACAAATGCAAGTTTTTACACACGAAACTCCCCCGGGAAGGTGTGACGAGACTGTCACAAACTTTTATTTTTGGTGTGGTGTAAAGTCCAGCTCCCTTTGGTTTAAAAAATGTCCGCACACACCGGGCATCTTTTCAGGTAACACTGTCCTGGGGGTGAAAATGTAGAAAATGCCGAACGGTGGGAAAAATAACGCAAATGCAGCAAATGTCATATTTAACCATAATTTTTTTTAAAAGGGGTGGAACGGAAGCCCGGGGAAGGGCCCCGCTCGTGACCAAAAATTCAGAGGAGGTCGTAATAAAAAAACCGCATCGGAAACACTTTTTCCGTTTCCTAAATAAGCCAAACCAACCATCCAAACCTTTATTACTACGTTTTGCCGCATGGGGTGTTTAGTAGTCACTAAAGAACACATTTTACTGCACTTGTGTCTTCTTTCAAACACTTCCGTGGTTCCCCCAAAACAAAACCCCCAAAACCAACCCCACACCCCCCACCACTACCACCCCCACTTCCGCCCTACCACCATATCACCACCCCCACCCTACCACCCCCCACCCCCACCACCACCGCCCCTTCACCACCACCCTACCACCACCCCTACCCCACCACCACTATCACCACCACCACTATCACCACTACACACCCACCCTATCACACCACCACCACTATCACACCACCTCCCTCCACCCACTAATCACCACCACCACCACTATCACCCCCACCATTAGCACCTCCACCCACCACCACCCCAACCACCATCACTATCACACACCACCACCACCACTATCACCACCACACCACCACACTATCACCACACCACCCACCACCACCATCACCACCAAGCACCATCACCTCTATCACCACCACCACTTTTCCACCACCACCCACCCTATCACACACCACCACCACCCACCACACACCACCACCAAACTCCACTACCACCACCAACACTTCACCACCACCACCACCACTTCATTCACCACCACCACACTACCACCACCACACTACCATCACCACTACCACCACCACCACTTCACGCCTGTCCACCACTCCAGCCACACCACCACCACCACCACCATCACCACCACGCCCCACCACCACACCACTACCACACCACCACTACAACCACTACACCACCAGCACCACTAGCAACACCTCTATCACCCCACCACCTCCACTATCAACCACCCAACCACTATCACCACCACCACATATCACCCACCATCACTATCACACCACACACCTCCCCCACGTCCACCACTAATACCACTACCACCTTCACCACTACCACCATAATCACCACCACTACCACCACCACCACTACAACCACTCTCACACCAGCACCACCATCACCACACTATCCCACCACCACCACACTATCACCACAACACATCACCACTACACCACTATCACCACCACCACCCCACCCCACCCCACACACCACACCACCACCCACCACACCACTACCTCCACTCCACCACCTGCACCACTCTGTCCACAGGCACAGTACTCTCCCCCCCCATCTTATTCCTTATCCTCATATCCAGACATAGGACAGAGATATACACCACAGCACCGATCATCCCTTTGCGGATGATACTAGGATCGCATGAGGCTGTCATCTGCTGAGGAGCGGTTAACCTCAAAGAAGATATAAACAAAGTTTCCAGTGGGCAACGGTAAACATATGATGTTCAATGAGGACAAATTCCTAACTACTCCGTTATGGAAAACTGGAGGAGATATACTAGACAGAGTATATACTGACTCCGACCATACAATAGAGCGGAAAAATAATGTAAGGGACCTGGGAGTAGTAATGTCTGAGATCTCACTTTCAAGGATCACAACAGTGCCAGATCGCACGTGCAAAGAAAAATAATAGGTTGGATAATGAGAACCTTTCAAAACGAGAGATGCCAAGCCCATGATGATCCTTTTCTAATCACTTGTTCTCTCTAGGCTGGAATACTGCGTTACATTAACATCTCATACAAAGCAGGTGAAATCGCAGATCTAGTGTACAGAGATCCTTTACTGCAGTATAATTCTGTTCAAGCACCTTAAATATGGGATCGCTAGAAGCATTGACTTGTCTCGTTGGAACGCTGGAGGGAGAGATATATCATAATCTAACACTTGGATAAAATCTTGGAAGGAATGGTCCCAAATCTGCACACAGAAATACTCCCTACGAAGTAAAAGACTGGGCAGGCGATGCAAAATGCCGGCCAATAAAAAGTAGGGGACGCCATTGGTTAACACTAAGAGAAAACACCATAAGTTGTCCGGGGGTCCAAAAACTGTTCACGCCTCCATCAAGCATTAGGGGAATTGCAATAAACCCCTGGCTGCCTTCAAGAGAGAGCTGGACAGATACCTAAAGTCAGTGCCGGATCAGCCAGGCTGTGGCTCGTACGTCGGACTGCGTGCGGCCAGCAGTAACAGCCTAGTTGATCAGGCCCTGATCCATCGGGAGGCCTGGTCATGGACCGGGCCGCGGGGGCGTTGATCCCCGGAAAAACCTCCAGGTAACCTCCAGGTAACCATCACCACCACTATCACCACCACTACCACCACCATCACCACCATCACCATCACCACAACCACCACCATGTACATCACGACCTCTAGCGGGGAAGGCAAGATAACAAGAGCGAGGATAGATGCTTCTCAGACACTTGACATAGTTCTAGCTTTCCACTTGTAAGTGTTGGCAGCACCATCCTGCCTAGATGGCACCTCAGATTTTTCATCCTCGCGGCACAACTGTTCTCCTTCGTCCTCCCATGTTTGGTACAGCCCTCGTATTTCTGTTTTATTTTTTTTAGTAAAATTGAATACACCCGCACCGTGCTGCTTTAAAAAAACTTCTTTAAGACTGGCATCCACACAGCCCAAAATCAATACAAACATTGTTAGGTAAAATGGACAAAAGTGCAGCCAATGCGATATTTTTTTGTGGCAAAAATGGAATTTTTACGAAGATATCTCTATCATCACAGAGCCAGGTGATGACAGTTATATATAGCGGACAACAGAACTGGCACACTCAGCCACAGAGCTTTTACTGGACCACCTGGCTACAATAAGAATCATTCAACTCAATTAGGTATATTTCTATACACCTGGAGATTTTCAGACTCACCCTCCATGGGTTCACTCCATGCCCGTCTCTCTTTTTTTTTTTTTTTTTTTTTACTATTACACTGTCAAGACTTCTGACACCTACGCTACTCTTTATATTTCACTCTTTTTGGCTGGTGTATATCTACATTACACTAACATTTTTCCCCACTTGTTTTAGTTAGTTATATCTGGCTTGCTACTACTTGCTCTGGTATCAGGACTCTTGTGTTTATACACACACACACACACAACACACACACACACACACACACACATATATATATATATATATATATATATATATATATATTATATATATAATATATATATATATATATATAAATATATATATATATATATATAATATATATATATATATATTATATATATATATATATATTGTGTGTGTGTGTGTGTGTGTGTGTGTGTGTGTGTGTGGTGTGTGTGTGGTGTGTGTGTGTGTGTAAGAAAATTGAATACATCAGTAGCATGCTGCTACCCGACTCGAAGTGATTTCACAGTGGAGATGAAGACTGGTTATATTTGTGTGTGTGGGGAATGAGTAATGCTAGAGTATTATATGGGGGATGCGTGGGAATTGTAGTGGAGAGGGAAGGGAAATGATAGTAGGGAATTAGGTGCATAAAAGTGAGTAAGGGAGTGAGAAGGGTGGAGGGTTGAGAGGGTGATTGGGTAGTTGAGAAGGTGGGCGGATGGTTGAGAAGGTGGGTGGATGGAGGAGAAGGTGGGTGGATGGTTGAGGTGGGTGTATGGTTAAGAAGGTGGTGGATGGTTGAGAAGGTGGGTGGATGATTGAGAAGGTGGGTGGATGGTCGAGAGGGTGAGTGGGCAGTTGAGAAGGTGGGCAGATGGTTGAGAAGGTGGGTGGATGGTTGAGAAGGTGGGTGGATGGTTGAGAAGGTGGGTGTGTGGTTGAGAAGGTGAGTGGGTAGTTGAGGTGGATGGATGGTTGAGAAGGTGGGTTGTTGCAACCCCTGAATGTGTTACAATGATTATTATGTATATATAATGTATATTACCTTTTCATTTAATTTTATATTGCTTATATTTGCGATAATAGCTAAATCGCAAATGTATTGCCTTATATTGTTATTTGACGTAGCTTATGTTGTTAGGATGTTACATATTACATATTGTTAGGATGTATATAAAATGTGCTCAGTTAGTCTTGATTGTTAAACTACTGTAATTATCGCTTGTCGCTCATTATACTGCCAGCTTCTGAGCTGCGCTGTCCACAGGGCTATCACGTGATCGAGGGGGGGTGTCCTCACCTCTCGTGAAGTAGTCAGTCTGCTGGAGACTCGCTTGGTGGTTGGACAGATTGTCTGTCTCATTATTTTTGTTAGTTCTGTAGAACTCTGTTCACAGAACATTGTATAGACTTAGTGATTTTCGACGTTGTACTAAGGTTGTGTGTCACATAGACACTCTGAACATCTCAGGTCCTTAGCTATAGCTTCTGACCTAATTTTGTACTGGTTTCTGTGTATTGTCACAGTCGCATTTTTCCTATGCTGAACATAGATTCAGTAGTATGGGAGTTTTGTAACTTTTGTGGAGGATCTGCTGATGTTCCCTACTTAGTGTCGTTATATTATTTCCCAGTTCCTGATTCTGTGTCGCAGTCGCTTGATATTGCATTGTTATTGGGCTTAGCATTCTTTGTTGTTCAAGCAGACTGTTCGGGTTGCCAGTCGGTCAAGAAGTTAGTTTATTTGAGGTCTTGGTCAGTCACTTGTTTAAGTCTATTCGAGTCTTGAGACATAGCGAACTACTTAGAGCACTTACATGCATACACACACTTGTACATATTTGTAATATCTTATTAAATGTTAATGTACCTGACGGTACTTAAGAATTATAAATGTGATGTGCTTTCAGCACAATAATATTGAACTCGAGAGATTGATTTTATTTTGATTGCTGTGATTTAATTTACTTTGATAATATACCTCTAGACTTAATAAATTTATTAAATTTTAATTTCTCTAGTTAGTAGCCTACCAGTTGTAATCCTAAAGCGCTATTAAACAATACTGAATTTTAATGGATAATTGGACAAGGATACTGACTACTTGTTACGAAAACCCAGTAACAGGCTGGATACTAGAAGGGCAGTCCTTTCTAGTATTCACTGGAGATCTCTAAACTTTTAGAATCGCGTTTTTTGTAACAAATGGGGCCTGTCCGGGAGGCTCTTGATCCAAGGTGTTGGAGAAATTGTCCAGTTTGACATACTAGTACTTCTATGGTCAAACACTTTGAGTACTTTCCTAATCTGAAGAAGTTGAGTTTAGTCTTGTACAACATACCAGGTGGATGTATGTACTTGACTGAGCCTCTTGATCCAAGGAGATGGAAATACTGTTTATGAGTCTTAACTCTACGATATCCAACACTAAAATTCCTATTAGGATTATAGTTTCCCATAATCACTCTCTCGTAGTACAATTATTTTCGTGATGTATGCCAAAGTGAAACAGTTAATTGATACTCTGACTTTGTCTGAGTTAAGTACATTAAAACTTCAGACGTGTTGGCAAGTAGCCAAGTATCTCGGTGTGACGTATAACAGGAATTACACCGCAGAAACTGTCAGATCATTAATTAAAGATATATTGTTTCCTGCTCATACAGAAATGTCTGATTATGATTCAGATTCAGAAAGCCTAGTGTCACAATTAGGAAGTATGACTCTATTTGAAGTTGAAGAAAGAGCAACTAAGGCAGAAGTGAGCCTAGTGTCCGAGCCTAGTGTAGCTCAGTTCTCGCTCACGCCTTCCTTCACTGACACATTAGTACAGAGTGTAGCTGTTAGCTTGACTCAGCCTAAAACTAGTACTGTGTATACTACACCTGTATTTACTTATCCTAGACCAGATCTAGACTCTCTAGAGACGGCTGGACCAAGTGTCCGACCTAAGGACCGTCCAGACCATGTTAATTTCCCTACTCCTCCATTACCCACTGGTCCTATCTCTCAGGAACAGTTTGAGAGGTTTGAACGCCTCCTTATGTTGCAGACTGCACAAATAGAGGCACAGAGGAGATTGAACAAAGAAGATTTCCAAAGAGAAAGTGTTCGTCTGGGAAGACAACAGACTGATAGATCACAGGACACATTTAACGTGCAGAAAGCTGCATCCATGGTTCCTAAGTTTTTTGAAAGTGACTTAGACACATATTTTGATGTGTTTGAGAACCAGGCACGTGCTATGAACTGGCCACGTAAGCACTGGGCAACATTGTTGCATACTGCTTTGACGGGAAGAGCTCAAACCTGTACTGCAGCTTTGCCATTTGCCAAGTACATTAGTTATGACGCTGTCAAACAAACAATTCTAGAGACGTATAACTTGTTACCTGTAAGTTATCAAAGAGGATTTCGTACGTTACAACGACGACAAGATCAAACTTGTGTAGAGTTTAGTCGTGAGAAAAAAGTTGCATTTGAGAGATGGACTAGAGCTGTCAAGTGTAACAACTATGGCAGCCTTGTTAAGTTGTTACTACACGAAGAGTTTAACAACTGTATATCTGCGGACATACAAGAATATCTGATCGATCATACTACCTCGGATATTCTGGAAACTGCAGCATTAGCAGACAATTACGAGATTTCTCACAAACTTGTACATACTAAAACACAGAGAAACAAGGTAACTAAAAATTGTCCTAGAAGTTGGCAACTTAAATCAGCTGCTCATTGCCGGCCTGATGTACCTGCTACTGTAACTTCTCGTACCTTTACCAGGAAAACTCATAATCCTAAATCTGTCTCTGTGGCTAGACAGAAATCTGGTATCGAGAAGAAAAAAGTTAAATGTACCTATTGTAACAGAAAAGGACATACTAGAGAGTATTGCTATAAGTTAGAAAGAGATGCGAGATACAGTCGTGCGGCTGGTGCCCCCACACAAGTCGTATCCTCTTCCGAGCAACAAAGGCACCAAAATCCTAGCAATTCCTCTTATCCTACTGTTTTAGATAATGTTACTCAGGATAGATGACTAGCGTCAGAAAGTGTATCTGACGAAAAGATTCGTTCAGCGATTAGTCCTTACTTTTCGAGAGATAAAATAGGATTTGACGAATCACATCTAACTGAGATAATTTCTTTCAGAGACACTGGCAGTCATCTCACGTTATTAAGAGAAGATGTACTGCCCATAACTGACGATACCTATTGCAAGATAGATGTATTGTTAGAAGCTATGGAGGGGCTGTTATAAAAAGTGCCTCTGCACAAAGTTTATATTGAAACAAGCTATTATACTGGTTATATTTCAGTGGGTATATCCAGTGGTGTATTTCCCATCAGGTCAGTGGACTTGTTGATAGGGAATGATATCCTTCATGCTGGTATATGTAAAGAACCACTTGTGATTGATAATAACACTGATGATATTTATGCCATTGAAGCTTGTAAAGAGAAACCTATTTTATTTCCTCTCAGCGCAATTACTAGAGCTATGTCAAAGATTCAACAACCATCCTTGTCTCCTGTTGAGTTAGTGGATGACAATGATTTGGGCTTGAATATGTTGTTTAGTGACGCTCTGCGCCAAGGATCATTAACACTGACTCCCCCTGGTCATCAACCTAGTCAGGACACAACTGATGTTAAATTTCTAACTCATGATGATTTAATCAAGGATCAGTTTGTTGATTAGTCACTGGAAAGACTGAGAGATATAGCAGTTACTGAGAGTGAAGCAAAGGATCTCGATAATTGTTACTATTATAGTAACGGTGTACTGATGGAGAAAAATACATGTAAGTTGTCAGCTGATAGTGTTTCCACCACAGTCAAGCATCTAGTAGTGTTACCAGTTACATTTCGTGAACAAGCCATTGATTTTGCTCACAATAGTCCCATAGGAGGACATTTGGGTGTCAAGAAGACACTCGGTAAACTGGCAAAACATTTTACTTGGCCAAAGATGAAGGAAACAGTAGCTGATCATGTGCGATGTTGCCACGTGTGTCAAGTGACAGGCAAGCCAGCGCACACACCTCCACCTGCGCCTCTCATTCCTATCACCGTGCATGGTGAACCATTCTCACGTCTTATTATTGATTGTGTTGGTCCTTTGCCTAGAACCAAACTAGGAAACCAATACTTATTTACTATTATGGACGCTGCAACACGCTATCCCGAAGCTATTCCTATGAGAAAAATTAATGCTCGTGCTATTGTGAGAGCGCTGATGAAATTTTTCTCCCAGGTTGGATTGCCACGAGAGATACAATCAGATCAGGGATCTAATTTCACTTCTAAGAAGCATTATCCCACCTAGGAATAAAGTCTGTACTTTCAACCAGTTATCATCCACAGTCACAAGGGGCTCTAGAGAGATTTCATCAGACACTGAAGTCCATGATGAGAGCTTGTTGTGAACATTTTTCTAGAGACTGGGATGAAGGTATATCTTTTCTTTTGTTCGCTATGAGAGAAAGTGAGCAAGAAAGTCTCGGATTTAGTCCATTTGAATTAATATTCGGACACCAAGTGCGTGGTCCTCTTGCAGTGTTGAAAGACGTGTGGACAGGAAAATCAAATCCATCATTGAGTACTTCACCTTCATTAATGCAGCGACATTTGACAGCCGCTAGAGAGCTTGCTTCGAAAAACCTAGTTTCAGCCCAAGCTAGAATGAAGCAACATTATGACAAGCGTGCTGTCTCTCGTTCTTTTAAAGCAGGAGATAAGGTGATGGCTAGGAAATTAGTACCAGGTCATGCTCTACAAACCAGGTATGATGGTCCCCTGGAAGTAGTGAAAAAGCTTAGCGACGTAAATTTATTTGGTACGTACCGCCTGGGAAAAAGAATCTAATCATGTGTACCATGTTAACCAGCTTAAGGCATACTACGCTAGTCCTCTACCTACTACTTCTATTCTTCCTAGGACAGAGGAAGAAAACGTCAGTCTACCTGACATCTCTAGAGGTATAGAGGTGCGTTTAGAAAATTCTGTGACTCTACAGTCACTAGACGATTTTCTTAGTAACCTTGGGATTGATAAGCTGGTGTATTAAAAACATGATTTTGAATTTCCCTGAATTGTTCGGTGATGTTCCTAAACGTTGTACTCTGGGTGTACATGACGTTGATGTACAGCGAGCATCACCCATTAAGCAATCACCATATAAGATGGTCCAACAAAGCATAAAGCATTGAGAGAAGAGGTTGATTTTCTGTTATCTCACGGACTTATTGAACGCAGTAAAAGTCCATGGGCATCTCCCTGTATTTTAGTGCCTAAACCTGACGG
Organism: Cherax quadricarinatus; assembly: GCF_026875155.1. Classification (NCBI taxonomy): domain Eukaryota; kingdom Metazoa; phylum Arthropoda; class Malacostraca; order Decapoda; family Parastacidae; genus Cherax; species Cherax quadricarinatus. Next base: position 5,766,073 of record NC_069485.1, on the reverse strand, counting down.
TATTTCAGGATGTGCACTGATTACAGGAAAGTGAACTCTGTCACCTTGCTGATGGTTATCCTCTACCTCGCATTGACGACCTATATTGATCGTGTGTCAGGAGCCCAGTTTGTCAGCCGTTAGATCTCTTGCGAGGCTATTATCAAGTCCCACTTACTGAACGTGCTCAAGAAATATCTGCTTTTACTGTTCAAGATGGATTGTTTAACTACCTCGTCACCCCTTTCGGCCTATGTAACGCGGCTTCTTCATTCCAGCGTATAAATGAACCAGTTGACCCACAACTTAGAAGGAGTAGAAGCCTACCTTGACGACTTAGTGGTGTACAGTGACGAGTGGGAACAGCACTTGACGCGTCTCAGAGCATTGTTTGAGAGACTCGCGCACTACAACTTCACTGTTAACTTAGCCAAATGTAGTTTTGTTCAAGCCAAGATTACCTATCTAGGCTTTTGTATCGGCCAAGGTGAGGTTGCTCCTATTGAGGCTAAGGTTCGTGCAATTTCTGAATTTCCAGTGCCACAGGATAGGAAGGGAGTACAGAGATTCCTGGGTATGGCAGGATATTATCGCAGGTTCTGTCCAAACTTTTCTCAGATTGCAGCTCCTCTCACTGAGCTTACTAGTAGCAAAGTTAAGTTCACCTGGACTAGAGATTGTTCAGACTCGTTTAAAAGGTTGAAGCGCTTGCTATCCTCTGCTCCTGTGTTGAAAAGTCCTAATTTCAATCTTCCCTTCTTTTACATATAGATGCGAGTGGCTATGCAGTGGGTGCTGTGCTGCTCCAACAGTCAACATCCACTGATATTCTCCATCCTATATGTTACTATTCATCTAAGCTTAAACGACACCAGAAAAATTATGCCACTATTGAGAAAGAGGCTCTAGCTCTTGTGGTGTCCTTGGAACATTTTGACGTGTATTTGGGCACTTCCCCATTTAAAATTAACGTTTTTTCAGACCACAATCCACTCACTTATATAAACACCATGAAAAGTAAAAATGCTAGGATCATGAGGTGGGCTCTCAGAATCCAACCTTATTCTATTAGCATAAAACACATAAGTGGTCATTGTAATGTAATTGCTGACGCTCTGTTTCGTCCTTAATAATTATCAGTTACATTAAATTAACGTAATTTTATGCCCAAATACCTTATGTTGCTTGCTATGTCAAATTCAGTAAAGTAACTTAATCCCTCCAGCCCATATTAACTATATATACTCATGTCATGTCTAATTATTATATTTATATATTCACAGTAATGTTGTGTGAGGAGGAGACAAGCTGAGCTTTGAGTGGGTAGTGTCGTGTGGGAGATGGTACTGTGTGACGCAACACTGTCCTGCCGCATACCCCCCCCTCACTACACACCTTAAGCTGTTTCATACTCAGATGTTCATACTGCATAGCATTCCACAACCACTACTTAAGAGTGGAATGCAGTCTCCTCTACTATGATCGAGCCTCAACGTGCCCTCCTTGTCAGCGCTATCCTGTCTCTACACTGATGTACATAACCACGAGTATGGAGAGATACGATACTGTGTACTGCCCTAGTACTAGGGGCATATCCTAGTGACGGACGCTGTGAAAGACATTAATGCAACTCCTAGTGCGACCCTCTGTCGTGTTGGGGGGGTGTTGCAACCCCTGAATGGGTTACAATGATTATTATGTATATATAATGTATATTACCTTTTCATTTAATTTTATATTGCTTATATTTGCGATAATAGCTAAATTGCAAATGTATTGCCTTATATTGTTATTTGACATAGCTTATGTTGTTAGGATGTTACATATTACATATTGTTAGGATGTATATAAAATGTGCTCAGTTAGTCTTGATTGTCAAACTACTGTAATTATCGCTTGTCGCTCGTTATACTGCCGGCTTCTGAGCTGCGCTGTCCACAGGGCTATCACGTGATCGAGGGGGGGTGTCCTCACCTCTCGTGAAGTAGTCAGTCTGCTGGAGACTCGCTTGGTGGTTGGACAGATTGTCTCATTATTTTTGTTAGTTCTGTAGAACTCTGTTCACAGAACATTGTATAGACTTAGTGATTTTCGACGTTGTACTGAGGTTGTGTGTCACATAGACACACTGAACATCTCAGGTCCTTAGCTATAGCTTCTGACCTAATTTTGTACTGGTTTCTGTGTATTGTCACAGTCGCGTTTTTCCTATGCTGAACATAGATTCAGTAGTATGGGAGTTTTGTAACTTTTGTGGAGGATCTGCTGATGTTCCCTACTTAGTGTCGTTATATTATTTCCCAGTTCCTGATTCTGTGTCGCAGTCGCTTGATATTGCATTGCTATTGGGCTTAGCATTCTTTGTTGTTCAAGCAGACTGTTCGGGTTGCCAGTCGGTCAAGAAGTTAGTTTATTTGAGGTCTTGGTCAGTCACTTGTTTAAGTCTATTCGAGTCTTGAGACATAGCGAACTACTTAGAGCACTTACACGCATACACACACTTACTTGTACATATTTGTAATATCTTATTAAATGTTAATGAAAATGACGGTATTTAAGAATTATAAATGTGTTTGTGTTTTCAGCACTAATATTGAACTCGGAGATTGATTTTTTTTGTTGCTGTGTTTTATTTATTTTGATAATATCCCTCTAGACTTAATAAATTTTTTAAAAATTTTAATTTCTTATTTATACCCAACCAGTGAAATCCTAAGGCTATTATAAAATATAAAATTTTAATGGATAATTGGCGGGGTCGACTACTTTTTACAAAAACCCGTAAGGCTGGATGCTAAAAGGGGCAGCCTTTTCTGTTTCACTGGAGATCTTAAACTTTTAGAATCGCTTTTTTTTGAAAAAGGGTTGATATTTGAGAAGGTGGGTGGATGGTTTGAGAAGGGTAGGTGGATGATTAAAAAGGTGAGGGATGGTTGAGAGGGTGGGGGGATGGTTGAGAAGGGTGAGTGCTGGTTGAGGGGTGAGGGGTGGTGAGAGGGTGGGTGGATGGTTGAGAGGGTGGGTGGGGGTTTGAGAGAGTGAGTGGGTAGAGAGAAGGGGGAGATGGTTGGGAAAGGGTGAGTGGGTTTTTTAGAAGGGGGTTTGGATGGTTTGAGAAGGGGGTTTGGGATGATTGAAAAAGATGGGTAAGGGTTTGGGAAAAGGGGGGTTTTGAAGGGTTTTTGAAAAAGGCGGGTGGGGTTGAGAAGGTGGGTGGAGGGTTGAGGGGGTAGGTGGAGGTTGATGGGTGGTGGAGGGTTGAGAGGGTGAGTGGAAAGTTGAGGAGTGGGTGGAGGTGGAGGGTGAGTGGAGGGTTTGGGAAAAGGTTGGGGATTTTTGAGAAGGTGCGTTGAGGGTTGAGAAGGTGGAGGAGGGTTTGGAGGGGGGGATGGATATTTGAGAGGGTGAGTGGAGGTTTGAGAAGAGGGGTGGATGGTTGAGAGGGGGGGGTGGAGGGTGAGAGGGTTGTGGGGGGTTTTTTAGAGGGTGAGTGGAGGGTTTGAGAGGGTGAGTGGAGGGGTTGGGGGGGGGTGGAGGGGGGAAAAAGATGGGTGGAGGTGAAAAGGTGGGGGAGGGTTTGAGGGGTGGGTGGATGTTTGAGGGGTGAGTGGTTGGTTGAGGGGGATGGTGGATGGTGAGAAGAGGGGTGGAGGGTTTTAGAGGGTGGGTGGAGGTTGAAAAAGATGGGTGGGGGGTTTGAGAGGGTGGTGGATGGTTGAGAGTGTGAGTGGATGGTGAGGGGGTGGGGGTGGTTGGAGGGGGGGGGGTTTTGAAAAAGGGGTTGGATAGTTGAGAAGGTGGGTGGAAGAGAAGGTGGGTGGTGGCTGAGAAGGTGGGTGGAGGGTTTGAAAAGGCGGGTGGGTGGTTGAGAAGCTGGGTGGATGGTTGAGGGGTGGGGGGATGGTTGGAGGGTGGGTGGAGGTTGGGGGGTGGTGGAAAGTTGAGAGTGGGGGGAAATGGTTGGGAAAAGGTGGGGGGGAGGGTTGAGGGGGGTGATGGATTTTTGGGGTGGGTGGATATTTGAAAAGGTGCGTTGATGGTTGAGGGGTGGATGGATGGTTTGGAGGGTGGGTGGAAGTTGGAGGGTGATGGTTGGTTGGGGAAGATGGGGGATGGTTGAGGGGTGGGTGGTGGTTTGAGGGGGGGTGATGGTGAGAAGATGGGTGGAGGTTGAGAGGGTGGGTGGATGGTTGAAAAGATGGGTGGGGGGTTTGAGGGGTGGGTGGGGGTTTGAGGAGTGAGTGGAGGGTTTGGAAAATGGGTGGAGGTTGAGGGGGGTGGGGGGATGGTTGAAAAGATGGGTGGGTGGTTGAGAGGGTGGGTGGTGGTTGAGGGGGTGAGTGGGGGGTTTGAGGGGGTGGGTGGGGGGTTGAGAAGGTGGGTGAGTGGTTGAGGGGTGAGTGGATGGTTTGAGAAGATGGGTGGGGGGGTTTTGAGGGTGAGGGAGGGTTGAGAGGGTGGGTGGATGGTTGAGGGGTGAGTGGGTATTTGGGAAAGGTGGTTGGTAGTGAGAAGGGGGGTGGATGTTTGAGAAGGGGGTGGAGGTGGAAGGTGGGTGGAGGGTTTTGAGGGCGGGTGGGGGGTTTTGAGAAGGTGGGTGGATTTTTGAGAGGGTAGGTGGATGGTTGAGGGGTGGGTGGAGGGTTTGAGAGGGGAGGGGAAATTTTGAGAGTGGGTGGGGTTGAGAAGGGTGGGGGTGGTTGAGGGGGTGGTGGATTGTTGGAAGGTGGGTGGATTTTTGGAAAAGGTGCGTTGATGGTTGAGAAGGGGAGGAGGGTTGAGAGGGTGGGGGGGGATAGTTGAGAGGGTGAGGGTTGGTTGAAAAGATGGGTGGAGGTTGGGAGAGTGGGGGATGGTTGAGAGGGTGGGGGAGGGTTTGAGAGGGTGGTGGAGGTTGAGAGGGGGGTGGATGGTTGAGAGGGTGAGTGGATGGTTGAGAAGAGGGTGGACGGTTGAGAAGGTGGGTGGGTTGGTTGAGGGGGGGTGGTGGTTGAGAGGGTGGTGGAGGTTGAGGGGTGGGTAATGGTTCGAGAGGGTGAGTGGAGGGTTGGGGGGTGGGTGGAGGTTGAGGGGTGAGTGGATGGTTGAGAGGTGGGTGGGGGTTTGAGAAGGTGGGTGGGTGGTTGGAGGGTGGTGGATGGTTGAGAAGGTGGGGGGAGGGTTTTTGAGAGGGTGAGTGGGGGGGTTTGGGAGAGGGTGGGTGGAGGGTTGGAGCGTGATGGGGGGGTGAGAAAGGTGGTTGGAAGTTGGAAGGTGGGTGGATGTTGAAGGGGTGGAGGTTGGAAGGTGAGTGGATGGTTGAGAAGGGAGTGGGTGGTTGAGAAAGGTGGGTGGTGTTGAGAGGGTAGGGGGATGGTTGAGGGGTGGGTGGAGGTTGAGAGGGTGAGTGTAAATTTGGGGATGGGTGGTGGTGAGAAGGTGGGTGGGGGGTTGAGGGGGGGGGTTGGGTGTTGAGAAGGGGGTGGGTGGTTGAGAGGGTGGGTGGAGGGTTTTGAAAAGATGGGTGGTGGTTGAGATTGTGGGGGAGGGTTGAGGGGTGAGTGGATGGTTGAGAGGGTGGGTGGATGGTTAGGGGGGGAGTGGATGGTTGGAAGAGGGTGGAGGGTTTTGAGAAGGTGGGTGGGGGGTTGGGAAGGGTGGTTGGATGGTTGAGAGGGTGAGTGGAGGTTGAAAAGGGGTGGTGGTTGAGTGGGTGGGTGGAGGGTTTGGGAAGGGTGGGGGTGGGGGTTGGAGGGTTCCTGGAGGTTACCTGGAGGTTTTCCCGGGGATCAACCCCCCCCGCGGCCCCGGGTCCACGACCGGGCCCCCCGAGGATCAGGGCCTGATCAACAGGCTGTTCTGATGCCGCACGCAGTCCGACGTACGGTACGCCCGGCTGATGGGGCAGACTTAGGTATCTGTCCAGCTTCTTTAAAGGCAGCCGGGGTTTATTGGCAATTCCCTAAGCTTATGGGGGGCTTTTGAACATTTTTGGGGCCCCCGGAAACCCTTTGGTGTTTTTCTTAGGTCCAAGGGGCCCCCCTCTTTTTATTGGCGGCATTTTGCTCCCCTGCCCAGCCTTTTATTTCGAGGGAGTGATTTCTGGTGAGATTTGGGCCCATTCTTCATGATTTTCCAAGGAAGATTTGATATATCTCTCCCTCCTGCTTTCCCAACGGAAAAAGTCAAGTGTTCCCAAGGTTCCCAGTAGTTAAGGTGTTTGACAGAATTTTAACTGGGGGAAAGGTCTCTTACACTCTCTAGATCTGCGATTTCCCCTGCTTTGTATGGAGATGTTAAGTACAGCAGTAATTTCCCCCCCTAGAGAGAACAAGTGATTTAAAAAAAGGATCATCAGGGCTTTGCATCTCTCTTTTTAAAATTTTTCTTATCCATCTTATTTTCTTTGCACGTGCGATGGGGGGATGTTGTGACCCTTGAAAGTGAGATCCTCAGACATACTACCCCCAGGCCCCTTACATTATTTTTCCGCTTATGTAGGGCCGGAGTCAGTAGATACTCTGTTTAGTTATTTTCCTCCAGTTTCCATAAGGGAAAAGTATTTGGGAAATTTTTGCCCTCATTAAAACATCATTTTTGTTTCCCTTTTCCCCATGGAAAATTTGTTTATACTTTTGGGGGTTTAACGCGCCCTCAGCAGTGACAGCTCATGAGATCCTGTTATCCCAAAGGATGATACGGTGTGTGGTGTATATTCTGTTTATGTTGATATGGGGAAAAGGAAATAAGAGGGGGGCGAGTACTGTCCCCTTGTGGAACAGGCTTTATAGGGCAGCCCCCGATTTAACTTGGGTGGGGGGATGGTTGAGGGGTGAGTGGATGGTTGGAGGGGGGGGAGGGTATTTGAGAAGGGGGTGGGTGGTTGAGGGGGTGGGGGAGGGTTTGAGAAGAGGGTGGAGGGGTTGGAGGGTGAGTGGTGGTTAAAGGGTGGGTGGAGGTTGAGAGGGTGAGTGGGTAGTTGAAAAGGTGGTTGGATGGTTGGAAGGGGTGGATGATTGGAAGGGGGTGGATGGTTGAGAAGGCGGGTGGGTGGTTGAAAAAGGGGGTGGATGGTTGAGAGGGAGGTGGAGGTTGAGGGGTGGGGGGTGGTTGAGGGGGTGAGTGGAATTTTGAAGAGGGGTGGAGGGTTTGGAAGGCGGGTGGTGGTTGAGGGGTGAGTGGAGGGGTTGAAAAGGTGGGTGGATGGTTGAAAAGGTTCGGTGATGGTTGAAAAGGTGGGGGGATGGTTGAGAAGGGGGGTGGGGTTGAGAAGGGGGGTGGATGGTTGGAAGGGGGTGGAGGGTTTTGAGAAGGGGGTGGGGGTTTGAAAAGGTGGGTGGAGGGTTGAGAGGGGGGTGGTGTTGAGAGGGTGGGTGGATGGTTGAGAAGGGGGTGGAGGGTTTTGAAAAGGTGGGCCCGGGATTGTTGGAAGGTGGGTGGGGGTTGGAGGGGGGGTGGTGGTTGAAAAGGGTGGGTGGATGGTTGGAAGGTGGGTGGTGGTTGAGAAGGGGGGTGGGGTTTGAGGGGTGGGTGGATGGTTGAGAAGGTGAGTGGTGGTTGAAAAGGTGGGTGGATGGTTGAGGGGGTGGGTGGGGGTTGAAAAGGTGGGTGGATGGTTGAGAAGGGTGGGTGGTGGTGAGAAGGGGGGGAGGTTGAAAAGGTGGGTGGAGGGTTTGAAAAGGTGGGTGGTGGTTGAAAAGGTGGGTGGATTTTGAGAGGGTGGGGGATGTTTGAGAGGGTGGGTGGAGGGTTTGAGGGGTGGGTGGAGGGTTTGGAGGGTGGGTGGATTTTTGGAGGGTGGGTGGTGGTTGAGAAGGTGGGGGATGGTTAAAGGGGTGGGTGGATGGTTGGAGGGTGGGTGGTTTTGAGGGGTGGGTGGAGGGTTGAGAGGGAGGGGTGGTGGTTAAAAGGGTGGGTGGATGGTTTTGGGGGTGGGTGGATGGTTGAGGGGTGGGTGGGGGTTGAAAAGGTGGGGTGGGGGTTTGAAAAGGTGGGTGGTGGTTGAGGGGTTTGGGTGGAGGGTTGGAAGGTGGTGGATGTTTGAGAAGGTGGGTGGATGGTTGAGGGGTGGGGGGATGGTTGGAGGGTGGGTGGATGGTTGAAAGGTGGGTGGTATTTGAGAGGGAGGGTGGGGGTTTGAGAAGGTGAGTGGTGTTTGAAAAGGGTGTTTGAGGTTTAGGGGGTGGATGGTTAAAGGGTGGGTGGTGGTTGAGAATGGGGTGGTTGGGTTGAAATGTTGGTGGAGGGTTTGAGGGGTGAGTGGATGGTTGAGAGGGTAGTGGATGGTTGAGAAGGTGGGTAGATTGTTGAGGGGTGGGTGGTGATTGGAGGGTGGGGGATGATTGAGAGTGTGGGTGGTTGGTTGGAGGATGAGTGGAGGGTTTGAGAAGGTAGGTGGATTGTTGGGGGTGGGTGGATGATTGAGAGGGTGAGTGGGGGTTTTGAGAGGGTGGGTGGAGGGTTGAGAGGGTGAGTGGATGGTTGATAGGGTGAGGGGAGGGTTTTGAGAGGGTGGGTGGATGGTTGAGAGGGTGGGTGGTGGTTGAGGGGTGGGTGGACGGTTGAGAGGGTGGGTGGATGGTTGAGGGGTGGGTGGAGGGTTTGAGAGGGTGGGTGGAGGGTTGAGAGGGGGGGGTGGTGGTTGGAGGGGGGGGTGGATGGTTGAGGGGTGGGGGGAACGGTGAGAGGGGGGGTGGACGGTTGAGAGGGTGGGTGGACTTTTTTGAGAGGGGGGTGGGGGTTTGAGGGGTGGGTGGACGGTTGGGGGTTGCTCATTTTTTGGGCCCCAAAAAAGCTCAGTGTTTTGTATTGATTCTATTATGTATTCCCACTCTTTCACTGGTTTCTCCTTTTTTGCTTTAACATTGTCATTTTATTGCCTTTGTTCTTCAGACCCATTAATTATTAATTTTAAATATCTACATTATTTTTTTCTTATTCAAAAACTTTTTTTGTTTTTTGATCTAAAGTGTTTTTTTCCCTGCCCCAAAAAATTTTATCAATTTTGCTGTTCCTTTTTTTTTTCCAAATAATGATTCTTCAACCCTTTAATGGGCGGCCCGCGGTGAATGGTTTAAACACATGTTGTTTTTGCATTGTCATATCTACCACTGCAATCGGGGTTTCCCCTTTTCTTATTTTTCCCCCAAATTCAAAAGTTTTCTGGATTTGCTCCAGCTAAGTGGCGGGGCTGATTGGCGTTTGCTCCTTCCCCCTGGTTGAAGAAAAAAAATGTAAAACCCCTAGTTTGCCTCCAGACAGTTTTTTCCTTTTGAGTTACACTCTTTCCCTTAGAGTTTCCCTTGCGTGTCGGTAAGTATGTTTTTTTGTGACTAGTGCATAAATGAATGTTTAGGCTATTTTGATATATAAGTAACCCGAGTAAAAAATAATGTGAGGCACCATGAAATTTAAAAAAAGCGAAAGGAAAAAGGACGCCATAAAGGGCCCTGCCCGTCAAGGGCCCAAAAGTAGAAATTCGTAAAAAATTTTTTAAAATTTTCTAATCATTATGAATTTTTTAGTGGTTTTGGGGGTGTACTGAAGGGTTTTTTTTGTCATTCCAAAATCAATGAGAAATTGTTTTATGGTGGTTCCTCCCAAGAGAAGTCCAAAATATGTCTGCTTTTGGAGGAAAGGGACTCAGATCCCGAAAAAGATGACCCGGGAATTTTATGACATGGTGTGGGAAAATTACACAGATGTAGAGGTGTCCAAATGGGTGGGACAGGAAGAAAGGCATCCAAAAGCCTAAATTGCCCCGGAAAAGAAAAAAATTACAAAAAGGAGATCCCGACAGAAAAATATGTCAATTCCTGACCTTGAAAGTAAAAAAAAATTTTCATAAAGAAGGGAAACAATTGCTTCGTAGCCTTTATTCTGCAATTAGGATCTAGATGGTTTTCTTTTCAGGAAAAATTTTGAAAAAAGGAACTTGTAAGTTTTATCCCTTTTCAAATGTTTGGAAAAAAGCTCCATTTTTATTTTTTTATTGTCTTTTGCATAATAAATTAGAAAAATGCTTATTTGGAGGGTTTAATTAAAAATTGCAGATTTCAACATTTTAAAATTTGGCCCCCTTTACCGGGTTTGGGAATTATAAAATTGTGTCGAATTTTGGCAACTGAACGAAAAAATTTTTTTTAGAAATCCATTTTTACAGGCCCTTTTTTCCTTTCTCGAGTACTCTTCGACTATAGGAAACAATTTCGAATTTTTTCATTTTCTGGGTGCCCCGGGAAAGGGATTTTAAATATATATTATTTAAAGCCTGCTTTTTGTAACCTTCCTTTTGTTTTTTGTTCGGATCTGAGTCCCGGAGTTTGAGATTAAAAATCTGTTGAGTCACAGAGGGGAACCAAGATTGTACATACATGTTCACTACCCAAACAAAAATAAATTCCTCTAAAATAGGGGTCAATTAAAAATTTCCGGTTTTTATTTACTGAGAGATTCACATTCTCGGTGTAGTGTCCCGTATGGGCATTCTCAAGCACACCGAGAAGTTATTTGGGGTGTTCCGGGGGGTCAAAGCCCCCCCACAGCCCCGGGCCCTGTCAGGCCTTGTTGGATCAGGGTTGATTAAACCCGGTTTTACTGTCAACTGCATGAAATAAACCCCAGCACAGCTAAACAGGTACTGACTAAATATCTGTCCAGCTCCCCTTTGAAAACAATCAAGGGTCTATTTACCCTTCCCTTATGTATGCTGTGAGGGAGTTGAATAGTTTTGGGCTCCTGACATTTATTGTGTTATCTCTTAGTGTATCATGGTCCCCTGCTTTTCTTTTGGGTGATTTGCATGCCTGCGAGTATTTTGCTTTCGTGGGAGTGTTTCGGGCAAAATTTGGGGCTAGTCACCTTAGTGTATATTATAAAGTATCTTTTTTTCGTCTGTGTTCCCAAAGGGGTACAGGTCAAAAACCCCAACCGTTCCCCGTAATGAAGTGTTTTTTGTCTTATTAATGAGTGAAAGTTTGTGCATATTTTTCCAGGTCTGTAGTTTCGCTTGCTTGAAAAGGGGGCCTTTTAAAGGAACAGCAGTACTCGGCCTAGGCGAATAAGCTTTTTTAAAAAAAATATCATTAGTTGGCATCCTGTTCGAAGGTTCTATTTCCATCCTATCATTTTTCTAGCGTGTGGTGGAGAATTGTTTTAAGTCTTGAAAGTGAGATCCATTGAATTATCACTGCGGTCCTTCACCTAGTTTTTTCTTTATTGATGGTTGGAAATTTTTTTTATATTCCCAAACTAGTTTTTATTTCTTCGAGTTTTCCATGCGGATAATTGTAAATTTTTCCCCAAGAACTTATATTGTTTTTTGGGGGTTTTTTTGACTTAGTTAACGTCTGCTCGGAGACATGAAGAGTGGGGGGGAAAAGTGGATAATATTTCTTTGGTAAAAAATTTGGTAAGAACATGGGAACATTAAGTATCTTTATTCCGAAAGTTTTGCCTACACAGTAGGCTTTTTTCACTCGGGTACAGAAAGAGGCAGAAGCAGTGAGATGTGAAGACGATGTAAACAGTTTACTTACCAAACCCGTCGGTATTATATACCATTTTTATATTCCAAGGTAAAAGTATTCTACATTTTTGACTGTGATTTTTATTTATTCCACTCATTTAATGTAAGTTTTTCAAAATAGCTAAAATATGGTCATCCTGGAAAAAACATTCCAAAATAGTCTGAAAATTAAAGTCTGTGTGCTAGCCTTGTGGAAAACAAACTTTGGGGCTCCCCACCTCCCAGGAGGGCATCCATGTATGGAACGTTGCCTGAGGCACCCAGGACAGTCAGCAGCCCCACAGTGAGTGTTGCCCAAGGATCTAGGATGGCGGCCACTTGAAAGGCCCTGCTGATTGTTGCCCAAAAGGGGTATGGACAGTCAGCCTTTATAAGTTGACCCAGCGCACTCAAGAAAAACCCGCAGCCAATGTGAGTTTGCTTAAGCACCTATGACGAACCTCGCAGCCCTTTAGCGAGGTTGCTTGATGCACTTAAGACAGGACTCAAGTGGCTTGAGCAGCGTGTCCAAAAAATGAACCATGGTACGTGGAAAATTAACACCTGAGTCCACACCCTTGGGAAGTTTTCAGTGGGCAAATTTCGTGTTTTTCTTCGAAAATGTTACAAGATATTTTGCTCTAAAACCAAACTAAAATTGGCTTTAAACGTCACCTGAAAAATTGGTTTTTAGCATATATTTTCGGAGCATTGGCCAAAAAATTTATGTAAGAAAATTTCTGACCCAGAATTATCAGTCAAAAACATTTGGGTAAGGCCCCCTAGGTACGGACGCGCCATCTTTGGAGGTGACTGTCTCAAGTTTATTCCGCAGTCTTGAAAATGGTGCATCATAGAGAACGAAACCTTAGGTATTAATTTTGGGATACAAAAAAAAATTCAGTTAAATTTTTAAATAGACGTCAAAAGCAGTAGAGACCGCTGCCTAGAGGAACACTAACATTACAAAAAAAGCGGCGTGTGTGTGGTTGTGTGTGTGTGTGTGTGTGTGTGTGTGTTGTGTTGTGTGTGTTGTGTGTTTGTGTTTTGTGTGTGTGTGTGTGTGTGTGGTGTGTGTGTGTGTGTGTGTTGTGTGTGTGTGTGTGGTGTTGTGTGGTGTGTGTGCTTTAGAGTGAGAGAAAAGGATACTAAACAGCAATACCACAAAAAACGTGGTCTTGATCCTATTTTTGTTACCCCATTCTATCAAAGGGGGTGCCGTTTAGTAATAAAAATAATTGTGTAAAGATTTTGGAATAATGCTATTTTATTTTTTAAGTTGTAAGTTCCAACATTATTTTTGGTGAAAAAAGCTAGCGAAAATTAAAACAAATGACGTTTGATTTGACACTGCAACTGATTTCGCACAGTCCACAGTGTTGACCTTCCCCCAAAATTTAACATTTACCGGTAAACTTTTTACCTTCACGTTGTTTTTATTTTTTTTGAAGACTCAGAGAAGTTGAAGGTGTGTTGTCGAACCTGTAATATATAAAGTCTTTGTCTTTTTTTTTTTTTTTTTTAATTTCCAATGCAACTCACGTAACTCAAGTTGAGAGCCCCAAGGCAGATTCAGATTGGCATATGAAGAGTTTCGTGTATTTTAAGGGGGTAAAGCCGGGAAATTGGGGCCCGGCACCCGGGTTGGGTCCCAAAAAGTCCAAATAGGGGCCGTCGTTAAATGGACATAAAGTCCACCGCTCCCAAAACTGTCTTGTTTGTTGTCGTGTTGTCATGGTTTTTTGGTTTACGGGAAAAAAATTTTCAGAAGATAAATCTCATGATCCGCTATCAATAGGGGTTTTTTGGGTTCATGTGGTAGAATTAGGAAGGACATCCCGATGTCCTTACCCTTTCCCGGGTCGGCCCCGACGTGTTTCAGTCTGGTGAGGGACGGTCCTGGGCTAAGGGTTGTACCTAGTGTGGGGCGGGTCTGAGGCCCTATTGTAAAAGACGGGCCCCCCGAGTGGACCTGACATGGTGTGGAAGGCCCCGAGTGAGGTTTTTGTTCTGGCCCCAAATTTTTCTACAAAAATTTCAAATGCTTTTAAATTTTGTAATTACATCACTCCCCTTATGGAGGACAAAAAGTTGCCCCATTTTTTGCTTGGTTTTCCAAAAAATCCAGCAAAAAGCTGTGCTATAAAAGTCGGAGCAGGGTCTGGCTGCATAAAAACGCAAAAAAAAAAAAATTTTTCGTTAAAATTATTTACCTGAAAACAAAAGAATATAAAGGAAAGATTCTTCAGGAGATAGACTACAATATATATAATTTTTTTCAGCAACTGCGGGGTCCCTTCCCCCCTACCCTTCCATCATGGAGGAGTTGATCGCCATGACCTTTATCGATGAGAGGGAATTCTTATGATATGCTTTTTCCGTGTTTGGCTGTCGGAATATCCCCTTTCAAAAGGAAAAAACTTGTTTGGGTAAGTCCCCAGAGGCATATCACTTCGTTTTTAGAAACAAGCAATTCATTATGCAACAGACGGAGCGAGTTAATCCCAGGACAGGTGGGCGGGTTGGGGGTGGGGCGTGTGAGGGACGGTCACTCGCCCAGCACGTTCCCCTCTGAGTTGTTGAGGAGGCCGTTGGGCAATCTTTTCCCTTTCCCCCGATGGGGTTCGCTGCAAGAGGAAATGGTCAGAGGAACAGGGAAACAAGCGTCATTTTTTGTGTTCCCACCATCGGCGAGCACTCCAGCACTCGGTGCAAAAATCATAACATTGACGAAGATGTAACGTGAACAAGCCTATTTTGGGGTTTCACGTAAGTATCAATAACAGTAATACAGAAGTAATCAAATGAACTATTACTTAATTCTTTCCGTTTGGTTTTGAGTAAAGAAAAGTTAAGGTTCCCCTTTTGTTTCTGTTTATAGCTGTTTCAATCATGAAAAATTTAATAAATAATTTTTACATAGTGATCTATTCTCTAGTTGTTAATAAGTAACTATAAAAAAAAAACGTCAGTTTATCTTGTTTTGAGCCAACCTGAAACATAAATCATAAGTTACAAAAACAAACCGAAAAAATAAAAAAGAAAAGCATAAAAATTAAATTGATAGGGGTTTTAAAAACCTTAAAAAAAATAAAAAATCTGCAAGAAAAGATGTAACCATAAAAAAGAGACGGACTGGCCCGAGAAAGCCAGAGGTGCGGGGACTGCTGGAGCTGTGCTGTTCATGCGGGGACTGTGGGGCTGTACGTGTCTTGGGGGACTGTGGAACGTACCCGTGTCTTGCGGGGAAATGTGGAGCTGTGTGTGTCTTGCGGGGGTGCTGGGCTGTACCAGGTTTTTTCGGGGGGTGCTGGAGTTACAGTGTCTTGGGGGGGCTGTGGAGCTTTTACCGTGTCTTTCTGCTTGGTCTGCCTTCTGCAATAGTTGTCTTGGTGTTTGGTGTACTGCCCCATTGCATTAAATACCCGGTTAAGGTGTGTGTGGCTTGATGCAGGGGCAGGTGTTGTAGGTTTTTGACAACTTACCTTGTCCCGGATCACGGGAAAGGGGGAGAGCAGGTGGCACCAGCAAAGATACCATCGTTATTTTTATTTTATTATTATTATTTTATTTTATTATTTTATTATTATTTTCATTGTTAGGGGGCTAAACCCTAAGAGTCATGAGCGTCTAAGGAAAGAGAGGTAATCAGGTTGATCCTGAAAGGGTTTGCTTCAATTCCTTTCATCAAAAGCTTTTTAAAAGCATCAAAGGGACCCCCCTGAAGGAATGAGTCAGCAGTCACAGGCAAGTCAGATGGTAGGCCATAAAAGTTATGCCAGCACAAGTGTGAGCACAGTCTGGATTTTGCACTAGTGATGTAACCCAAAAAAATTCAGAAATGACAAAAGGTACGTAACACCAGCAAATACACGGTTACCCAGCAAGTAGGCGTAAAAACCCGCAAGTAGCGGTAAAATTTAAAAGTGCACGTAGCACCGTAGTAACACGTAAAACCAGCAAGTAACGGTAATACCAGGAAGTTTTTACGTAGCACCAGCAAGTACAGTAAAACCAGCAAGTACCAAAAAAACACCGCAGTGCCTAGTCATAGCACCGTGTGTTTGGGGTTTATGGGGAGGGGGAGGTAGGTGGTAGTATAGGAGGGCGGGGAAGGACAGACCTTAGGGCTCCTGGTCTAGGGGTTGTGAGCCCCCTGTAGCTGAGAGAGTTGTAGTAGTGTGTAGTAGTCATCCTGGAGGGGGGTAGCTGGTCAGGCTCCACAACTACACTCACCTCCGCCACGTACTTGCATTACTTTACCACACCTCACACCCCTCTAAATTTTCATTTTTTTTTCCCATACTTGCTGCCTCTCTCTGCAGCATTGCTGTACACCCTTAAAACATGTCTCATACCCCTCTAAGCCCCATCTTTTACGCGACTGCAACCACCCGGCGCCCATCTTAACAAATTGATGTTCCCAAAGCAAAACAACATCCCTGATTTGCTTATCTCAGATGACTGGTTTGTTTGGGTTTATTAGTCTTCAAGCTTATCGGACTCAGAGGAGTGTTGGTGCAGGTACTTGTTCACCCCCAGTCAAGAATACTTTTTCAAATCACCATTTTGGAAATAAAATTGTGTTATAAACTGAAAGATTAAAAATTTGGATAAGTAAGATTTGTCAGGAAAAGGGGCAAGTTTTCCTGCCGGGGGCTTAGTCATTGACCCCTTTTTGGGCTTTTGGTGTTGACGAGGCCCTTCCACTGGCTTACCCGTCCACCCCTTTTTTTAAAATTAAGGTTTAATCATAAACACAGTAATGAAAATAAGACATACCAACTTTATGTTATTTTTTTTTAAAAAATATGTTGTTTTTATTTTTTATTTTATTTAAAAAAAGATTGTTCCTGCAAATAAATAAATGTTACCTGTAGTGCTAATACTGTGAGCATCCTGCAAGAGAGCATATAACATTTTAAAAAAAAAATCTTGAATTCAATGCTTGTATAAGACTAAAATTTGAAGGAAAAGTCTGGCAACTCTGCTGTCAGCAGCAGTATTGACATGTACGTGGGTGTCAGCTGAATCTTGTCTGCACTGAGATCTATTCGAATGATTGGCTTAAGGACTTTAATAACCCGAAGGTATCCTGTTCCTCTGGCAAGGTATGCCATTTAAATAGTAAACATGTGGACCAAAACACTGATCCTTGAGGCACCCCGCTAGTCACCCCTGACTCTGTGTACCCACATCTTACGTCAGTATTTTAAAAATCGCTATGTTTTATTTTACCCAAAGAAACTCGTCTTTTTCAGTCATACATTTAACTTATTTTTTTGGTTATCCCCCCTTCCCCCCCCCCCCCCCTCAAAATATTTTTTGCTGTAGGTTCATTTACAAATATTTCAATGCAGAAACAGAATTATGCTCACTCTCTTATAGGATAAATTTGCTCTATAACATCTTATAGATGCCGGTAGTTGCAACACATGTAACTCCTCTTGCAGCCCATTTCGTGTATTAAGATACAGTCCTTATTTATTTTCTATTATCTTTCTAAGTCTTTAATGTAATTATTTTATCTTCTTTGTATATTGTCTTTTTAATGAGGTTATTTCCAGTTCTTCTAGTCTTGTAAGGAACGATTTATATTGTTAGGTAAATGGACACAGATGCAACAAATGCGACGTTTCGCTCTACAGAAGTGATATATTGCCATAGTAAAATGTCACATTAGTGCTTCGTGTCCAATTTACCTAACATTTTCTACGTAATTCTTCCATTATTATGATTTACCTTCTTAAAACCTGTCTTGACCACAAGCTGTCATGTGCCCCACCACTTTCCTTATTATCGTCATCGCTACCATAATACCACAGTTCACTGCTGCGAGTGTATCCTCTTGGTGAATTTTGGACGTCTTTTGTGTTTTTTTCCACTCTCCGGATAGGTGCCTGTCTCCATTGCCTTAAAGATTTCACTGGAACGCGCTTACAGATCTTCCGTTCCTCCTCAGCACCAAAGCAGTGTCTTGGTTTGGTCGCATTGTTTTGATGTGTTCAGTTCTATTAGTTTCTTTCCCTTTGCTGTGGTTCTTTGAGATTACTTAGCTTCCTCAGTGACACTCTTATTTACTCTTTACAGGGCCCCTTTGCAGTAAGCTCTCTTCCTCAGTACTTTTACTTCGTTCTTTTGGGTTATTGGGGTATTTGGGTATTGCTTAAGGTGGGTGGCTGGAGAAGGAGTGCTTCAAAAGGTGAGATTTTCTTGCTTTCCTGTGTAGTTCTACTAAGATGAGATACTGACTGGGTTTGGGCGCTCCATCATCTCCTCTCATCTCTATGCTTACTCACCAATCCTCCTCACTTTTTACCATCCCCTTGTTTCGTCATGAGCTCACTGCGTTGGTCCTTTCAAGTTCGATCCTCTGCTTTATGAAAGACATTTTTACTGCATATCTTTCTAAGACATTTAGAGTACTATCGTAATGCTAGATTAGCTGTGTACAATAAATATCAAGGATACTTTACACACGGAAACTTTATAAACCCGCACATAGGAGAGTGGGCGTATCTTTTTATGAAGATGCCTCGGTCCGACCTGGACCATTTACAATGTCCTTGCTATGGTTCTTGCCCACTGGTTCCGTGATTTAGTTTCACTCGTGTTTTACGATTTCGTGAGTTGTGTTGCATAAT
Source organism: Cherax quadricarinatus (assembly GCF_026875155.1). Classification (NCBI taxonomy): domain Eukaryota; kingdom Metazoa; phylum Arthropoda; class Malacostraca; order Decapoda; family Parastacidae; genus Cherax; species Cherax quadricarinatus. The sequence goes on along the minus strand of NC_069485.1, from coordinate 5,747,965 downwards.
TATTTTGACTAAACAGCTTCAATCATACGTCTGTACATTCTGACAGCTTACGACACGCTCAAACTTCACGGTCTCCTCAGAAAACCTATGTCGACTTTTCATATTTCTAAAATCCTCATTATTATAACATTCATGTTAGTTTTCACTCTGCCTGGGAAGCTTGGGGTCACTCATTTGATGGTTGGGGAAACCTTATTGTCACTCTAGCTTGCTAGGTGGGGAATCCTTGTGTCACTCAGACTTGCTCGTCAGGGCGAAGCTTATTGTCCTCTAGCTTGCTGTCTGGGGAATCTGTTGTGTCTCCAGCTTGCTAGGTTGGGGAAGCTTATTGTCACTCTAGCTTGCTAGTCTGGGGGAATCTTATTGTCACTCTAGCTTGCTAGTCTGGGGAAGACTTATTGTCACTCTCAGCTTGCTGTCTGGGGAAGCTTGTGGTCACTTAGCTTGTAGTCTGGGAAGCTTAATTGTCACTTAGCTTGCTAGGTATTGGGAAGCTTGTTGATCACTCTAGCTTGCTAGTCTGGGGGAGGATTCATGTTGTCCTCCAGCTTGCTAGTATGGGGAATCATGTTGTCACTCTAGCTTGCTCAGTCTGCGGGAAGCTTATTGTAATCCCAGCTTGGTGGTCATGGGGAAGCTTGTTGTCACTCCAGCTTTGCTGGGTCTGGGGAAGCTTTGTTGTCACTCCAGCTTGCTAGTCTGGATGCTTGCTGTCACTCCAGCTTGCTAGTCTGGGGAATCTTGTTTGTCACTCTAGCTTGCTAGTCTGGGGATATGTTAGTCACTCCAGCTTGCTAGGTCTGGGGAATCCTGTTTGTCACTCTAGCTTGCTAGTCTGGGGAATCTAGGTGTCACCTCAGCTTGTTAGGCTGGGAATATGGTTGTCACTCTAGTTGCTAGTCTGGGGAATCATGTTGTCACTCCAGCTTGCTAGTCTGGGGAATCATGTTGTCACTCTAGCTTGCTAGTCTGGGGAATCATGTTGTCACTCTAGATTGTAGTTGGGTAAATTCATGTTGTACTCTAGTTGCTAGTCTGGGGAATCATGTTGTCACTCTAGCTTGCTAGTCTGGGGAATCATGTTGTCACTCCAGCTTGCTAGTCTGGGGAATCATGTTGTCACTCTAGCTTGCTAGTCTGGGGAATCATGTTGTCACTCTAGCTTGCTAGTCTGGGGAATCATGTTGTCACTCCAGCTTGCTAGTCTGGGGAATCATGTTGTCACTTCCAGCTTGCTGGTCTGGGGAAGCTTGTTGGTCACTCCGCTTGCTGGTCTGGGGAAGCTGGTTGTCACTCCAGCTTGTGGTCTGGGGATGCTTGTTGTCACTCAGCTTGCTGGTTGGGGATGCTTGTTGTCACTCCAGATTGCTAGGTCTGGGGATCATGTTGTCACTCCAGATTGTAGTATGGGGAAGCTTGTTGTCACTCCAGCTTGCTAGTCTGGGGAAGTGCTGTCACTCCAGCTTGCTAGTCTGGGGAATCATGTGTGTCCACTCTAGCTGCTAGTCTGGGGAATCATTTTGTCACTCCAGATTCGCTAGTCTGGGGAATCATGTTGTCAATATAGTTGCTTGTCTGGGGAATCATGTTGTCACCTCTAGTTGCTAGTCTGGGGAATCTATGTTGTCACTCCAAGCATTATAGTCTGTGGAATATGTTGTCACTCCAGCTTGTAGTCTGGGGAATCATGTTGTACATCTACCTTGCTAGTTGGGGAATCATGTTGTACTCCAGCTTGCTAGTCTGGGGATTCATGTTGTCACTCAGCTTGCTAGTTCTGGGGATTCATGTTGTTCGCCATCTAGCTTGCTGGCTGAGGAATCAGGATCAGGTACTGTCACTTAGCTTGCTAGTCTGGGGAATTCATGTTGTCACTCCTGCTTGCTAGTCTGGGGAATCTTGTTGTACTTAGCTTGCTAGTCTCGGGATCATGTTGTTCACTTATTTTCTAGTCTGGGGAATCATCTTGTCACTCCACTTGTAGTCTGGGGAATAATGTTGTCACTCTAGCTTGCTAAGTCTGGGGAATCATGTTGTTCACTCCAGTTGCAGCATGGGGAATCATAGTTTGTCACTCTAGCTTGCTGACGGGAAATCATGTTGTCACTCTAGCTTGATAGTCTGGGAATCATGTTGTCACTCCAGCTTGATAGTCTGGGGAATCAAGTTGTCACTAGCTTGCTAGTCTGTGGGAAGCTTGTTGTCACTTAGCTTGCTAGTCTGGGGATCATGTTGTCACTCTAGCTTTGCTAGTCTGGGGAATCATGTTGTCACTCTCGCTATGCTTATGTTCTGGGGAATATGTTGTCACTCTAGCTTGCTGTCTGGGGAAAAATGTTGTCACTCCAGCTTGTAGTCTGGGGAATCAGTTGGCACTTAGCTTGCTAGTCTGGGGATTTATGTTGTCCACTCTAGATAGCGAGTCTGGGGAATCATGTTGTCACTCTAGCTTGATAGTTGGCGGAATCATGTTGTCACTCCAGCTTGCTAGTCTGGGGATCATGTTTGTCACTCTGCTTGCTTGAAGTCTGGGGATCATGTTGTCACTCTCGCTTGCTAGTCTGGGGAATCATGTTGTCACTCCAGCTTGCTGGTCTGGGGAATCATGTTGTCCTCCAGTCTTGCTAGTCTGGGGGAATCATTGTTGTCACTCTAGCTTCGCTAGTCTGAGGGAAGCTTGTTGTCTCTCCAGTTTGTGGTCTGGGGAAGATTGTTGTCACTCAGCTGCTGGTTGGGGAGGAGTTGTTGGTTCACTCCAGCTTGCTGGTCTGGGGGAGGAATCATGTTGTTCACCTCTAGCTTGCTAGTCTGGGGAATTTGTTGTCACTCTAGCTTGCTAGTCTGGGAATCATGTTGGTCTCTCTAGCTTGCTAGTCTGGGGAATCATGTTGTCATCCAGCTTGCTAGTCTGGGAAGCTTGCTGTCCACTCCAGCTTGCTAGTTGGGGAATATATGTCACTCCGCTTGCTTGGTCTGGGGAATTCATGTTTCACTCTAGCTTGTAGTATGGGGAAGCTCTGCTGTAACTCCAGCTTGCTAGTCTGGGGAATCAATGTTGTCACTCTAGCTTGCTACGCTTGGGGATCATGTTTCTCTCCAGCTTGCTAGTCTGGGGAATCTTGTTGTCACTCCAGCTTGCTAGTCTGGGAATCATATTGTCACTCCACTTGCTGGTCTGGGGAATCATGTTGTTCTCCCATCTTGCTAGTCTGGGGAAGCTTGCTGTCACTCCAGCTTGCTTAGTTCTGGGGAATCATGTTGTCACTCCAGCTTGCTGGCATGGAGAAGCTTGTTGTCATTCCAGCTTGCTGTCTGGGAACATGTTGTCACTCCAGCTTGCTAGTCTGGGAAGCTAGTTGTCATCCAGCTTGCTAGGCTGGGGTATCATGTCAACTCTAGCTGCTAGTTGGGGAAGCTTGTGTCACTCCAGCTTGCTGGTCTGGGGTAGCTTTTGTTGTCACTCAGCTTGCTGGTGGGGAAGATTATTGTCACTCCAGCTTGCTAGGTCTGGGGAAGCTTGTTGTATTCCAGTTGCCTAGTCTGGGGAAGCTTGTTGTCACTCCAGCTTGCTGGTCTGGGGAAGCATATTGTCACTCCAGCTTGCTGGTCTGGGGAAGGCTTGTTGTCATCCAGCTTAGCTGGTATGGGGAAAGCTATTGTCACTTCAGCTTGTGGTCTGGGGAAGCTTGTTGTCCATACCAGCTTGTTAGTCTGAGGGGAAGTTGTTGTCACTCCAGCTTGCTAGTCTGGAAGCTTGTTGTCACTGCAGCTAGCTAGTCTGGGGAAGCTTGTTGTCACTCCAGCTTGCTGTGTCTGAGGAAGCTTGTTAATCACTCAGTTGCTAGTCTGGGGAAGCTTAATGTCACTACAGCTTGCTAGTCTGGGGAAAAAAAAAGGCCTTGTTGTCACTCAGCTTGCTTGTCTGCGGGATGCCTTATTGTCACTCAGCTTGCTAGCTGGGGAAGTTGTTATCACTCCAGGCTTGCTAGTCTGGGGTGCTTGTTATCCACTCCAGCTTGTGGGCTGGGGAAGCTTGTGTCTCTACTGCTTGCTAGTCTGTGGGAAGCTTGTTGTCATCCAGCTAGATGGGGAAGCTTCTTGTCACACCAGTTGGCTTTGTCTGGGGAAGCTGTTGTCACTCCTGTTGCTGATCTGGGGAAGCTTGTTGTCATACATCTTGCTGGCATGGGGAAGCTTGTTCGTCATTCCAGCTTGTAGTCTGGGGAAGCTTTGTCACTTCAGCTTGCTAATCTGGGGAAGCTTGTTGTCACTCCAGCTTGCTATTCTGGGGAAATTGTTGTCACTCCAGGCTTGTGGTTGGGAAGTTGTTGGTCACTCCTGCTTGCTGGTCTGGGGAAGCTTGTTGTCACTCCTGCTTGCTGGTTGGGAAGCTTGTTGTCACTCCAGCTTGCTGGTCTGGGAAGCTTTTGTCACTCCAGCTTGCTAGTTGGGGAAACTTGTTGACACTCCAGCTTGCTGTCTGGGCGAAGCTTGTTGCACTCCAGCTTGGCTAGTCTGGGGAAGCTTGTTGTCACTCCAGCTTGCTTTCTGGGGAAGTTTGTTGTCACTCCAGCTTGCTGGTCTGGGAAGTGTGTTGTCATCCAGCTGGCTAGACTGGGGGAAGCTTGTTGTCACTCCAGCTTGCTAGTCTGGGGAGCTTGTTGTCACTCAAGCTTGCTGATTGGGGAAGCTTGTTGTCACTCCATCTTGCTGGCTATGGGGATGCTTGTTGACAATTTCTGCTTGCTAGTCTGGGATGCTTTTTGTCACTCCAGTTGTTTAATCTGGGGAAAGCTTGTGGTCACTCCTGCTTGCTATTCTGGGGAAACTGTTGTCACTCCAGCTTGTGGTCTGGAGAAGCATTGTTGGTCACTCCAGCTTGTGGTCTGGGGAAGCTTGTCTGTCACCCAGCTTGCTAGTTGGGGAAGCTTGTTGTCACTCCAGCTTGCTGGTCTGGGAAGCTGGTTGTTCATCTCCAGCTTGTGGTCTGAGGGAAGCTTGTTGTCACTCCAGCTTGCTAGTCTGGGGAGCTGGTTGTCACTCCAGCTTGCTAGTCTGGGGAAGCTTGTTGTCACTCCAGCTTGCTAGTCTGGGAGCTTGTTGTCACTCAGCTTGCTTAGTCTGGGGGAAGCTTGTTGTCACTTCCAGCTTGTAGTCTGGGGAAGCGTGTTGTCTAACTCCTGCTTGACTGGTCTGGGAAGCGTGTTCTCCGCTCAGCTTGATGGTCTGGAAGCTTGTGGCTCCCACTTGTGGACTTGTTATGCTAGCATGGAAAAGCATTGTTTGGCTTATAGATACGTCTGCATGAAGTTAGGTTAATATTATCCCAGAAGGAGAGCATGACTTCTCCTATCTACACTCTATTGTCAGAAATTGTAGACCAATAACTTGTATAAGCAAACTTTTGTATTTATTAGTCTTTTGTATTTTGCTTTTAAACCAGCTGTGGCCAGACTCATGTCATGAACAGTTTTGACTTGTTTGTCCGACTCATGTCATGAACAGTTTTGACTTGTCTATGGGCTGATCATGTCTTGAACAGTTTTGACATGTTATGGCCTGACTCATGTCATGAACAGTTTTGAATGTTATGGCCTGGACTCTTGTTATGAACAGTTTGGTCATGGTTATGCCTGACTCATGTCATGAACAGTTTTTTAACAAGTTTGACTGACTCATTGTCATGAACAGTTTTGAACATGTTATGGCCTGATCATGTCATGAACAGATTTTAAACATGTTATGGCCTGACCTCATGTCATGAAAGTTTTAACTTGTTATGGCCTGACTCATGTCATGAACAGTGTTAAACATGTTTGGCCAGGATCTGTCATGAACAGTTTTTAACATGTTAAGGCTGACTCAGTCATGATCAGTTTTTAACATGTTATGGCCTGACTCATGTTCATGATCAGTTTTAACATGTTATGGCAGACTCATGTCATGAACAGGTTTTAATCATGTTATTGCCAATCATGTCATGAACCAGTTTTAACATGTTATGGCCAGATCATATCTTGATCAGTTTATACATGTTATGGCCAGAATCTTGTCATGAGCCAGTTTAACTTGTTATGGGCAGACTCATGTAATGAAAGTTTGAAACATGTTATGGCCCATGACTCATGTCACTGAACAGTTGTAAACATGTTATGGCAGACTCAAGTCTTGAACAGTTTGAACATGTTATGGCCTGACCTCATAGCATGAACAGTTTTAACAATGTTATGGCCAGACTCATGTCATGAACAGTTAACATGTTATGGCCAGATCATGTCATGAACAGTTTTAAACATGGTTATGGCCAGACTAATGTCATTGAACAGTTTTAACCATGTTATGGCCTGATCATGTCATGAACAGTTTTTAACATGTTTGGCCAGACTATGTCATGATCAGTTTTAAACTTGTTATGGCCAGACTCATGTCATGAACGTTTTAACTTGTTGTTGGCTGACTCATGTCATGAACAGTTTACATGTTATGCCAGGACTATGTAATCTGACTGTTTTAACATGTATATGGCCAGACTTATGTCATGACACAGTTTTAACATGTTATGGCACTGACTCATGTCTGAACAGTTTTAAGCTGTTTAAAATGCACATCCTATACCAGATTTAGTACATCCTGACTTCATGACGTCATTTAGGGGTGAGATCGCAACAAAAATATATTATGTAAGTGAAACATTTTTAAAAACTTCAGACTAAGAGAAGATTGGTTATTGTCCTTTAATTTACAATAAACGAAAAATATTATTCAAATATTTTTAATTTCCATTATTAATCTGAGCGAGTGATTAATTTTTGGGAGCTCACGTATTAACAAGTCTAAAAATATGGTACGTCCAGTTTTATATTTTCTTGGTAAATATACATTTATTAGCAGAGATAACTTTTGAATCATGTGCCTAAGGTGTATTAAACTAGAAAAATGAATAACCTCATACATTGGAATCTTCTACGCGATCGGTTAGGTTATGTGTTGCGTTCTCTGGCCTGCTCTCAGCTTGGGTGGCCGGAGAGGACAGCAGAAAGGACCGTCTTGGGTGTGTTGGACTCCAGTAAACTTCGGGGTTCCTGGGGTCTATCAGCGTCTCACTGCTCGGTTTCATGAGGAGGTGCTGGTGGGTAAGAGTTCGGAGACCGGTGACGTGGGCCAGGCATGCGCGTTGGTTCTAAATTGGTGTTCTGGCTGGTTTAGGGGCCTCGGGCGCAGTGTACACTCAGAGTAGTTGGGATCATGTTCTTCAGAGATGGTAGTTTGCTATCTTATGAGGGATCGACTGGCGCGTCAGTTTACCTCGAAGGGCGCGCCGGTGGCATGACTGGGGATTATATTCTTGGGCAAGGTGAGGATCACCTTGCACGGGCTTGAGTGCGGGATTGGGGTGCTAGGGCGGAAAGAAAAAAAAAGGGCGGAAATTATGCACAGGTTAGATGGCAACGGAAATGCCTCACCAATTAATAAAGACAGTACAGTAAAGTTCAGACCATATGATTAAAACAGAGACAATAGTCATTAATACATTATTGTCTAGTTATTAAACTTCTCTTTTTTTAATTAGGGATCATCGATGTAGCCATTATAGTAGGATAAATCAAATTGACCATTTGTGTCAAAGGGGGCCGGCGCGTGCGCAGCTGCGCCATTCTAAGGGTAAGACATTTGTTACCAACATACAGCATAAATGGTATATGATCATCTATATTTTAGCAAGCTTTAGTGGCTAGGTGTGGATGCTGTGCAAGGGTAAGAGGCGGTGAGGCTGATTAAATGGAAGTAGACTTTGGATCAGTGGGCCATGCTCAGTGATGAGCTGACAGTTCTCTTCTCGTGGATAATATGCCAAGTAGCGCTCTGCCTCTGGGTCATTACGTCAAGGGCATCGCGGAAGTTACCATTGTGCTTCTGGGGCTTATGACGCTCGCACACACAACACCAGAAAGGCAGGGAAGGCAGCCACGCCAGACACAGCAGAGAAGGCAGCCACGTCAGCATTACAGCAGGGCAACCAGCCACGTCAGACAGCAGGGCAGGCATACCCAACACCAGACACGCAGGGAAGGCACCTGCCAGTCACAGCGAATAGGCAACCACGGCCAGATAGCAGGCAGGCAGGCAGGCATACCAACTCCTGACTACAGCACTACACCAGACAGCAGGCAGGCATAACCATAAGCCAAAAAAAATTGTACAGGCCAGTGAATGTGCGATTCACGTTTATTTGTTCGCAGAGTGAAATTGACGTTAGTTTTTTAGCGATGGGTTTGTAGAACAAATGCGCAGGTTGTCCACAGTTTATCCCATAGGTAACGGTTGAACATGGCAAGGTGAAGCATGGTAAAGGTAAGGTATAGACACACATGTTTAGTGAGGGGAGAACCAAACGAGAGAGAAAAATCGGCATAATAATTTTGAAATTACATTTTTTAATCCCATTTCAAAACATAATGTCTTGAGCATAAATTTGTTATAAATATTAGGAGGGAGCAAAGCCAAAACACATGCGAGAGAGTACGAAATATGGACCAAATACAAATCTTCAGACAAAATGAGGGCGAATAGAGAGATTTTGGTAAGTAAGGTGGTGGTGAGGATGAAACACAGGGTTAAGTGAAGAGTGGATGTGACCGGACGAGCGTTGTGCGGGGGGTGACGGCCGGGACGGGCGAGGTGGACACAAGTATGTTGCGGTTGACGGTGTTACATCCGTCAGCCACCCAGGAGGATACAGAGAGTGACTGATTCTTAGTGAGTTGAGCTTACAGCTGAATCGGGGAAGTGCTGAAAATTATACTATGTGGCAAGAATATCGAATATTGGATTCAGGGATGCTTTTGGCGAGGCCCTCTCATTCCTACTGTTAATGCTTTTACCCGTGGAATGAGTCTCAGATAACCTGAAACTAAATACACATTGGAGCTTACCACAAGTATTAAAATGCACTCCTCTTTATCATTACTCCAAAAACTAGTTTTATTGGCCCGTATACAGATACAATACGACTATAGTTCATTAAAAATACGTAAGTATATAAACTGAGCAGATAAAAACATTCTATAGTACTCAAGGTACGACTAACAATGTTATTGCACGTAACAGTCACTTTGACTTGTAGTTACTAAAGCACACCAGTGGAGTACTAACATGACCTAGCGAACAGTCTTCCTCTACCAGCAGCTTAAGTTACCACACACAAACTTGTCATATTACTTACAATAGCATAATACACACATACAAGATAGAGGCAGCCTATGATTTGTATTAAATGAATCCTTAATACTTATAATAATTTACCCAAAGTTGCAGGCAGGATAAAGTTGAAAACAGAGGTTTCAAAAAACATATTTGTAATTTGTTCGAAAAAAATGGAAAATAAGGATTAATTATAAAGTTTTGTAAGAAATATTTAATATATAATTATATATATATATTATATATATTATATATTATATATATATATTATATATATATTATATGATATATATATTATATATTATTATTATATATTCAACTTTCCGGCTGTCTCCCACCACAGCAAGGGTGAACCCAAAAAGTTTTTCCGTCATTTTACATTTAGTAATTAAACGGGACAAGGGGGTTACTAGCTACTGCTACCGGAATTCTTAGTAGCCTCTTGCAATGCACCATGACTTAAGAAAGGAAAACATTCATTTGCTTAAAAATCATCCTTTTTAGACACCAGCAATTTTAAAATATCCTAATAAAATGTTCTTATTTCCCTGGCTCCTAGATTGTTCGAGTCTTTATTTTCACGTAAGTTGAAGCCAGACTTAATAAACTATGAAGAATCAATAGCAACTCCTCACTGGTTAACAGCCTTTCCTTAGTCTACCTTGAAGATGTGTTAGGGGACACTTAGACTATATAGAACTGGACGTTCAGACTTAATATCCAGGAGAACAATCAGTTAAATTCTTTAGTGTTATTAATTTGAATTAGTAATTATTTTCTATAATATTGTAATGTTAGTTTTATAGAAAAATTCTGATTAATTTGTATTTTTTAAAGGATTTTTCATAACATTACTTTTTGTTTACTTTGTCCATTAAAAAAAATTTAATTATGCCTTATAATTATTTTCCTGAGCTTTGATCGACACCATGCCCAGCCTTTCTAGGGTAGGGTAGGGTAGGTGCCTGAGCCCGAGCCTTTAGCTCATAAGACTGTTATTCCCATTTGCCCCCTTGGGGCGGGGATGGCAGACCAGAGAGGCCTAGCTTGTGGCTAGGCCTGGGGACAGTTGGTCCCAAAGATGAGGAGGTACTTGTGCCTCCTCCCATGGGAGACTTAGGTCTCAGACACTCCCTAAAGAGGGAGCCAAGGCCGGGCCACCACTTGGAAAAGGCCCGGGCCGGGAGAATACCGGCTAATATTTAATAATAATAATAAATAATCCTGAGCTTGCTACCATCTGCAGCTCGTAAGACTGCCATCCCCACGAGCCCCTTTGAGGCGGGGTAGATGGCAGACCAGAGGAATAGCCTCTCCCTACAAGGCCGTGGAGGGGCGGGGAATGTGGCTAGGCCTGGGGACAATTGGTCCAAAGATTGAGGAGGTACTTTTACCTCCTCCTTTGGGGAGAACTTAAGGTCTCGAGACACTCCCCAGATAGGGAGCCAAGGCCGTGTCACCACTACTTGGAAAAGACCCGGGCCGGGAGAATACCGGCGAATAAAAAAAAAAAAAAAATTTGCATTTCCGATCGACACCGTGCCCAGCCCTTCTAGGGTTTATAGGGTAGGTTGCCTGAGCCAGAGCTTGCAGACTTCCACAAGACTGTCATTCCCCATAGCCCCCCTTGTGGCGGTGGATGGCAGACCAGAGACGCCTAGCTTCTCCCTACGAGCCCCGTGCGGGCGGGGAATGTGGCTAGACCTGGGGACAGTTAGGGCCCAATAACGATTGACGGCGGGTACTTGTGCTCCCCTCCCATGGGAGACTTAGGTCTCAGGACACTCCCCTATGAGGGAGCCAAGGCCGGGCCACCACTTGGAAGATGCAGGGCGGGAGATACCGGGCGAATCAACGACAACCAAAACAATTCTTCAGTTATCGCTCTTAAATATAGTTCTAATTGTGTAAGTATACTTCTATTATAACTTTGTACTGTTTCAAAATTAATTTTTAATTATAATTATAAATGATTTTGAATGCTGAATCACTCTTTTGTAATTTTAGATTAAGATGGATAATGGTCCATCTGGAACGTTAATAATAAAGAAATTGGATGTCCATTTAGATGGTATTTGTCAGTCATGGTTCTATTTTTTAAGCTGAAGATTAGTTTCCCATGTACAACCTCAATTGCAACATACATATATATATATATATATATATATATATATATATATATATATATATATATATATATATATATATATATTATATATATATATATATATATATATATATATATTTATATATATATATATGTATATTATATATATATATATATATATATATATATATTATATATATTTATATATAAAGAGGGGAATGTATGAGAGTATAGTTTTTACCAACGCTCTTATATGGGTGTGAAGCGTGGGTGATGAATGTTGCAGCGAGGAGAAGGCTGGAGGCAGTGGAGATGTCGTGTCTGAGGGCAATGTGTGGTGTGAATATAATGCAGAGAATTCGTAGTTTGGAAGTTAGGAGAGGAGGTGCGGGATTACCAAAACTGTTGTCCAGAGGGCTGAGGAAGGGTTGTTGAGGTGGTTCGGACATGTAGAGAGAATGGAGCGAAACAGAATGACTTCAAGAGTGTATCAGTCTGTAGTGGAAGGAAGGCGGGGTAGGGGTCGGCCTAGGAAGGGTTGGAGGGAGGGGGTAAAGGAGGTTTTGTGTGCGAGGGCTTGGACTTCCAGCAGGCATGCGTGAGCGTGTTTGATAGGAGTGAATGGAGACAAATGGTTTTTTAATACTTGACGTGCTGTTGGAGTGTGAGCAAAGTAACATTTATGAAGGGATTCAGGGAAACCGGCAGGCCGGACTTGAGTCCTGGAGATGGGAAGTACAGTGCCTGCACTCTGAAGGAGGGGTGTTAATGTTGCAGTTTAAAAACTGTAGTGTAAAGCACCCTTCTGGCAAGACAGTGATGGAGTGAATGATGGTGAAAGTTTTTCTTTTTCGGGCCACCCTGCCTTGGTGGGAATCGGCCAGTGTGATAATAAAAATATATATATATATATATATATATATATATATATATATATATATAATATATATATATATATATATATATATATATATATATATATATAATATAGATATATATACCAAGAACTCATTTAAAATTAAGTTCTTTCTAAAATTTTCTCTTATACGTTTAAATATATATTTTTTCATTTATGTTAATGTAAGAAAAATAATTATTTTGTACCAAAAGAACCTTAGAAAACTTACCTAACCATATAACCTTATTATAACAAGCACAATCCTCTTCAAGGGGGCTCCTTGGCGTGGTGAAGAGGCTCTTGGTCTGAGGAATTAGACCTGTTGGCCTCCTTCCTCAGACCAAACCTAATTACCCCCCAATCCCCCCTTCCCTATCCCATCCTCCCTACCCTCCCTTTTTCCTTTCCTCCTCCTCCTCCCTATCCCTCCCTTACTCCCTTCCTCTTTTTGGCCTTTGGGATTCTTCCCACAGGCACACTAGTTCATAGGTAAGGGGAAGGGTACCGGGGTCCATCCCATTCCATTGAGATTCTTGGCGGTGGTGTATTTTCCCCCGGAATTGGTCTCTCGGGGGGGCTGGGGGTGTTTTTTTGGGTGGGGGGTTTTACTCTGGGGGCCTCCTTTTGGATTCCGGGGGTGGGGCCAAAGGGGGTAGCATTGGGTGGAACCCGGCCACCCTCTCTTTTGTCCACTGAGTACTGGGAAAAATGTGAGGTTGCTATCCGGACTGGGTTTACTGGCATGAAGGGAGGGTATGGCACGGGTTCCCATCCACATCTCACTACTTGGGTGCTGAGGTCTTCTTGGGGTGGAGGGAGTTTTCCCGGCCCCTTTTTCATTTTCCAAGAACTTTCCTCATCATTCCCCCTTTTTTTTATTTTTTTATATTTTTATTTTCTTTTCTTCTTTCTTTTTTTTTTTTGAAAACAAAAAAAAGAAGTCCCTAACCAGGGAAAGACCCAGCCCATGCCCCTGCCCCCCCGGGGCCCCCTTTCTTGTACCGCACCCAGTTTGACCCTGCTCGTTTTTGACCACTCTTCGACACCCCTGATGCCCCTGTCCCCTCTTGCTGGGCTGCTTCATCACCACTTGGGTCCCGGGGGGTTTGATGACTCCTTCGATTTGTCTGACCTCCGTTTTCCCTTTTGGCTATGTTTCCGGGGCCCTCTCCTCAAAGGTGCGAAATTTTCAATTGCCACATGTCCAAATGGACCAACTCCGGTCCCCCCCTCCTAAAGCCCTCAACTGTGATGATATCTTTGCCACCTTCTTTCTATCGAAAAGAGGAACCCCATGACTCCTTTCCCCGACATTTTCAGAATGCCAATGGACTAAAATTCTTTACTTTACACCGACTTCCTCTATGGCCTATCTTTCCGACCATATATTGGCAAGGGCTCCTACGCCCTGTTGGAGAGATTTTCCTTTCATGTCTCAAGAGCGGTACACGCATCATCACTGTCTAGAATGCTACCCAAGCTCATGATCTTTCCCTTCTTTCACATATTGCTACTATTCCTGTCACTATCGAAGAACATCATTCCCTCAATTCTTGTAGTGGTACTGTCATTCTGCCCCATACCATAGTCCAACAGAATTTCCAGATATGTGGCAATGACATTCTCGAACAGCTGGAACTCCAAGATCTCCCAATCCTCAAAGTAGACACTAACGTCCTTCCTGCCCGTGGGCGGAGATGTTACCCTTTCAATGTGGCTCAATTAACTTTCGACAGCTGTGAACTCTCATCCTCTGTTTATGTAGCAGGACATCAGTTACAGGTTTGAAAGGTGATCCCTACACCGCAACAGTGTAGAAATTGAGGGCGATTTGGTCACCCAGTGAAATATTGCAGATCTATAGCCAAATGCCCAGTCTGTGGTGCCGATGACTATTCTAATACGTCTTGTAGTCGACCTCCCTCTTGCCTTAATTGTCATGAGGCTCACCCTTCTTACTCTTGCCGTTGCTAAGTCTACTTAAATGAGTGAGAAATCTGTTGCCTCAAAGAGGCAGAAGGTCTCCCTTAAACTATAGCAGTTTCTTATCTCCGCCTCCAAGGGAGACTACCCTGTATTTCCTATTCTTGTGATTCTAAATGTCCCCTTCCCTTCTGGGGTCCCATCTTCTGCAACCTCCTCTGTGGTTACCCCTCCCATAGTCACTCCTGTCTCTAATTCTTTTGCTGTCCTGGGCTCAGAAGTCCCTGCTTCAACACTTCAGTCTGTTCTCACATTTTCATGTTCTCCCTCACAAGCCCCAGTATCGACAAGACCTCATACAACACCTCCCAATCGCCCCTCTACTTCTCAGAAGTCCAAAAAATCCCCATTGCTCAAATCTCCTTTAACCCCTCCTTCCCTTCTTCCAACTCCACATTTTACCTTTCCAGACTCTGTACCTGGTTCTTCCCCTCTCACTGGCTCTGTTACAAGTGTGGAGGTTCACCCTCCTCCTCATACTGTGCCTTCCTTCCCTGTCCCCTCCCAAGTTTCTTCCTCTTCTGTCCCCTCCCACACTTCTTCTCCAGTTCCCTCCACTCTTTCGTCCCCCCCCCCTACTTTGGCACAGTCCATTACTGTCCCAATCTTTACTCACCCTCCTCTTTCCATCTCCAACATTATCTCCCATACAACGTCTTTGAATTCCAAAACACTTGAAGCTATCTCAGAATATATTGCAGAGACTAACCCATCAATGGACACTGATCTGCCCCCTGCTCCTTCTCTTTCCTCTCCTCCATCTGTGCAACTCCTTTCTTCACAGCGCTCTGTTCCTTTGTTCCTTGAATGTTTTCCGTTGCTGCCACATGTGGACTTTTCAAACCCCTTTAGTCTGTAGGTACCCTTACCTACAGATTTCTGGTATCTTTATCGTTACTAATTATGGCCTATTTACAGTGGAATATCTGCGGCCTCAGGGGTAATACAGGTGAGCTTCAGGTGTTGCTTTTTCAGTTTTCCTTTGTTGGTGTTTGCTTACAAGAACCAAAATTACACTCCGCTGTTATCTCTCCTATCTCAGGCTATAATTTAGTGTATTCTTCAGATCCTTTTTCTGATGGGACCTTTAATGAAAGTGCCCTTCTTCTACGTACTGATTATTCCATACCATCAGCCATTTGTTCGTACTTCACTGCATTACACTGCAACCCATATCCACTTGCATAAGTGGTATACAGGCTGTTCTTTGTATCTCTCTCCTTCTCAGGCATTATCTATCCCAGATGTTGCCTTTCTTGTCTCGTCCATACTGCCACCACTTCTGTTACTAGGCGATTTTAATGCTCATCATTTCCTCTGGAGGTCTCACTGTGATTCCCGAGGCATTCAGTTGGAGGCTTTTCTCGCTTCTCACCCCCTCCATGTTTTAAATACAGGTATGTACTCCCACTCATTTTAATCCTCGTACTCATACTCTCTCTTGCATCAACCTCTCGGTATGCTCTTCCTCCACTACACTAGATTTCACCTGGTCTGTTCTCCCAGACTTACATGACAGTGATCATTTTCCAATCATTGCAAACTGGGACCTTTAGTCGCAACTAACTGCTTTTAGTGAGGGTCCTTCTTCGTCCTCCATTGATGAGCTTTTACACCTCTTCTCGTCCTCAGTTTTAACTGTAGCTACTCATTATATACTCCAAACCTCGGGCAGGCATTCTCAGAAGTGAGTGCCTTGGTGGTCTCTTGCTTGTGCTTGTGCAGTACATTTGAAACGCGCTGCGTGGGGCAGGTACTGGTACAATAGAACCACTGAGAGACTTCTTGATTTTAAGCAGAAGCGTGCAGTCGCTCACTATGTTATCCATGACGCTAAACGCACTTGCTGGCGAGATTATGTTTCCACCATCACCTCTGCTTCCTCTATGAGTGCAGTCTGGAAAAAAGTACAGAAACTGAGTGGTAAATACTCTCCTGACCCAATTCCTGTTCTCCGGGTTGCCGGTGTTGATATAGGAAACCCTCTTGACATTGCCATTGAAATTGGTAATCATCTGGTCCGTATTTCTATGCCCCTCGTTTCTTTCCTCAAGGTCTGCCAGAGAGTTAGCGCCCTTAGACTTTTCTCCTCTCAAAGAAGAATCTTATAATGTGCCTTTTGCACTTAAGGAACTGGAGGCGACACTCCCAGTTTGCCAATCATCGGCAGCTGGGCCAGACGACATTCATATCCGGATGTTACAACATTTACATCAGTCAGCCCTTGAAGTCCTCTTACACCTCTTCAATCTTATTTGGTCACAATGAATTCTTCCCAAGCTGTGGAAATTCTCCCTTTCTACAAACTGGGTACTACAGGACATGATGCTTCCCACTACCGTCCCATTGCTCTTACCAGTGCAGTTTGCAAGGTGATGGAACGTCTGGTAAATCGACGTTTAATGTGGTATTTAGAAGACACACAACTGTCTCTTCACTAGTCAATATGGCTTTCGTAAGAATCGATTTCTACCATAGACCCCTTACTGCACTTGGATACATATGTTCGTAATGCATTTGCAAATAACCATTCAGTTATTGCCATTTTTCTGACCTTGAGAAAGTATATGACCCTACTTGGAGGTATAACATTTTGGCCCAAGCCCACTCCTTAGCCTCCGAGCAATCTACCATCCTTCCTTAAGAACTTCTTAACTGAACAGACATGTCGGTGTTTTGGTTAACAATGCTGTCCCCGGACTTTGTCCAAAGTGAAGGTGTCCCCAGATGTGTTCTGAGCACAACGTTTTTTCTCCTTGCTAAAAATGATTTGGCCTCTCTTTCTTCCTCCAATTATTGGTCATCACTCTATGTTGATGACTTCGCTATTGCTTGTGCAGGTACTGACTGTCACCTCATTACAGTTTCTCTCTCCAGCATGGGGTTTCAACGTGTTTCCCATTGGGCCACCACCCATGGGTTTTAAATTTTCAACTACTAAAACACACCAAATTACTTTCACTTAGACGCTCTGTCATCTCCGATCAATCCTTTGTACCTCTATGGCTATGTATCCTGAATGTGATAGTCAGGTTTCTAGGTCTTCCTCTTGGACCGTAGGTTATCCTGAAACCTCACTTTCCTCTGTGAAGGGTTAACTTGTCACAGAAAGCTGAACTTTCTTAAAACCCTTGCTCAACTTTCATGGGGAGCTGACCTTCGAACTCTCCTTCACCTACATTCAGCCCTAATTTTATCGAAACTCAATTATGGTGACCGATCTAAATTTAGCGGCCCCCTCCTGCTACTCTCTCTAGCCTAACCCAACCATCACCAGGGATTACATTTATGCCTTGTGCTTTTCGCTCTTCCCTGTTTAGAGCCTTGTCCTGAAGCGAATATTCCATCCTTGTCCGATCGCCATTATGCCCATTGCCTTTGCTACTATGTTTGCTCTCATGATCTCTGCAACCCTTCCAATTTTAGAACAGTCACCCATATTAATAGACATTATTGTTCGTTGCCCCTTTGTTTGCTCCGTCCCTTTTCTCTTCGCCTCCATTCTCCTTGTCTTCCCTTCAGTTACCACCCTCCTATGTTCATGTCACATCTCACTTTTCCTGCCCCCCTGGGAAGTTCCGGCTGTTCGAGTCTGTTCTTTCTCACTCCCTTGCGCAAAGCCCAACTGCCTACGGTAGCTTTCCACTCCCCCTTTTTCTTGACCCTTCGCTTCATTCTCATGTCCCTTTTTACACAGGGCCCCTAAAATCTTCGACGGGGGTCGGGTTTGCGCAGTGTTTCCCAACAGTGTCGTGCATGGGCATTTACTACCCCCGGCTAGCATTTTTTCGCTGAAATTTTATCCATTCTTGTAGCACTTTTTGATTGCATCTATGCCTGTTCACCTTTTGTGATTATTTCAACTCCCTTAGTGCTTTTCAGGCTATAAAAATTTTTATACCTCTCCCCATTCTCGTATCCAACTTTGGTTGCCTATCTCTACCCAAAATAAAGAATTTTTTTTTTTTGTTTGGGTCCCTGGTCTGTTTTACAAACAGGACAATGAACAGGCAGACACTGCGCACGGTCACAGAACATGACCTCCGTTTCATATAGAGGTGTTCCATTTACGGACTTTTGGGTGCTTGCTACCCACCTTCAAACCCCGTCGGCCAAAATTGGGCTGTTGCTCAAAAACAACTTTATTCATTAAACCCAGTCTAGGTTTGCCGTCTTCTTTTATCAGGGGCGAGGTGGGAGACCTCTCTCCCGTCTTCGATTGGCCACACTCGTCTTTTCTCTGGGTATTCATGGAGGGCACCCTGTTTCCTCTCTGTGAGAATTGTCAGGTTCCAACTGTTTGCACTTTTTTGGGGCTGCCCCTCTGTCAACGAGAGAGAATTTACCTCCAATTGTCTATGCCTGCTTCTCTTTTTTTACCTTCCTTCTATTGTGGGCCCCCTTTAATCCGGGCTCTTCCCTTGATTTTTGACAACAACTGTTTACTCCACAAATTGATGAGATAACTCTCGCACTCTCCCCCACCCTTTTACTTCCATGCGCCCCCTACCCCTGCACCATCCACGCCCCACTGTCTCCTAACCCATACCATCCATCTCCCCTTTTTCCACCTGATGCCCCCGCTTCCTCCCACCCTGCAGGCTGTATGCCCTTTGGTTTTGGGTTCTTTTTGTTATAATAATAAAAACAAGCGCAAATTTTTTTTAGCCCAATCCCATAAATATACTTTACACAAGTTTACGTAATTTTTAAAAATAAAAAAACACAAGAAATATAATTTTTCGTTAGGTTCAGAATGATATTTGAGAAATTACTGCATGCACAAATTTTCGCTTGCCTTATTGGGCAAGAAGAGCGTTCTATTTAAGCAGAAATCTTAAGTTTTACCTATACGGTACGATATACATATATATATATATATAAATATATATATATATATAATATAATATATTATATATATATATATATATAATATAATATATACCAGGATACTGGTGAGTGAAGTATTAAATTGTATAACATTAACAACTTACGCAGGTAAAATCAAGAGAGAAATACTATGTTGACACAAGTTGCTTCTATCTCTACTAATATAATATTCTGTAAATTAATGGCGTAAATAAATAACTGGTATAAAATTACCTGTGCCGGGTAAATATTTCACTCCTGATTTTTAAATTGTGATTTATAGATATTGTACGATTATTTTGGTTGGTTAATTCGGTTTAAAGTTTATCGAGGCTCATTAAGACTGCATGTAATTTATTCAAGAGTAATTTAAACCCTATAATAGTGATGAAAGTAAACTCCCAGTGTATACTTTGAGATGAAGATTGAGACACTTATGCAGCATATGGGAATTCTTTATTCAGGAAACGTTTCGCCACACAGTGGCTTCACTTCACATTCTACAAGATTGATGGACTGAACACATCGACTCCAGCCTGAGGGACTGATTACCTGATACTCCTCCTCTCCTTACGCCTTCCTCTTTGTATTGGACTGATGAAGCCACTGTGTGGCGAAACGTTTCCTGAAATAAAGATTCCCATATGCTGCATAAGTGTCTCAATCTTCAACTTGTCGGTTTTTCAAACCATTCATCACATACTTTGAGATATACTTCTCTCGGTGTACATACAAAATGAAATATATTATGCAGTTACTAAGTTCGACTGTAGATTTATCTTGTTTGACAAGCATTATTTTTTTTTACAAAACAAGGCGAGAAAATATCACTGACACAATAATTTAAAAAATCAACTTCAAAATCACAGAATTATGTTTAATTAAATGTTAAAAACCCTATCACTGCATAAACGAAATTTTGTTTAAAAGCGTTTCAGGGAACGTAAGTCTGTTTAAGACAAATGACAAATGAGAAGTGAAAAATACAAATGAGAAGTGAGAAGTGAGAAGTGAGAAGTGAGAAGTGAGAAGAGAAGTGGAGTTGCAGCCCAGCCACCGTGGAGAGAAGACGTCGTCGTTCCAGCTCTTCAGCTGAGCAACTCTGAACACTGTTGCTCGAGAATTTACTTGGGTTATCCTGAGTAGTTCTTCACCAGAGCTGAGAGGAGACTTGTTTGCAGTCACTTCGAGCCCCATCCCATCAAGAGGGTAAGGCGGTGACTTGCTTGCTTGTTCACCCCTCTCATCCCCATCCCCCCATCCTTCCCCATCCTCCCCTCACCCATACATCAACACGGGCCCCACCACTTAACACACTACATACATTGCAAATCCTTCTGACTGTCCTATCTTCTTCTTTTTCGGCAACTTCGCTTTGGCGATTTTAACACAAGGCATTTTGACCATCTGGTAGCCCGTGTGGTTTTTTTAAAATCCGGGCCGTCTTTGCCTTGGGCCCTTTCCCCTCACTACTCGAGGTAGGCTATCTTAGGGGCTGACCTTCAAAAGTCAGCTGAAATGGGATGTTAGGCTAACATTAAGGAAAGATACCTTTTTGTTAAGCAACTCCTCTGCCAGAGGCACCTTCCCAGGCATCATGGGGAGGATTCGTGAAAGATTAAGCATTGAGGGAAAATCAAATGTCCATGAAAGACATTCTCAAATGTATTTGCTCCAACTCAACTGTTGCCCAGTGGATGTTTTCAAACCCACGCTGGAGCAGTACTTCTCCTCTCTTGGGAAGAAGAGTTACTTCAACTACTAAAGCATGATGTCTTGGATAAACTGAAGCCCTTTTGGTGTTATCCCAGTTGCAACCTGACAGCTAATCAAGCTCAGAGGACTGTGTGTGTGACCAGAATCAACAGTTTTATGAAACACAGCACTTTTAAATGAAATTGTTGATAAAAATTAATACCGAGAATTCTGACCTTAGGGCTGTAGAAGCACATAAATTCTCGAATCCCAACAACAATAAGGTAATTTTTAAAAATTAATACTCGAGACACCTGAGGAGGCCAAACTTGTGTGTCAAAATGGCTTCAAATGTTTCAGTACCAGATGCACATCTGACCAAATTTTTTTCTGGAACGTTTGTCAGTGTGACACAATGTTCAAGTGTTATGCCTTTGGGCATAACAACAACAAATGCAGTACACAAGGGCAAATTTGTAGCATTGCTCTGGCCAACATTCGTATCGTGATTGTACCAATAAAAATACACCTAAATGTGTCCTCTGTAATGGAAAACATCATGCTGTTTCTGCTATTTGTCCTGAAAGAAAAAAGGAAATGCAGAAAATTTCTGACGCCAAGAAACTATCCACTTCTAAGAAGCCCACTCCCTAGGCACCGCCAACCATGTCCCAAGCTTCCTTCCCAGCTCTGCCTGGGACAAGTGGGACTCCTCAGGTCTCTACCAAGGGTTTCCCAATGTTTGGAATTCTGCCCCTCTTGGAGTGCCCCAATCTAACCCTCACTTACAACAGACACAACAACAAGGTTCAGTCGCATCTCATATGTCTCACGTATCCACAGACGGGGGATAATAACGAGAGCACAACTAATGTACTTTTTTGGCTAAAGACATAGCAGGTGGTGACATGAAAACTCTGCTCTCAGTTTTTAAATGATCTGTTAATGGCTAATGGGATCACTCCCATCACTATCCCTGAAAATGTGAAGGCTATTATGACCCAGCCTTTCTCATAACAAAGAAGTATGTACCATACTCTACATCTAAAAATAAGCCTAAGTCATTCCCTGGCCCAGGGATCTGCCCTCCTCGCAGACCCAGGTTGCACTCCTCTCAACCCGATAAGTCAACACCTGAACATAACAATGCCCCAGAAAGTGGCCTACTCCCCTCGCTATCTTTAGCTGATCCGTTGAAAAGGAACTTTCCCAAGGTAACTCACCTTGCCTATCTAATATTCCCTTGGAGCCTACACAGTCCCCATTAACTCTCACGAGCCTCTGCTTCCTGAAACTGGGGAAAGCATTACCTCATTTTTTATGATGATGACTCTAACGACTCTAACGATTCTAATGAGTCTTTTTAATATTACTACCGGGTAGTGAAGATGATGGCTTTTTTTTTAATACACAAGCATCCAGGGCAAAAGTTCCCTCCTTCCCTTGACGAGTCCAGCGGGGATAGTGTAGATACAACACATGACATTACTTGCGGGCGTTCAGAACGCAGTGTACGAGCGAAGAAAAGAAATAATGGGGATTACAATTTTCCAACTTAATGTTCAACATTTCTTTAATAACCGTTACCTTCTTGAGGTTGAACTAAATAACTACAATCCCGATGTTATACTTTGAACGAGACGCTGCAAGAGTTGATCAACATATTAAATTACGTGGATACTGTACTGTGGAGAAATCGAGAGGACCCTTAAGTGGTGTAGCCATCTTGGTTAAATTGGGAAATATACATTTAAAATATTCATGTTGATGAAGATAACATTCTTGCAATAGAACTAACAACGTCCACATGGACAACTAGTGATAGGAACTGGAATTTTCCCCCGAGACACCATATATAGAGTCAATTCCTCTACATAGAATATTAAGCAAAATATTCCAACAATTCTAGCTGGTGATTTTAATGCTCATCCCCCCTGCCCTCTATAACTGTGGAGCTGGTATTTCCCCTGGGTGACTTAAAAGGAAAACAACTCTTTAATATCATGACAGCTAGAAACTTGTCATTTCAAGGCCCATTCTTCAAATCGTACATTGGACCTCATCCAGGCACACCAGATATAGTACTGACAACAGAGACTGTGACATCTTTCACTGTCGTTATATCCCCCTGGTGGAAATGTAGGATCCGACCATATCCCTGTTATAATACAACTACAAACTTCTCCATTTAGAATACCGTAACTCCTAAACCCAATCTTAACACCCTAGGATTGACCCCTTCAGGGCATATCTGGGTGAGGATGAAAATTTTGTCTTTGGAAAATCTACCTTCCAGTGCAATTGATGAAGCAATCAGGTCCCTGCACAATCGAATAATTGAAGCTACCAATGCAACTTGCCAATTAGCTTCCACAAAAATACCAACAATAAAACCTACTAGAGAAATTAGAGACACTTTAAGAAATTATCAAGCAGAATGCGAAGGAATCTTCAAACACGACAACCACCAACAGCTACACTGGGACCGATTAAGGCAAGAATTAATTAACTGATTAGTCAACACAAACGAGACATATGGAAATTTCTAGTTCTTCAAGCTAATCAATATAAACGTGAACCAGCAAAATTTTGGAGTAAGATCCCACAACTTTTTGGGGCAAAACACAAGGCTCCTAACTACCTAGTTCATACCTTCACTGATGATGATGATGAAGATGTGAAATTAAACTTGATGATCACAGGGCCAGGCTAATTTGATGGGTGATGTAGGGAGAAAATTCTCTCCCACAATAACAGTTGTCAATTTTAAAAAATAATCATTATCATTTTGTAAATGAATGGAGAGATGAGAAACCTTGGATGATCTACAACCACTACCTCCATCGCTACTTTTAACTCTTGAAGATACCCACCCGCTTACTAGACCTATTTACATTAATAGAGATAAGTCAGGTTATTTGGGAAAAATGAGAAATAGAGCCCCTGGCCTCTCTGGAATAACAATGAAACAAATAAAGTACCTACCTAGAAATTGCAAACAGTCCTTGGTAAAATCTTTAATGCCATTTTTGGGCCTCAGGACATTTTCCAGTTGTTTTTAAGACTGCTAGGATGATCTTTCTTGCTAAGCCCATAAAGACATCCACCAACCTGGGAACTATTGACCAAAATCTTTACTTGAAGTCACTGGAAAAATTCTTGAGAAAGTCATTTCCAACAGACTGAACTACTATATGGAGTTTAATAACTTGTTTACTGAAAAACAATTTTGGGTTTTGAACACATAGAGGTACCAACCATGCAATAAATGTTATTTTGACACTGTAGCAAGTCTAAAACAGCAGGGAAATCTTGCCTTAATTGCCACAGAGATGTTCATAAAGCTTTGATAGCTTATGGCATGATGTCTTATATACAAACTCATTGACCCTACCAGACCATAACTGGACTTTTCTCAGATAATATATAATTTTCTTAACTCAAAGAAAAATCATTCCCACCTTTCATGGCAAGTCGACAGAACCTTTTATACCCACGGCTGGTGTCCCACAAGGTTCTTGTCTCAGTCCAAATTCTGTTTTTTTAAAATTTATGTGAATGACCTTCCTCAACCAGAGTTTTAATGCACAATTGTGACACAGTTTGCAGATGATGTTAAATTTATGTCGTCTCATCAAATCCAGTAACAGGAAAATACAAGTATGAGAGAGTCATAGAAAAAATGAATATTGAACTTCGTTACGTACATCTAATTGGGAGAAGAAATGGAGAATTACGACTAATCCTGATAAGGTCCTTGTTAGCACGATAGGATGTTTTGCATCAACCATCGAAGATAAAGGGGTAAACTCCCTCAGAGGTACCCTGTAGCTATTAGAAAACCTAACAAGATCTTGGATATGAAAATAGACAGGCTGCTCCACCAACATCTCATTAACCACAAAGATCAACACAGCCAAAGCCGGTCTTTGCAGACTCTTTCGATTCAAACAAGCCCCTCAACATGTTCAAAAAACATCTGTATAAAAAGATTTAAAAAGACCTATACTCGTACCCTGGTCCCCAATGTCATTAACAACAAAGACCAACAATGCTACGGTTACAAAGGGTCCAGAATGGAGCTCTTCGCTTTATCACCGATACCAGGAGGAAAAGGGCAGAGTTAAAATGGCAGATTACATACACAACAAGATATTACTGCCATAACTGTAACGCCTTGACACCTAAAAAAAAAACACCTTTATACAATGCAAGAACTATTACATGCCAGATAGAGAACATCCTATACAGTGATAAATACCACAGATTACACCATCAATACTCCGCCTCACAGGACTCAAAGAAAGACTCTCCCACAGAGGGTTCGTCGTTTTATTCATAAAGATGATTACCCTCGACCATGATTTTGAGCAACTTACCTGTGAAGAAGATTGGATACCACCAGAACCCTTCTATGTATACTGAGAAAATTATCGCCCCCATTTAGGGAGACTCTTAAAAACTTTCTAATGTAAATTATCCTATTGACTATCGTTGGACACCACCATTAAAGAAGCTATTGTCACGAACTTATAAACTGGCCAGAAAATTTATTGCCTTTCTTGTCGATAAATATCCGTTGTGCAATCGCGGAAAAAAAAAAAAAAAAAAAAAAAAAAAAAAAAAAAAAAAAAAAAAAAAAAAAAAAAAAAAAGCAATTGCAACTTGTATAAAAAACTACCAATTCAGAGTCATTACTTATATACCTATTATATCAAAGTACTCGAGGGTTAGTATTATACGCCTTAAAGAATTTTCTTTTCAATTCACATACACTTTTTAAATTACACCAAAGTGGTTGGGCCACTTACCTTTTGTATCCTACCTCTCCCTCCCCTCCCACCCTTTTCCAATATTTCCATCCTTACCCATCCTTCTTCCTTACCCATCTTACCAAAGCTCTGGTCATCAGAATCGAAGTCTGTTTAACAGCCGTCACTGTTGTTATTAGCATCTCCATCCCCCCGCGCTCTGCTCCTACGATTCTTGGACTACAAGAATCAGGAAAATGCAGCCATCTCTCACCTATTTAAATGTGTGATGTATCGTATTTTCCGGCAAATAAGAAGAGCTTTTTTCCTCACAAAAAAGTCTTGTAAAATCTCCCTGTGCCTTATAAATTCAAGATCAGGGTCATTGGTAGGCTTCGGGTTACGCTTTACAGGCGTTTTTTTACTAACGTTTCGTACCACTTCTTAGAAACAGTGTGGTAACCCAGCTGACGTTACTGGCCTTAATCCGGGGAAAATGCGATATACTAAAAATCACTTACCCTTTTTGCCACCATCTGTATGGTTTTTTTATGCATATACCCCTATTTGCTTCCATAGATAAATAAGTTT
>NC_069485.1:5699009-5721370 GCF_026875155.1 Cherax quadricarinatus | reverse complement strand
GCAGAGGTGAGGGCCATCACCCCTGAACGGGAAAAAGTGACGGCCAGTCACCCCTGAAACAGAAAAGGGAGGGCCCAGCCACCCCTGAAACAGAAAGAGGACGGCCGTCTCCCGAAACAGCAAGGTGACGGCCAGTCATCGTCATCACCAGTCATGGGAGAAAAAAACCTTTTAAATAAACTGCATTATATTGAAGAGACCAGTGTACGCTCTTTTCCCTTTAAGTGTCGGTTTCCCGGTGAAAACTTACTCATTATCCCCGGGTTTCTTTTCGTCTTTCGGAATTATCGTGTACTTTTTGGCAATCAAATGTTTTTTATTCACCCCAGAAAGAATTTGTTAGATGCATCCCAGTATTGCAGTAGTAAAGCAAAGTTAGGAAGCGTTCTCGACCCGTAAATTTACTCCTTTTGGGTTCTTGTCTTAAACTTTTTTTTGAAGACACATTTGATAGGATCAGGTGACCTGTGGACTACCAAGTGTCTTTATTGAGCCAACAACATGTTGTTATCATTGATTCACGCCCTCAAGAGTATGTAATCTTTTGGGTTTCATCCTTTTCTGGTTGTTTTTCCCCTTCTCACCCCAAAAAAACTTTTTAATTTGTCCTTTTTCAATCTCTAAAAAAACTCTTCTTCTTTTTTCTCCCCCTTCTTCCCCCCTTCGCAGGAGAGACCCAGCGGGGGGTCGAAATTTTATGATCAACAACTTCTGGTTTCCGTCTCAAACTTAGATATTTTTAAAATTAAAACATGTCGTGTTACAAATACTCAAATAATACCCAGAGGTTTCGGGGTTTCTGCGGAAACGGTGGGGTATCCCTGTATGCAAAAATCCGCACTCTAGTCAGTGCAAATGAGAGGGTATGCAGAGTGCTGCGTAAGTTTCTAATGCTGTTAAATATCACCATGAAGACTTAAGCGAATCGAAGAAGCATGCACAAGTTTCACAGGGAAAAATATATCCCGATTTCTCAGAAAAAAAAAATGGGCACAAAAGGCCTAAACTTATTAATGCTTCACTAAGAAACCCAAAATTTGAAACTAAATAAGTGGCATTTCTTGTTATTGGGGGGATTCCAAAAAACTCCCCAGCCCAAAAGGTTTTTAAACCCCTGGAAATTAAATTATTAAGTTACAGAGTTCAAGGTTGAACCGCCGAGAGCAACTGAAATTTTTTTTAAAAAATTTCTAATTTTTTTTCCCTTTTTCCCCCAAAAAAAGGAAAATTGGATACACAGGAAAAATTTTAAACCCAAATTTTCTGTTTTAAATGACAAGCAATTAATGTTGGAAGAAAGGAATTTAAGTTATATTTGGCCTGAATTTTATTTATGCAAATTTTGTTAAAAGGGTCAGAGGACACCGTATGGCATTGGACTTTTTGTAATGGAGGGGGGAATGGTTGAAACCACGGCACAACGTGCCAGTCGTGGAAAAAAAAAAATCGGGGCATTGGATGTACTTTTGACACGGGGGTGTAGGGTTGACACTTGGCATTTTCTGTTGCACGTGGCCGTACTGTTGACCGGTTTGTACTGTTTGACACGTGGCATTATTTTGAAAAGGGATGTACTTTGCCCTTTGGGGATGTACTGTTGACACGGGTAGTACTGTTGACCCCCTGGATGTACTGTTGACATTGGGCATTTACTGTTGCACTGGTTTTATGTTGACACTTGGGCATGTACGTTGACACTTGGTTTTACTGTTGACACGGGTTTTCGTTGCCTGGATGTATGTTGCCTTGGCTGGATTTTTGCACGTGGTATTTTGTTGAACATGGCATGAATGTTGACACGGGGAGTCTGGACAGGGGTTTTACTGGCCCTTTGGGGATTCTTTACAGTGGTATTTTTACATTATGTATGTTGCCCTTTGGATGTACTGTTGAAAAACTTGGCTGTCTGTTGACACTTGGATGTACTGTGGAAAACTTGGCTGTACTGTTGACACGGTTGTAGGGTTCCCGGGGGTATTACGTTGACCTGGCATGTGCTGTTGACACGGGAGTACTGTTGCCCTTGGATGTACGTTGACATGGATGTATGTTGACACTTGGTATTTAATTTGAATGCGTACTGTTGAACTTGGCATGTACTTTCATTTGGGAAAATCTTTTTTCCTTGGATGTATGTTGACATTTGGCATGTACTGTTGACATTTTTGGGGTTTTGTAGTTTGACCGTGGTATGTATTTGACCGTGGTATGGACTGTTGACATTTGGCATGTCTGTTGAACTTGGCATTTTCTGTTGACCTTGGATTATGTTGACACTTGGTTTTGTATGTGACACGGGTTGTTGGGGACCGTGGATGTACTTTTGAAAAACGTGAAAGCTGTTAGCCGTGGCATTTTCTGTTGACAGGGGGTAGTACTGTTGACAATGGCATGTACGTTGACGCTTTGGATGTACGGGGTTGCCTGGAGTTGTTGACATTTGGATTACTGTGAAAATGGCATGTCTGTTAAAATGGTATGTACTGTTGCACGGGGGATGTACTGTTGACACTTGGCATGTACGTTGACCGTGGGATGCTGTTATGTGCTTTGTCTGTTTGGTGGGCGTACTGTTCATTTGGTAAAAATTGTTCACACTGGTTGTACTGTTGACACGTGGTTTACTTTTGACACTTGGCATGTACTGTTGACACGGGATGTTTTTTGGGGAACGTGGGTACTGTTTGACCGTGGTTTACGTTGCCCCACTTGGCATGTACGTTGAAACGTGGGCATGTATTTTGACAGTGGTTGTACTTTTTGACATTTTGGTTGTATGTTTAAAAAGGGGCCTGTATGTTGACACGGGGCATGTACTGTTGAAAAGTGGATGTACGTTGACACGTGGTTTTGTATGTTACCCCATGGATCTGTTGACACTGGCATTTTTACTGTTGACAAGTGGAAAATTTACTTTGACAAGTGGGATTTTTCTTTTTAAAATGGATTGGGGTTGACAGTCTGCGGGGTTTGGGGGATTTTATGGGGGAAAACTGGCCGTCGTTGACAGGGAAATGTACTTTTTCAAGTGGCTTTCTTGGGGGGAATGGAAAGTACTGTTGGAAAGGGGGGATGTACTGTTGCACGTGGCCACTGTTTGCCGTGGTTGTAGTTGCACTGGCATGTACTGTGACAGGGGCATTTTTTTTTTGGCACGGGGTTTGTACTGTTGCACTTGGCATGACTGTTACAAGTGGCATGTCGTTGAACGGGTTTGTTTACAAGTGGCATGAAATGTTGACACGGGGTTTTTTAATTGGGTGTACTGTTGAATGGATGTACTGTTGACCTTGGATGTACTGTTGACATGGCATGTACTTTTAAAAGGGATGTTGTTTTGAACTGGCATGTACTGTTGAAAAAGTTGTATGTTACCGTGCTTGCTTTACCGTGGTGTCCACGTGGTTGTACGCTGACACTTTGGGCCTGTTCTGTTTGACACTTGGCTTGTATTTGTTTGTTATGTTAAACATTTCCCCTGTCTTTTTTTCCGGGGTTGTACTGTGCCCACGTGGTATGTACTGTTGCATGGTTGTATTTTTGACCTTGCAGTTCTGTTAAAAAGTGGCATTTTACTTTTTGACAGTGGATGTTTGTTGCCCTTGGGATTACTGTTGACACGTGGTATGTACGGGTTGACACGGGGGTTTACGCTGACACGTGGCCGTACTTTTTGACACTTGGCATGTATGTTGCAGTGGGCGGGTACGGTTTGACCGTGGCAGTACTGTTACACGTGGCATGTTGTGGTGTGGCATGTTTTTGTTGACAAGTGGATTTACTTTGACATGGTTGGGCAGGTTGACAAGTGGCATTATGTTGAACGGGTGTATGTTCCCCGGGTGGTGTTTGTGAAGGGTTACTGTTGAATGGCATGTAATGTTGAAAGTGGGTTTTTACGGGGACACTGGAATGTATGTTGACAGTGGCTTTGTATGTTGAACGGGGGCATGTGCCTTTTGAAAAGTGGCATTTTCTGTTGACATTGGGTTTGGTATGTTCCGGGCATGTATTTTGAAAACGGGGTATTTTACTGTTGACAACTGGATGTATGTTGACATGGATGTCTTTTTGACACGTGGATGTACTGTTGACAATGGCATGTACTTTTGACGCGGGCATTATGGCCAGGGCATTCTTTGACACGTGGTATGTTATTCTGAACGGGGGCCTTATTTGAACTTTGGGTCTGTTGCTGTCATGTCCTGTTGACACGGGGTATGTACGCTGACACGTTTTTTGCTTTCCTGTTTATGTTGCATTTGGGGCAATGACTGTTACCTGGCAGTCTGTTGACACGTGTATGTACGTTGAACTGGCATGTACTTTTGAAAAGGGGTATGTCTGTTGACATTTGGAGTACTGGACAGTGGCCCTGTCTGTTTGCATGCTTTTATGTACACTTGGGCATGTCTGTTGAACGGGGGATGTACTGTTGACACGTGGATGTTTGCTGACACGTGGCTTTTTCTGTTGAAAAGGGGCTTAGGACGTGGGGTGTTGACAAGTGGCATTTGTTGCACGTGGCATTTTACTGTTGAAGTGGGAATTTTTCTGTAAAACCGTGGCCTGTCTTTTGCAAGGGGGCATTACTGTTAAAATTTGGCATTTATGTTGACACGTGGCATGTACTGTTTACACGTGGATGTAGTTGACCGGGGCATGTGTGTACAAGGGCATTATGTTGACCGTGGCATTACTTTTGACACGGGATGTACTTTTTACACAGATGTAGTTGACACGGGGCATGAAATTTGGGAACAAGGAATTTTGGGTTTGACACTGGTTTATTTACACATGGGATGTACTTTTTTCCAGGGATGTCGTTGACCCTGGCATGTATTTTTGAACTGGCATGTACTGTTGAACATGGCATGTACTGTTGAAAAGTGGCATGATGTTGACACAGGCTGTATGTTGAAAATGGTTGTACTGTTGAAATGGTTGTATGTTGACAATTTGGCATGTACTGTTGAAAATGGCAGTACTGTTAAAACCGGCATTACTGTTGACACATGGCATGTATGTTGACACTGGCATGTACTTTGAAAATACATGTCTTTTTTGAACATGGCATGTACTGTTGACACATGGGCTTTATGTTGCACACGGGATTTTTAACTGTTGACAATGGCATGTACTTTTGAAAAAATGGCATCTTTTACACATTTTTGTAATTTTGACAATGGCATGACTGTTGACACATGGCATGTACTTTTTGACACTTTACTGTACTTTTGACAATGGCATGTACTTTTTGAAATGGCATGTCGTTGACAATGGCTTACTTTGAACGGGATTTTCTTTTTTGCACATGGCAGTACTGTTCCTAATTATGTTGACACTGGCATGTACTGTTTGACACATGGCTTTTGTACTGTTGACACTGGCTGTACTGTTGACACATGGCTTTATTTTGCCCAGGGGATGTCTTTTTGACAATGGATGTACTGTTAAAACACATGGATGTACTGTTGCAAGGGGCATGTATGTTGACCTGGCATGTATTTGACCATGGGCATGTACTGTTGACACATGGCTTTACTTTGACACATGGCATGTATGTTGCACTGGCTTTTCTGTTGACAATGGTATGTACTTTGACAAGTGCATGTACTTTTTGACACATGGCATGTACTGTTGAACATGGCATTACTGTTGAAAGGGCAGTACTTTTTCCCAGGGAATGTACTGTTGAAATTTTCATTTACTGTTGCCATGACATGTACTGTTGAACTGGCATGTATTTTGTTGACACAGGGAAAATGTATGTTACCATGGATGTATTTTTGACAAGGGGCATTACTGTTGACAAGGGGCCATGTACTGTTGACACATGGATGTACTGTTGCCGTGGCATGTACTGTTGACCATTGATTACTTTTGGGAACGTGGCATGTATGTTACACATGGCATGTACTGTTGAACGTGGCATGACTTCCCCCAAGTTTTTTTTTTTCAATTTGACCTCATTGTCTCTGGTGGGGAAAAACATTTCTGAAAAATCAGGGCAGAAAAAAAACAAATGCAGCAAATGTGTTATAAAATTTATTTCAGGAGCTCGAACTTGTGTTGCGGGTAGAAATTTCAGAAGTTATGTTCAACTAAAAAAAAACAAACCAGTGAGGGGGGAGTATATTAAAAAATCATGGCAGAATGCGCTGAAGAAAGACACATGTACAACATCTGGGTATCTTCTTTTAGCTTCGCCATCCAGTGGCTGTTTAATAAAAAAAGAGGCAAATGTGAAAAAATGTAGAATTTATATCAAAAGATGAGGTAAACAGCCCCCTCCCCTTAAATTTGGTGCGATGATCCCGTAGTTTCAAGACACGGTGATTTTTCCGTTTCAAAGCTGAGGGATGTTCCCCACTTTTGTATAAAATTCTAATTCTTTGGCCCCCTTTTCCCCCCCCCGAACCCCCCTTGAGGATAAAAAAAAACCCGTTAGTTAATGCTAAAAAAGACTACACGATTTGAGATTAAAGTAAAAAAAAATATGCCTAAAACAACCCACTAAAAAACCAACCCAGTCAAAGTACAACACACTAAGTTGAAATATTCAAGCTGAGCAGAATGGTTTCTACGTTATGCCTGAAAAAAATATCGAAAATGGTCTTTTAAAAACCGGCAAGGCGTCAACACTCGCCCTTTCCACGAACCTTCTTAGTGACTATTTACCGGTTTTGAATAACTGAAGTAGTTGGATAAGGCGTTCCCAAATTTAAAAAGGGAAAATTATATCTGATGACGTCGCGCCGAAAGAGGAAATACCCGAGTAAATTATTAAGGGATATAATTTTTTTTGTGGGATAATTTGCTGTCTTCGGGTTATCCATTTTCATGGATAACCAAAGAAAATAAAAATAAAGTGTGTGGTAACAGAAGAAAGTAAAGTAAAAGAAAAGAAAAAGTGATATATAAGAACACAAACAATAATAAAAGGAACAATATCGTGACTGGAAAATACCAAATAACCCGTACATAGGAGAGAGGAGTTACGACGACTTTTCGGTCGATTTGGACCTTTTTACGTCACAATCTTAGGTGATTGTAAATGCCCAAGTCGGCCCAAAACGTCGCTACAAGCTTCTCTCCCATGTGTGAGTTATTTGTATAAAGTATCTGCTCTAATATAAACTAGCACGAAAGTATAGCATTTCAGTGTTCGCTAAATTTACGTACACGGTGTACAGTGATTCAGTGATTCCTTAGATTCAAAAACGCTGTTCTTAGGTTTGCCAGGCGCCCGTATGCTGTAGGAATTATTTGGTTAATGTGCCCCTCGGGAGATGTCCCGGGTATGATGCTCCCCAGGGTCCTTTTTTTCTTGGAAGGTTTGCAGCCTTTGACCCCGTAAAATTACTCCATGTGTGGTCTTTTTTACCTTTTTCTTCTTCATGACTTGCACTTTGGGGGGATTTTAAACTCAAGGGTATTTGTTGGACCCAAATTTTCAGCCTGTCTATATCCCTTTGTATCCCCCTTTCCCGCCCCTTTTGGGTTCTCTGTTTCCTTTAATTCGCAAACAGAAAATACTTCCCAATCTATCCCTTCCATCATTTCATTCACATATACGAGACACACACCGCCCTAACGACCTTGTGGATCCCCCCTCGCACATGCGCCCACTCTGACATGTGATCAGTGCCATCCTTGTTTTTTTCCTTCCTGTAAAGGGATTCCCTGATTCATTGCAGTGCCCCTTTCTCGTTATTGTGCCCGCCCCCTTTTAGCTTTTTCGCTTAAATTATGTGCGGAAAAAGCCAAGAAAATTTAAAATCTACCACTCCTCTTTTTGTCTTACTTCGTCACCCTGTCGTAAACTCCGTCGGTTTTTTTGACACAGGATTTTCCTCCTTGAAAAAATGTGTGGTTATGTATATAAGTCATTATTTTTGGGTGCTCCACCGTCTTCTTCGATCTCCATGAAATTTCAGCTATTATGCGTGGCTCTGGTCTGTTTTAGTACTGTCTGTCTTCCATAACTCAGGTTTACCCGTTTCAACAGATGTGTTGAAGATTGTTGTTGTGGCACACACAGTGCCTTGCTCCCTCTCTCAGGATCCACGAAGAGATGTGTCCAGTTTCACCCCATTTTTGACATCTAGTTCGCTCTTTTAACTCCTCCTCGGGTTTTTTGTGGTGTCCGCACTTGTTGGGTACCCTCCTTCCTTTTTGGGGAAACTTTCTTTTGCAACCGTGTTTAGTTCCTCCTACACCTGGTAATTTCTTGTGATCTCCCCTCCTTCCTTCCTCAGCCTGATTACCTGGTCCTTGACTATTTTTTTCCTCCCGGTGTGGCTGTATAACAACTTTGGATCAGATTTGGGTTTGGACTGTGTCATTCTCGTATTCCATGGGCGTCATCCTTATCCAGCATATCGCTTTGATTCTTCGGCTCATCTCCTTATTTTCCTGGGTAGGACCCAGTGGGTCCTTTGTCGTTACTTCTGTATCAGTGCCATCAACATATACCCGTAACACCAGTATGTACTAGTGACACAATTTTGTACTTTGGCGTCACTGTATATGGTGAAATCAAAATTTTACATAGCTCAGTTAGAAGGTGATGTATACTTTTTACCAATATGACTGGATCAAAAAATGTATACCAGTGACGTCAACATTACCAGTAACACCAATTGTACTGTTCATATGTTAAAAGTGAGTCAATATGTGCCAAAAAAGCATTTTGAGTGACATCAATTAACTTGTTACATCAAATTTTTACTGACATCAAAATAAATAGTGACTCAGCATACAGTTGCTACGGTACAATTATATTTCTGGATACAATTCATACGAGAAAATCAGTATTGCTAATGACATTAATTGACAGTAACATCAGGTATGTTTGAAACATCAATTTTAATAGTGACATCAATTTAAAAATTAGTGCATCAAACGGCCCGGTGGCAAAAGTTTCATTTAATGGTGAGGATCTGGGGTTTTATTCCCGGCGAGGGAGAAAAATTTGGGGGGTTTCCCTTTCACCGGTTCTTATGTTTAACCCCTCAATAATAAGGGGCTTAGGTGTTTTCGCTGGTATGGGGCGCTCCCGGGACAAAACTGACTTTAAATTTTCCCGAAATCTCCGCAAACAACGGCTTTCTATTATTGTATGTCATGTGTCAGTGCCAAGCCTGTATACCCCTTTCATGTACTTGTAGAAATAGAGATTAATTTATTTAGCTAATTTCATTATTGTGCATAATAGAAGTGCTTTAGTATTGGACATCAATATTAATAGTACTCAAAATTTTACTTTGCATCGTGTTACTAGGCACAATATGTACTAATGAATTTGAAACATCAAGGGCTATGACTCAATTTTTAATAGCGACTCAAAAATATATTGTTCAAAGATACCAGTGTCACTATTATAGGACATCAATTTATACAATGCATTAAAGGCTCGTCAGATGCCGACCCCTTTTAAAAACGTTATTCCCTTGTTTGCTGTTCCAAACAACCCCTTTTGGGCCGGGGTGTCTTTTTTCTACTGCCTCATGCAGTCGTCATCACCCTTTCTTGCCGTTTCCCCCTCCTTCTTTCCCCCGTGGGCCTCAGGATACACCTACGTACTAGGCTCCTCCCAGTCGCTTTGTTTACACATTCAAGCTTTTGAAAAATGTTCTTGCAAACAAAGGCCGAAGTTATAATTTAACTTCCCCCTGTTGAAAGGTCCCAGATGCACAGAAGCAAAAAGAATGCAGATGTAATAATACGACTTGCAAAGCCCTTTGACATGGCGTAATGGCACAAAATGCGTGCTAAAAGGGAAAAACAGGAAATTGGAGATGGACTTAATTTCCCCCCCAAACAGAACACAAAGAGTAGTAGTAACAGAGTAAAGTCTGAGGCGGGTATGTGAAAAGCTCTGTTCCACAAGGCACAGTACTCGCTCCCATGTTTTTTCTCATCCTCATATCGACTAGACAAGGAGTCAGCCCACGCACTGTCTTCCTTAGCAGTTTCACCGTCTGATGACAGTGCTTCCCTTGCAGACACTGCAAAGGGTCCAGGCGGCTCAAACCCAAAAATTTCAGTGGGCGAGAAAACAATATGAAGTTCAACAATGAGAAAATTCAATTACTCAATATGATAAACACAGGAAATTAAAACTTCTCAGAGTACAAAAAAAAAATTTCCCTTTCCCCAAAATGACCGAAAAAAACCCAAAGTTTTGAAGGGCCGGGAGGATCATTCGGGGGATCTCACCTTCAAGGACCTTTTAACATTGTTCAATCGCCTCTGCTAGAAAAAAAGACAGGTGGATAAGAGAACCTTCAAAAAAGGGATACCCGCCATGATGACACTCTTCAGGTCGCTTTGATCTTTAGGGTGGAAAATTTCTGACACTAATAGACCTTTCAAAGGGAGGTGAAATTGCTGACTAAGAAAATTACAGGAACCTTCACGGCGCGCAAACGGAGATAAAACACCTCAATTACTGGGGCGCTTTAAGTTTTCCCGAACCCGTCTCCTGGAACGCAGGGGGGGAGAGATACTGATTATATACACCCCGGAAAATCCTAGAGGGACTAGCACCCAACTTGCACACGAAAATCACTCAATCGAAAGCAAAAGACTTGCAGAGATGACCATCCCCCCAATGAAAAGCAGGGGTGTCCCAGCCGTTAAAAGACCATACAATAAGTGTCGGGGCCCCAGATGTTCAACGCCTCCCAACATCATAAGGGGGTATAAAAGGGGTAAAAAACCGACAGGTTTTTAGTAAGACACATAGCAAAAGTTAGGTATCTTTATATGAACGTTTTGCCTACACAGTGGTTCTTCAGGAGTACAGAAAAATTGATAGAACAGAAGAGTCTTGAAGACGATGAATCAGTCTATCACCCTTGAAGTTTTGAGGTGGTCAGCCTAGTCTGGACTATGGAACAATACTCTTCTCCGACTGAGGGGGTGACCACCCCAAAACTTTTTGGGGGGATGGACTGATTCTCGTCTTAAGCTTTTTCTTCTATCAATTTTTTGTCTCGACTGAAGAAGCCTACTTTTGGTTGGCGAAACGTTTCGAAATAAAGATACCTAACTGTTGCTATGTCTTACCTAACATCATAAAAGGGGGTTACAAAAGACCATGGCAGTCTTAAGCTGGCACTGGACAAGCACCAAAGTGGGTGCCCGATCAGCGGGCTGTTTCTCGTGTTGGATTGCGCGCGCCAGCGTCAGCCTTTTTTGATAGGCTCTGATCCCCAGGGGCTGGTCCAGACCGGGCCGGGGGGCGTTGCCCCCCGGGAACTCTCCCAGGAAAACTCCAGTTTGATTTATATATATTTAATAATTAATAATAATTA
Source organism: Cherax quadricarinatus (assembly GCF_026875155.1). Lineage (NCBI taxonomy): Eukaryota > Metazoa > Arthropoda > Malacostraca > Decapoda > Parastacidae > Cherax > Cherax quadricarinatus. Next base: position 5,710,046 of record NC_069485.1, on the reverse strand, counting down.
TATATAATAAATTTTTTTTAATATTTATTTTTGATAGATGTGAAGGGCCCCCTCTGGTGTAAATTTTGGGACCCCACCCGGGGAAGTGGTAAAAAGGCTTAAGGAAAAAATTTTGGATTTTTTGGTAAAGGTGGGTTTGGTAGCGGCTTTAAGCTGACGGGTAGGGACGCTCAATACGCCTCTAAATGTGCTTTGGGGAAACGGTGTTGATTCCGTGTTTTGGATTTTATGAAATAAGAGGGTTTTTAACGGGAACACTGAGAAAGTAGGTATTAAACTGAGGTTAAAAATTTGAAAATTTAAAATTTAAAACCCCCCTTCCCCCCCCTATTTTAAAAAAAAAAATTAAAAATTAGAACCCCCTTAAAATTAATATTAAAATTTCCCAAAAAAAATCCCCCCAAAATTAGAAATTTTAAAAATAAAATCCCATTATTAAAAAATAAAACCCCTAAATATTTACCCCCAAAAAATTACTAAAAAAATTATAAAAATCCCTTACCAAAATCCCCCAAAAAATTAAAATAAAATTAATATTAAATTCCCCCAAAAACCCCCCTTAAAAATTACCCCCCAAATTAAAATAAAATTTAAAACCCCCCCCCCTCCCCAAAAATAATAAATTCAATATTCCCAAAAATTTTAAATTATTCCCCCCTAAGCCCCTTTCCCTTTTCCCCCCAATCTCAATAAAAAAAAAATTACCAAGCCTAAATCCCCAAAAAAACCCCCTTAAATTTAACCCCTTCCCCCACCACCCTTTTAAAAAAAATTCCCCAAACCCCCTTCCCCCCAATAAAAAAATCCTCCCCATAAAACCCTTCCCCCCCCCACCACCCCTTCCCCAAAACCCCCCCATCCCCCCAACCCCCTTTTCCCCTTTAACCCCCTCTCCCAAAACCCCACCCCCCCCCACCCCCCCCCCCCCCCACCCCAAACCTCCCCACCCCCCCTTCCTCCCCCCCACCCCCCTCCCCCCACCCCCATCCTTCCCCCCCCCCCATCCCCCCCACCACCCCCTTCCCCCCCCCCCCCCCATCCTCCCCAAAAATCCCCTCCTCCCCACCACCCCCTTCCCCCCCACCACCCCATCCTCCCCACCCCCCCATCCTCCCCATAATCCCTCCCCCACCACCCCCCCCTCCCCCACACCCCCTCCTCCCCCCAAAACCCCATCTCCCCCTAACCCCATCCCCCCCCCCCATAACCCCTCCCCCCCACCACCCCCTCCTCCCCATAACCCCATCCCCACCCCCCAACCTCCCCCCAAACCCCCCCCCTCCCCACCACCCCATCCTCCCCCCACCCCATCCTCCCCCCCACCCCTTCCTCCCCACCCCCCTTTTCCTCCCCACCACCCCATCCTTTCCCCCCACCCCCCTCCTCCCACCACCCCTTCCCCCCCCACCACCCCATCCTCCCCCCCACCCCATCCTCCCATAATCCCATCCCCCCCCCCACCCTTTCCCCCCCCCCCCCCCCACAACCCCCCCTTCCCTTTCCCCCCCCCCCCCCCCCCCCCCCACCCCATCCTCCCCATAACCCCCTCCTCCCCATAACCCCATCCTCCCCACCACCCCATCCCCCCCATAACCCCATCCTCCCCACCACCCCATCCTCCCCATAACCCCATCCTCCCCACCACCCCATCTTCCCCACATTATCTCTTGCTCTGTCTCTTTCCAATTCCTCGGATTAAGAGATATTGTGCATGTTGAAGCCTGAACTTACAGAAAAATTAAGCCATGCAAATGTCACTATATTATGTATAAACTAAATTAGGTATTTCCAGAGATGCAACTTCAACATGAAAGATGACAGGTGGGAGACAGGTGGGAGACAGGTGGGAGACAGGTGGGAGACAGGTGGGAGACAGATGGTAGAAAATAACGCGGATGAACCACCATAACCTTAATCAATACTTTTCTCAGTCTGTGATTGAAGAGTCAGATGGAATGATCAGAACTCCATTACTATGGTGTCTCAAGAAAAAATATGGTCGGAACTTGAACTATAAATTAATAAAATTGGTCGATTGTGTTCGGAGGCGGGGACAAGAGCTGTGAATCGACTCCTGGAGAAACTAGTAGGTGAGTATAACTAAGTGTGCATAATGTACATTAATATTTATTATTCTACACTGTTTGTACTCCTACCTAGACAGTCCTCCATGATAATTTATTTTCCAGAATAAACACAGGTTTGTTTGGCAACAAACAAACCTGAAAGAAAAACACAATGACGCTGGTTATTTGTGTAGTGATCAGTAGAAACATCGACACTTAGAAGCAAAGGAGAGGAAGATGTTTATGATGAAAGGCAATAATACTTGCAATGTAAACAGTGACTATTTTATCCGTACACCCTCGGTGCAGTGTAGTGAGGGAAAGTGTGGGGTGTCGGTCACGTCGGCCGGGTGACGCCTGGTCGCCACACTCTCTGAATCAGGTCGCTCTTGAGTTCAGGAACCTAGCCTCGTTTTTTGCTGGTTCGTCTCGCTGTTCATTCCCTGGTGCGTGATCCATGACCTGCTTTGTATTACCTGGGATCTGTAACTGTTGTTTTTTTATTTAACAGTATTGGATACATGCTTGGACATACCCGCAGTGTTATGATTACCGTATGTTATTTGAGTTACACTGTGTGACGAGGATGCCTGTTTTTCTGTCTTCCCTCACAGGATGGGTTGCTTGCACTTAGTTTAAGACCCGCGTCAGAAAACACTCGTACTTGTCCTGTTTCCTGACAAATCTTATCTAACCTATAATTGGCATATTATATTTTATGCGTATTTAAGGGTTATGCAGCGTTATGTGCACAGTTAAAAGTTACGCAGGGTTATGTACAGATATAAGAGTTACGTAGTTATGGCAAGGCTAGGAAGCAGCATGTAATTAGCAGAGCTTGCATGTTGGAGATGCTGTTCGTACATGGGACTGCATGACCTGAACTTCATGGCATGATATGCAAACCTCTTTGAGGTCGGGAGGCTGTTAAACTTAACCACTTATCATGACGGCTAGGAAACCACCACCTCTGACGTCAACCAACTGTAACCTTCCTTGGTCTGATAATTTCCTGTGGTTTACTTGTGACAGGTTTCTAGAGTTCACTCCTCCCGCAGCCTGGCTGGAGCCAGTGTGTTGTTTATGGTGATCTCTCACCAAGACTCTCTGTGGGACGTAATAATGAATGTTCGTAGTTGTGTCACCTCACATTTCTGTGTTTATTCTTCACCAGTCATGTTTTTAATCACGGGGAATTTTGCGTGAGTATTTTCTGTGCATAAATTAGTAAATATATCTCTCATCTCCATCGAAGAGATGGAGATTTTTTACCATCTCCATGAAATCAGAAGAAATAATATATATATATATATATATATATATATATATTATATATATATATATATATATATATATATATATATATATATATATATATATATTTATATATATATATATTGTTCAGATATCTTAGCTGTCTTGGAAGGGATGCGAGAACAGAAAAGTGTTATTGAAGAGGGAACACAAGTACCAAAGAACAAAGAATATCAGCACTGTTATGCATCTTATTCTTTCTAGTCACTTATAATTCACTCATAAGCTCATTTTTTTTCTGGCGGCGGGGGGGGGGATGAAGGGGGGATGAGGGAAAGAAGGTCATTTGAGGCGGTTTGGTTAGTTTTTTTATTTTATTTGTATAGTCGTCTGCATTCTGTCTTTGTTTCCTTGTCGTTCCCTCATCTGACTTCTTCAGGTTATGTGGATTGTGCAGGTCTTTGTTTGCTTCCGTTTACATCTTCATTATGTCTTAGTTCAGGATTAGTTAATAGGACGGTTTCCAAGGGTATTTTGGATAGTTAGATATAGTTAAGAATAGTTAGGTATGGTTAGATACAGTTAGGTATAGTTAGGTATAGTTAGGAATAATTAGGTATAGTTAGGTATAGTTAGCAATACTTAGGAATCGTTTGGTATAGTTAGGTATAGTTAGCAATACTTAGGAATCGTTTGGTATAGTTAGGTATAGTTAGCAATACTTAGGAATCGTTTGGTATAGTTAGGTATAGTTAGCAATACTTAGGAATCGTTTGGTATAGTTAGGTATAGTTAGCAATACTTAGGAATCGTTGGTATAGTTAGGTATAGTTAGCAATACTTAGGAATCGTTTGGAATAGTTAGGTATAGTTAGCAATACTTAGGAATCGTTTGGTATAGTTAGATATAGTTAGCAATACTTAGGAATCGTTTGGTATAGTTAGGTATAGTTAGCAATACTTAGGAATCGTTTGGTATAGTTAGGTATAGTTAGCAATACTTAGGAATCGTTTGGTATAGTTAGGTATAGTTAGCAATACTTAGGAATCGTTTGGTATAGTTAGGTATAGTTAGCAATACTTAGGAATCGTTTGGTATAGTTAGGTATAGTTAGCAATACTTAGGAATCGTTTGGTATAGTTAGGTATAGTTAGGTATCCCTGAAGGAAGAATTTTCAAATGCAGATAAATGGTTCAGAGAACCAACAAATTGATAAATTAGACACATATGCAACATTGGGTATCTTAAATGAGGAAACGTTTCGCACACAGTGGCTTCATCAGTCCATACAAAGAAGAATGGTGAAGAACTGATGGAGTCTGAGGTAATCAGTCCCTCAGCCTTGAGTCAATGTAATCAGTCCATCAGTCTTGATGGACTGATTACATCTTTTCAAGATTGATAGACTGAGTATGTCGACTCAAGGCTGAGGACTGATTACATCAAACTCCTCCTGTTCTTCACCATTCTCCTTTGTATGGACTGATGAAGCCAGTGTGTGGCGAAACGTTTCCTCATTAATGATACCCAAGTGTTGCATATGTGTCTAATTTATCAATCTTCAAATGACTGCCAGAATTTTTTCTGCCTTCGAGGTTTTTATTTCTTTCATAACATAAGAATGCCTCATCCGACTGGCTTCAAATTTTCAACTTGGGCAAAATTCAGGGAACAAATGACATGTGAAGGTTCTTAATGACCAAAGGTGTAGAACACATTCCATCATCCTGGAACGTCTCTGATAACCACCAAAACCCTCAGTGGTGGAACTACGAAGGTTCATAATGGTGCCTCTAATTCGATTATGCGTTATACTGTAATGTAAAATATTAATTATCATTAAATCACGTTGAATAAATCTGAGCATCTCTTTTGAACGAGTTTAAATTTTAATGGCTGATGTATCTTATGATCATCACAGAACCCATTGAGCTTAGTTTGTGTGTCGGAAAATTTGACAGTAAACTAAATTGGCTAAAAATTGGGAATCGTTGGAATTCGTGCGGTAACTGAAGAATACATCCTTCGATCGTCTTCAAATTTTAGTACTGGAGTACTTTCCAGAACGCTTGCTTCACCTTGTTATTGGTCTGCATAAGTTCCAGTTCGTTTATTATACTGAATAAAGTGTTGATTTCCCTTCAATAAAACCTCACCCACTCTCAAACCATACCACGGGTGGGGGTAGAACCCCGTGTTCTATGACTCTGACCGCGGGTTCAAACCCCGCCCGTGATATGGTTTGTTTGCAATAGTGTCATTACGATTTCGTGACTCACCCACTCTCTACTAGGCTCTTCTTTTGCACTCTCTCACCACTATTTTAGCCTCTGTTTTTCCCCATGAACTCCGCTATCCGTAAATCACCTCGGTATTGCAAAAACCTCTCATATGCTAACTTCTTTCTGATCACCATTTCTGTATCATCATTCCTCTTCCTCCCTCAACCTACCGACTTATACCCCTCAAACTTCTGTTACACACTCTAACACTGCACTCGTAAATCTAGCCCATTCCTCCTCTGCCTCCTCAATTCTTGTATTCTCTCTAGCTCCCTCCCCCTCTCTCCCAACAGTTGCTTGTATCTTACCCTTACTACTATATCCTGTATTTTTAAATTAGTATCTTAATTTTCGCTTCTCTCTTACTCCTTGATGGCATTCTTCTTGTACCCAGTCTTCTTCTGACTCACTGTAGTTATCATTATATAACTCTCCGATACATCTGTCGCCCCTCTGAACACCTGCACATCTACAAGTCTGCCCATTAACCTTTAATATCCTTTAATGTACTAATACATAGTCTAACAAACTATTCTCATTACGCCCCATATTGTTTCTCGTGTACTTATTTATCCTCTCTCTTTATATATGTATTACCTATTATCAAATTAGAGGTACCAGTTATCATTTACCCCTAGCATTCTAAACGTCCCTTCTACGCCCTCTGCAAAACTTTTTCAATTAGGTCTCCCTCAACATATATTCTCTCGGTTCAAAATTCACTTTACACTTGTTTAACGCATTCCAAAATCTCTCTCTCTTTCTCTACTTGGCATATGTCCCTTCCCAAAATGCATTATAAGAACATAAGAAAGAAGGAGCGCTGCAACAGGCCTACTGACCCATGCCAAGCAGGTCCATGTCACTCCCAGGCTTAGCCCAATGACCCATCTAGTCAGGTCACTTCCACTTAAGGAAGGAGCAAGGCATAAGACCTAGTAGCCAAGCTAGTCAGGTCCAACTCACACCCACCCACACCCACTCATGTATTTATCTAACCTATTTTTAAAACTACACAACGTTTTAGCTTCTATGACGGTACTCGGGAGTTTGTTCCACTCATCCACAACTCTATTACCAAACCAGTGCTTTCCTATATCCTTCCTGAATCTGAACTTTTCCAACTTGAAACCATTGCTGCGAGTCCTGTCTCGGCTAGATATTTTCAGCACGCTGTTTATTCCGTTTTTCCATTTGTACACTTCAATCATATGCCCCCTAATACTACGCCTTTCTAGAGAGTGCAGATTCAGGGCCCTCAGTTTATCCTCATGAGGAAGATTTCTGATACATGGGATCAACTTTGTCATACTCCTTTGTATGTTTTCCAGTGCATTTATATCCATTCTGTAATACGGTGACCAAAACTGAGCAGCATAATCTAAATGAGGCCTAACTAAAGATATATAGAGTTGAAGAACAACCTGAGGACTTCTATTATTTATACTTCTTGATATGAAGCCAAGAATTCTGTTAGCTTTATTGCGAACACTTATACACTGTTGTCTTGGTTTCAGATTACTGCTAACCAGAACTCCTAAATCCTTTTCGCAATCAGTAATATTAAGATCTACATTATCACTTACTAAGTCCTTCTCCTCATCCCACCATTATTCTAATCAACATAATTCTTGAATTTAAATTCTATATCCTGTGTTCTATTTCCGAAATATATTTGTTATCACAATACAAGCTTCTAATATTTCAATACTACAAATATCTTATATTACAATACTAGATTCAGCATTCATGACATTTAGGTGTTTCTTAAGAGTTACCTAATAATGACGCTGTCCTCATAATTAATACGAGTGACTCAGGTTAACGACCCTTGTGTAAATGTTCGCCTCTTACCTCCCTCCTCACCCTCCTGGGATGGGCAGGATGTTTGGGCATGTCTCCTTACACCTGCCGCTCACGTCCTCTGCTCACTTAGCTAATATGTACCTGAGTGTTAGTCGACTTGTGTGGGTCGCTTTTTGAGAATGATAAAATGCTATTGCTCCATCGGGACTGCATTACTGCCTGAAGGAGGTCCTCTGAGAGTAACAATAGGGCTATTTCCCCTTTTGTCAAAATTTACTTTCCTTTATGAAGTTAGGCATAAGTATTAACAACTGTTTGCCATCCTAATGGAGCTAAAGCTAACTTATGACACAGAGCTTGACTCTATCATCATTACTAATTCTATGTCATCACTGAAGACTCTATACTCACATAATGACTCTAACAACATGCTCATTGGAGAAACTAGGTACAGATATTAAAAAATCTGGGAAAAAGGAATTAATGTTCAATTGTTATTGATTCCATCACACATCGGATTACTTCTTCATGATAAAGTTGACATGACAGCCAAGAAGAGTACCTTGAAGGATAATGCAGAATATAACTTTGGCATATCTGTGTCTAGCATTAGGAATAATGTTAGGAGAAAAGTAAATAATGGAACTGAATGTTATAGGAATGAAGTTAGAAGCCTGAGTAAATCTACAACCCACTATGATAACATGAACGTAGTTAAGTGCGTTTATGGAGCAACTTGCAATGTGAACAGACTGAATGATGTTGTAATAGCCAGGTTTAGGCTTGGTTACAAGTACTTCTGGCGCTTTGGGAGATACAGATGATGATCATACGAAATGCAAATTATGTGGCCAACCCTATAGGTCCTATCTTGGACATTATGTGATTAATTGTCCACTTATTGAGGAATACAGAGATAGATAGTATAATAACCTATGTGACATGTCAAGATATCTTTTTAATGAATGTAAGATACCAGATATATTAAGCAAATTTCCTAAATTTGCTTGTAACAGTTAAGTGAACTGCAGATATAAATCCAAATGTAATCCTGTTTACCCTTTTTGGGAGCTAGTTCCCAGGCCATTTGTGTATCCATATGCTATTGTGCTAGCCTCCACAGGATGGGTACGGGGTGCACAATAAACTAGCCACTTCGGTGGCAAAATCTCTTTATAGATATTGTTTGGGGAATACGACTAATACATTTATAACTGCACGTAATGATGACTTCTACAATATAATGTTACAACAGTCGCTATTGCAACAGTTTAGTAAAAACAGTAGCATATTGTTATAAGAACATAAGAACATAAGAAAGGAGGAACACTGCAGCAGGCCTGTTGGCCCATACTAGGCAGGTTCTTTACAATTCATCCTACTAACAAAACATTTGCCCGACCCAATTTTCAATGCCACCCAAGAAATAAGCTCTGATGCGCAAGTCCCACTCAAATCCAACCCCTCCCACTCATGTACTTATCCAACCTAAATTTGAAACTACCCAAAGTCCCAGCCTCAATAACCCAACTAGGTAGACTGTTCCACTCATCAACTACCCTATTTCCAAACCAATACTTTCCTATGTCCTTTCTAAATCTAAACTTATCTAATTTAAATCCATTACTGTGGGTTCTCTCTTGAAGAAATATCCTCAAGACCTTATTAATATCCCCCCTATTAATACCTATCTTCCACTTATACACTTTGATCAGGTCTCCCCTCATTCTTCGTCTAACAAGTGAATGTAACTTAAGAGTCTTCAATCTTTCTTCATAAGGAAGATTTCTAATGCTATGTATTAATTCAGTCATCCTACGCTGAATGTTTTCTAACGAATTTATGTCCATTCTGTAATATGGAGACCAGAACTGAGCTGCATAATCTAGGTGAGGCCTTACTAATGATGTATAAAGCTGCAGTATGACCTCTGGACTTCTGTTGCTTACACTTCTTGATATAAATCCCAGTAATCTATTTGCCTTATTACGTACGCTGAGGCATTGCTGTCTTGGTTTAAAGTTGCTGCTCACCATAACCCCCAAGTCCTTTTCGCAATCTGTATGGCTAAGTTCTACATCATTTAACTTATAAGTACTAGGGTTATGGGCACTCCCAAGCTTCAGAACCTTGCACTTATCTACATTGAACTGCATCTGCCACTTTTCTGACCAAGAGTAGAGTTTGTCTAAATCCTCCTGAAGTTCCCTAACATCTACGTTTGAATTAATTATCCTACCTATCTTCGTGTCATCGGCGAATTTGCTCATATCACTAGTAATTCCTTCATCAAGATCGTTGATATATATTATAAACAACAACGGGCCCAAGACTGATCCCTGTGGAACGCCACTTGTTACAGATCCCCACTCGGATTTAAACCCATTTATAGACACTCTCTGCTTCCTGTCTGTGAGCCATGACTCGATCCACGAGAGCACTTTTCCCCCAATGCCATGAGCTGCCACTTTCTTTAACAGTCTATGGTGCGGAACTCTATCAAAAGCCTTACTAAAATCTAAGTAAATAATATCAAACTCTTTATCGTGGTCAACAGCCTCAAAAGCTTTACTGAAGAAAGTTAATAAATTAGTTAGACAAGACCGGCCTCTTGTGAATCCATGCTGAGTATCATTAATCAAGCTATGCTTATCGAGATGGCTTCTTATAATCTCAGCTATAATTGACTCTAGTAATTTGCCTACAATTGAGGTCAGGCAAGTCGATAATGACGGGAACCTTTTTTATTATTCAAATTCTGATTTTTTTAAATCATACGTATCAGTTCACCGTTACTTCACCTTAAATAAATTTCCTGAACATAATGTCAGAAACTGATTTGTATACATCCCCTGCTTCGCCCTGCTGCGTGATACCACTAAACTTCAATAATTCAGTAAGGTTGACGCACAGTAGGAATCAGCAAGGAGTCAATTCTGTTATCTTACTATGTCGAGTGTGAAATGACAGGAGAGGGAACCTGACAGGTGTTTCCCGACCATCTGACGGCTCGACTCACGAAATCGTAATGACACGATTGCAAACAAACCATGCCACGGGTGGGGTTAGAATCCGCGATCCGAGTCACAAAACTCCAGACCGACGCGTTAGCCACTGGACCAGTTGGCTACAATAAGATTCATCCAACTAGGTATATTTATACACCACAGGAAGGTTAGCATAGGCCGCCACTGTGACCACAAATGCAAGTTTTTACAGACGAATCTCCCGCTGGAGTAGCTGTGACGAGACTGTCACAAAGCTTTCTATTTTAGGTGTGGTGTAAAGTCCAGCTCCGTTAGGTTAAACGATGTCTCAGCACATCACCGGTCATCAGATGTCAGGTAACACTATCCTGGATGGTGATAAATGGTAGAAAATGCCGACACGGTGGAAAAATAGACGCAAATGCAGCAGAACTGTTATATTTATAACCATAATTTTTAAAAGAGGTGGAACGGTAAGCCAGTGGAAGGCCTCGCTCAGATGACCAAAAGCTTCAGAGGCAGGTCGTTATATAACTAAGACCCGCATCGGAAAACACTTGTCCTGTTTCCTAAATAAGCCAACCTAACCTATCCAAACCTTTATTGACTACGTTTCGCCCGCATGGTGTGCTTTACGTAG
>NC_069485.1:5674009-5696509 GCF_026875155.1 Cherax quadricarinatus | reverse complement strand
GAGTAATGGAGTGAGGAGGGTGGAGGGTTGAGAGGGTGATTGGGTAGTTGAGAAGGTGGGCGGATGGTTGAGAGAAGGTGGGTGGATGGTTGAGAAGGTGGGTGGATGGTTGAGAAGGTGGGCGGATGGTGAGAAGTGTGGGCGGATGGTTGAGAAGGTGGGTGGATGGTTGAGAAGGTGGGTGGATGGTTGAGAAGGTGGGCGGATGGTTGAGAAGGTGGGTGGATGGTTGAGAAGGTGGGTGGATGGTTGAGAAGGTGGGTGGATAGTTGAGAAGGTGGGTGGATGGTTGAGAAGGTGGGTGGATGGTTGAGAGGGTGAGTGGGTAGTTGAGAAGGTGGGCGGATGGTTGAGAAGTGTGGATGGATGGTTGAGAAGGTGGGTGGATGGTTGAGAGGGTGGGTGGATGGTTGAGAAGGTGCGTTGATGGTTGAGAAGGTGGATGGATGGTTGAGAGGGTGGGTGGATAGTTGAGAGGGTGAGTGGATGGTTGAGAGGGTGGGTGGATGGTTGAGAAGGTGCGTTGATGGTTGAGAAGGTGGATGGATGGTTGAGAGGGTGGGTGGATAGTTGAGAGGGTGAGTGGATGGTTGAGAAGATGGGTGGATGGTTGAGAGGGTGGGTGGATGGTTGAGAGGGTGGGTGGATGGTTGAGAGGGTGAGTGGATGGTTGAGAGGGTGGGTGGATGGTTGAGAGGGTGAGTGGATGGTTGAGAAGATGGGAGGATGGTTGAGAAGGTGGGTGGGTGGTTGAGAGGGTGGGTGGATGGTTGAGAGGGTGAGTGGATGGTTGAGAAGATGGGTGGATGGTTGAGAGGGTGGGTGGATGGTTGAGAGGGTGGGTGGATGGTTGAGAGGGTGGGTGGATGGTTGAGAGGGTGAGTGGATGGTTGAGAGGGTGGGTGGGTGGTTGAGAAGGGGGTGGGTGGTTGAGAGGGTGAGTGGATGGTTGAGAAGATGGGTGGATGGTTGAGAGGGTGAGTGGATGGTTGAGAGGGTGGGTGGATGGTTGAGAGGGTGAGTGGATGGTTGAGAAGATGGGTGGATGGTTGAGAAGGTGGGTGGGTGGTTGAGAGGGTGGGTGGATGGTTGAGAGGGTGAGTGGATGGTTGAGAGGGTGAGTGGATGGTTGAGAGGGTGGGTGGGTGGTTGAGAAGGTGGGTGGGTGGTTGAGAGGGTGAGTGGATGGTTGAGAGATGGGTGGATGGTTGAGAGGGTGAGTGGATGGTTGAGAGGGTGGGTGGATGGTTGAGAGGGTGAGTGGATGGTTGAGAAGATGGGTGGATGGTTGAGAAGGTGGGTGGGTGGTTGAGAGGGTGGGTGGATGGTTGAGAGGGTGAGTGGATGGTTGAGAGGGTGGGTGGATAGTTGAGAGGGTGGGTGGATAGTTGAGAGGGTGGGTGGATAGTTGAGAGGGTGGGGTGGATGGTTGAGACGGTGAGTGGATGGTTGAGAAGGTGGGTGGATAGTTGAGAGGGTGGGTGGATGGTTGAGAGGGTGGTGTGGATGGTTGAGAGGGTGGGTGGACGGTTGAGAGGGTGGGTGGACGGTTGAGAGGGTGGGTGGATGGTTGAGAGGGTGGGTGGACGGTTGAGAGGGTGGGTGGATGGTTGAGAGGGTGGGTGGACGGTTGAGAGGGTGGGTGGACGGTTGAGAGAGGGTGGGTGGATGGTTGAGAGGGTGGGTGGACGGTTGAGAGGGTGGGTGGATGGTTGAGAGGGTGGGTGGACGGTTGAGAGGGTGGGTGGACGGTTGAGAGGGTTGCTCATTCATCTTCTAGGTCCCTAAGAAGCTCAGTGTTTTGTATTAGATATCTATTATGTAATTCCCCACCATCTTTCACTGTGTTTCTCCTATTTTGCTTCTAACATTGCTCATATTTATTGCCTCTTGTTCTTCAGATCCATTAATTATTCAATTTAATATCTACATTATTTTTTTCTTAGTTCAAAACATATTTTGTTTGTTGATCTAAAGTGTCAATTCCTGTCCCCAAAAAATTTACTCAAATTTTGCTGTTCCTTTGTTTATCAAATAATGATTCTTCAACCCTTTACTGGGCAGGACCGCGTGTGAATGGTCTTAAACACATGTTGTTTTTGCACTTGTCATACTACTACCACTGCACATCTGGGTTCCTGTTCTCTAGTTCTAGCCAATCACAAGCCTTCTGTGATTTGCTCCAGCTAAGTGGCAATGGCGTGATTGGCGTCTGCTCGCTTCCCACTGGTTGAGAGACCAAAATGTAAACACCCCTAGCTTGCCGTCCAGAGCAGTTTTTTTTCCTTGAGTTACACTCATATCCTTAGAGTTTACCCTCTGCAGTGTCGGTAAGTACTGATTTTTGTGACTAGTGCATAAATGAATAGTTTAGGCATATTTTGATATATAAGTAAAGTCCGAGTGAAACATAATGTGAGTGCACCATGCAATTGAAAAAAGCACAAGGAAAAAGGACCGCTCATAAATGGTCCTGCCCGTCAAGGCCAAAGTAGCAATCTCAGTAAATAAATATTTATAATAATTTTTCTAATGCATATATGAATTTTGTAGTGGTTTGGGTGTGTACTGAAGGTTTTTATTGTCATTCCAGATCAATGAGAAATTGTTTTATGGTGGTTCCTCCCAAGAGAAGTCCAAATATGTCTGCATTTTGGAGGAAAGTGACTCAGATCCAGAACCAGATGCCCTGGAATTTCTTGACAGTGGTGTTGAATACTTACCACTAGATGTAGAGGTGTCAAGTGATGAGGACCAGGAAGATAGGCCATCCAAAAAGCCTAAATTAGCCCAGGAAAAGAAAAACATTACAAACAAGGAGTACCCTGACAGAAAAATCATGTCACATCCTTATTTTCCTTTACCATATGCAAAGTAAACCATACCCCCGGCCGGGATTGAACCCGCGGTCATAGAGTCTCAAAACTCCAGCCCGTCGCGTTAGCCACTAGACCAGCTAGCCACAATAAGATTCATCCAACTAGGTATATTTCTACACCATAGGAAAGTTAGCACAGGCACCTCTGTGACCACAAATGCAAGTTTTTACAGACGAATCTCCAGCTAGCGTGGCCGTGACGAACTCTGCAAAGTAAATCTATGCATCAAGAAGGGAAACAATTGCTTCGTAGCCTTTCATTCTAGCAATTAGTGATCTAGACTGGTTATTCTTTTTCAGGAAATTCATGAAAATGGAACTTGTAAGTTTTATCCCTTTGCAATGTTTGGAAACAAGCTCCATTTATATTTTTGATATTGTCTATTTGCATAATAAATTAGAAAAATGCTTATTTGGAGTTTAATTAACAATTGCAGCATTGCAACATTCAAAATTTGGCACCCTTTACCGGGTGGGACCACTTATAAGATTGTGTCGAATATTGGCAATTGAACGAAAACTTATTTTTAGAATTCCATTTACACAGGCTCATATTCCTTACATCGAGATACTCTATCGACTCATAGGAAACACATTTCGAATTTTTGCATTTTCCTAGGAGTGCCCGGTAAAGGGATTTATATAATATATATTATTTAAAGCCTACATTTTTTGTCAACCTTCCTTTTGTTTGTTGTATGGAATCTGAGTCCTGAGTTTGAGATTAAAAATCTGTTGAGTACACAGAGGGAACCAAGATTGTACATAACATGTTCACTACCAATCAAAAATAATTGCTCTCTAAAATAGGGAGTCAATTAAATTCCTGGTTTCTATTGACTGAGAGATACACATCTCTCGGTGTATGTGTCCCGTATGGCCATTCTCAATGCACTACCGAGAAGTATATCTTGAGGGTGTTCCGGGGGGTCAATGCCCCCACAGCCCGGTCCCTGATCAGGCCTCGTGTTGGATCAGGGTCTGATTAACCAGGCTGTTACTGTCAACTGCATGCAAACTAAACCACAGCACAGTTAATCAGGTACTGGCTAAATATCTGTCCAGCTCCCATTTGAAGACAGTCAAGGGTCTATTGGCAATTCCCCTTATGTATGCTGGGAGGCAGTTGAATAGTTCTGGGCTCCTGACATTTATTGTGTTATCTCTTAGTGTACTCATGGCACCCTTGCTTTTCATTGGAGTGATGTTGCACTGCCTGCGAGTATTTTGCTTTCGTAGGGAGTGATTCTCGTGTGCAAATTTGGGGCTAGTCACTCTTAGTGTGTATTATAAAGTATCGTTTTTTCGTCTGTGTTCCAAGGAGTACAGGTGAAAGAACCTCAACCGTTCCCAGTAACTGAAGTGCTTTATTGTCTTATTAATGCAGTGAATGTTCTCTGTATATTCTCCAGGTCTGCAGTTTCGCTTGCCTTGAAAGGGGCCATTAAGGAACAGCAGTACTCGAGCCTAGGACGAATAAGCATTTTGAAAAGAATCATCATTAGCTTGGCATCTCTAGTCTCGAAGGTTCTCATTATCCATCCTATTATTTTTCCAGCAGATGTGGTGGAGACATTGTTGTAGTCTCTGAAAGTGAGATCCATTGACATTATCACTCGCAGGTCCTTCACACTAGTTTTTGCTTTATTGAGTGGTTGGAATTTGTTTTGTATTCCAATCTAGTTTGTATTTCTTCGAGTTTTCCATAGCGGAGTAATTGTAATTTGTCCTCAATGAACTTCATATTGTTTTCTGAGGCTTTTAAAGACTTAGTTAACGTCTGCTCGGAGACATGAAGACGTGGAAGGGAAACGTGGATAATATTTCGTTTAGGTAAAGTATGGTAAGTAAGACACATGGGCAACAGTTAAATATCTTTATTCCGAAACGTTTCGCCTACACAGTAGGCTTCTTCACTCGGGTACAGAAAGTAGGCAGAAGCAGTAGAGATGTGAAGACGATGTAATCAGTCTTACTTACCAACCTGTCGGTATTATATACCATTTTTATATTCACAAGGTAAATGATACTTCTACATTATGAC
Source organism: Cherax quadricarinatus (assembly GCF_026875155.1). Classification (NCBI taxonomy): domain Eukaryota; kingdom Metazoa; phylum Arthropoda; class Malacostraca; order Decapoda; family Parastacidae; genus Cherax; species Cherax quadricarinatus. The sequence continues at coordinate 5,691,587 of NC_069485.1, read as the reverse complement.
TGTGATTATTATTTATTCACACTCATTAACTGTACAGTTCTCAAAATAGCTAAAATATGGTCATCCTGGAAAGAACATTCCCAAAGTAGTCTGAATATTAAGTCTGTGTGCTAGCCTTGTGGCAAGCAATACTTGGAGCTCCCGCCACCTCCTAGGATGGGCATCCATGTACTGAACGTTGCCTGAGGCACCTAGGACAGTCCAGCAGCCACACACGTGAGTGTTGCCTAAGGCATCTAGGATGGACGGCCACTTAGAACGGCCCTGCTGATTGTTGCCAAAGGTGTATAGGACAGTCAGCCATTAATACGTGTTGACCGAGCGCACTCAAGAAAAACCAGCAGCCACATGTGAGTGTTGCTTAAAGCACCTATGACGAACCTCGCAGCCTTGCAGCGAGTGTTGCTTGATGCACTTAAGACAGGCACTCAAGTGCTGCTTGAGCTGCCGTATCCAAAATATGAACCATGGTACGTGGAACTTAACACACTGAGTCCAGACACCCTTGGCAATGTTTTCAGTGACAAATTTCAGATGCTTTGTCTTACGAAAGTGTTACACAGATATTTTTGCTCTAAAATCAAATCTAATTTGGCTTTAAACACGTCACCTGAAACATTGGTTATTAGCATATAATTTATCGAGAGCATTGGCCAAAATATGATGTAACGAAATTGCTGACCGAGAATTGATCAGTCAAAATCATTGGCTAAGGCCTCCTAGGTACGGACAGCGCCATCTATTGGAGGTGACTGTCTCAAGTTTATTATCGCAGTCCTTGAAAATGGTGCATCAGTAGAGCAACGAAACCTTAGGTCATTAATATGTGGATACCAAATAAAATTCAGTCTAAATATTTTAACTAGACGTCACAAAGCAGTAAGAGACCAGCTGCCTAGAGGAACACTAACATTACAAAAGTGTGTGTGTGTGTGTGTGTGTGCTTTAGAGTGAGAGAAAAGGATACTAAACACTGACAATACCACAATAAACTGTGGTCATGATCCATATTTTTGTTACCACATTACTATTAAGGAGGTGCCGCTTTAGCTAATAAAAAATAATTGTGTAACAGATTGTTGGCAATAATACTATTTTATTATTTATAGTTGTAAGTTCCAACATTATTTTCTGGTGAAAATGCTAGCGAAAATTAAAACAAATGACGCTGTTGATTTGACACTGCAACATGCATTTCGCACAGCTCCACAGTGTTGACCTTCCCACAAAATTTAAACATTTACACGGTAATACTTTCTACCTTCACGTTGTTTTTATTTTTTAGAAGACGTCAGAGAAGTCTGAAGGTGTGTTGTCGAACCTGTAATATATAACAGTCTTAGATCTGTACTTCGAAAATTCTTGTTTTTTTTTTTAAATTTCCAATGCAACTCACGTAACTCAAAGTTGAGAGCCACAAGGCAGATTCAGATTGGCATATGAAGAGCTCTTCGTGTCATTTTACAGGAGTACAGCGAATTGGGGCCAGAGCATCCGGCTCTCGGGTCCCAACGAGTCCAACTAGGGGCCGTCGTTACACTGGACACTAAAGTCACATCCTGCTCCAAAACTGTCTTGTTCTGTTGTCAGTTTTGTCGATGGTTATAGAGTCTTACGGGAAAATTATCAGAAGATAAATCTCATGATCACAGCATATCAATAGGGTGTTGTCTTGGGTTCCATGTGGTAGAATTAGTGAAGGACACTCCTGATGTCCTGACCTTGCCTGGGTCGGCCCTGACCGTGTTTCTAGTCCTGGTGATGGGACGGTCCTGACTAAGGGTTGTGACCTAGTGTGGGACGGCTCTGAGGCCCTGACTTGATAACAGACGGCCCTGAGTGAGACCCTGACATGGTGTGGAATGGCCCTGAGTGAGGCTTTTGTTCTGGCCCGAATTTGCTACATAAAATACAAATGCATAATTATGTAACTTACATCACTACCATCTACTGGAGGACAAAAAGTTGCCGCATTTTTTGCATTGGTTTTCCAAAAATCCAGCAAAATGCTGTGCTATAACGTCGGAGCAGTCATGGCTAGCATAAAATCGCAAAAAAATATATTTATCAGTTCAAAATTATTCACCTGAACACAAAGAATATAACGGACAAGCATTCTTCAGGAGATAGACTACAAATATATATATTCTTTCAGCAACTGCGGGTGATCCTTCCCCTCTACCTTCCATCATGGAGGAGTTGATCAGCCAGTGACCTTTATCGACTGAGAGGCAATTCTTATGATATGCATTATCCAGTGTTTGGCTGTCGGAATATCCCTTACAAAAGAGAAAAGCTTGTTTGGGTAAGTCCTCAGAGGCATATCACTTCGTTTTTAGAAGCAAAGCAATTCATTATGCAACAGACGCGACGCGAGTGTAATCCTAGGACACGGTGGGCGGTGTTGTGGGCGTGCGGGCGTGTCGAGGGACGGCTCACTCGCCCAGCACGTCCATCATGAGTCTGTTGAAGGAGGCCGTCTGGGCAATCTTCTTCCTTCCACCGATGGCGTTCGTCTGCAAGAGGACAATGCGTCAGAGGACACAGGGAAGCAAGCGATCATTATTGTGTTCCTACCACCTCGGCGAGCACTCCAGCACACTCGGTGCAAAAATCATAACATTGACGAAGATCGTAACAGTGAACAAGCCTATTTGTGGAGTTTCACGTAAGTATCAATTAAGAGTAATACAGCAAGTAATCAAATGAACTATTACTTAATTCTATATCACAGTGTGAGTGTTGAGTAATGAAAAGTTAAGGTCCTCTTTAGTTTCTGTTTCATAAGCTAACTGTTTCAATCACTGAAGATTCACATTAATAATTTGACATAGTGATCTATTCTCTAGTTGTTAATAAGTAACTATAAAAAAAAGCGTCAGTTTATCTACTCGTTTCTGAGCCAACCTGAAACATAAATCATAAGTCTACAAAAACAACCTGAAAGAACTAAAACGAATAAGCATTAAACTTAAATTCGACTAGGGATAAAATACCTTAAAAAATAAATAATAAAATCTGCAAGAAAAGATGTAACCATAAACCAGAGACGGACTGGCCTGAGACAAGCCAGATGTAGCGGGGACTGCTGGAGCTGTGCTAGTGTCATGCGGGGACTGCTGGAGCTGTACCAGTGTCTTGCGGGGACTGCTGGAACTGTACCAGTGTCTTGCGGGAACTGCTGGAGCTGTACCAGTGTCCTTGCGGGGACTGCTGGAGCTGTACCAGTGTCTTGCGGGGACTGCTGGAGCTGTACCAGTGTCTTGCGGGGACTGCTGGAGCTGTACCAGTGTCTTGCTGCTCTGTGTACTGCCTTGCTGCAATAGTAGTCTTGGTGTTGTGTGTACTGCCTCATTGCATTAATACCTGGTTAAAGTGTGTAGTGGCTTGATGCAGGAGCAGGTGTTGCTAGTGCCTTTTGACATCTTACCTCTGTCCGGCCATCAGTTAAGCTCACGAAGTGGTGAGAGCAGGTGGCACCAGCAAAGATACCATCGTTATTATTATTATTATTATTATTACATTCGTGTATTAGGGCTAAAACCGTAAGAGTCATAGAGCGTCTAAGGAATGAGAGGTAATCAGGTCTGATCCTAGAAAGGGTAGCTTCAATTCCTTGCATCAAGAGCTCTTTAACAGCATCAAGGCACCTCCCTGAAGTGACACTAGAGTACAGCAGTACACAGGCAAGTAGCAGCAGGTAGTGCCATAATGTTATGCCAGCAGCAAGTGTGAGCACAGTCTGGCACTTGTAGCACTAGTAATGTACACCTAAAAATCATTCCAGAAATGACAAAGGTACGTAACACCAGCAAGTACCACGTAACACCAGCAAGTACCACGTAACACCAGCAAGTACCACGTAACACCAGCAAGTACCACGTAACACCAGCAAGTACCACGTAACACCAGCAAGTACCACGTAACACCAGCAAGTACCACGTAACACCAGCAAGTACCACGTAACACCAGCAAGTACCACGTAACACCAGCAAGTACCACGTAACACCAGCAAGTACCACGTAACACCAGCAAGTACCACGTAACACCAGCAAGTACCACGTAACACCAGCAAGTATCACGTAACACCAGCAAGTATCACGTAACACCAGCAAGTACCACGTAACACCAGCAAGTATCACGTAACACCAGCAAGTATCACGTAACACCAGCAAGTACCACGTAACACCAGCAAGTATCACGTAACACCAGCAAGTATCACGTAACACCAGCAAGTACCACGTAACACCAGCAAATATCACGTAACACCAGCAAGTACCACGTAACACCAGCAAGTACCACGTAACACCAGCAAGTATCACGTAACACCAGCAAGTACCACGTAACACCAGCAAGTACCACGTAACACCAGCAAGTACCACGTAACACCAGCAAGTACCACGTAACACCAGCAAGTACCACGTAACACCAGCAAGTACCACGTAACACCAGCAAGTACCACGTAACACCAGCAAGTACCACGTAACACCAGCAAGTATCACGTAACACCAGCAAGTACCACGTAACACCAGCAAGTATCACGTAACACCAGCAAGTATCACGTAACACCAGCAAGTACCACGTAACACCAGCAAGTATCACGTAACACCAGCAAGTACCTACGTAACACCAGCAAGTACCACGTAACACCAGCAAGTACCACGTAACACCAGCAAGTATCACGTAACACCAGCAAGTACCACGTAACACCAGCAAGTATCACGTAACACCAGCAAGTACCACGTAACACCAGCAAGTATCACGTAACACCAGCAAGTACCACGTAACACCAGCAAGTACCACGTAACACCAGCAAGTATCACGTAACACCAGCAAGTATCACGTAACACCAGCAAGTACCACGTAACACCAGCAAGTACCACGTAACACCAGCAAGTATCACGTAACACCAGCAAGTATCACGTAACACCAGCAAGTACCACGTAACACCAGCAAGTACCACGTAACACCAGCAAGTACCACGTAACACCAGCAAGTATCACGTAACACCAGCAAGTATCACGTAACACCAGCAAGTACCACGTACACCAGCAAGTATCACGTAAACACCAGCAAGTATCACGTAACACCAGCAAGTACCACGTAACACCAGCAAGTATCACGTAACACCAGCAAGTACCACGTAACACCAGCAAGTACCACGTAACACCAGCAAGTACCACGTAACACCAGCAAGTACCACGTAACACCAGCAAGTACCACGTAACACCAGCAAGTATCACGTAACACCAGCAAGTACCACGTAACACCAGCAAGTACCACGTAACACCAGCAAGTACCACGTAACACCAGCAAGTACCACGTAACACCAGCAAGTATCACGTAACACCAGCAAGTACCACGTAACACCAGCAAGTACCACGTAACACCAGCAAGTATCACGTAACACCAGCAAGTACCACGTAACACCAGCAAGTACCACGTAACACCAGCAAGTATCACGTAACACCAGCAAGTACCACGTAACACCAGCAAGTATCACGTAACACCAGCAAGTATCACGTAACACCAGCAAGTACCACGTAACACCAGCAAGTACCACGTAACACCAGCAAGTACCACGTAACACCAGCAAGTATCACGTAACACCAGCAAGTACCACGTAACACCAGCAAGTACCACGTAACACCAGCAAGTACCACGTAACACCAGCAAGTACCACGTAACACCAGCAAGTATCACGTAACACCAGCAAGTACCACGTAACACCAGCAAGTACCACGTAACACCAGCAAGTATCACGTAACACCAGCAAGTACCACGTAACACCAGCAAGTACCACGTAACACCAGCAAGTATCACGTAACACCAGCAAGTACCACGTAACACCAGCAAGTATCACGTAACACCAGCAAGTACCACGTAACACCAGCAAGTACCACGTAACACCAGCAAGTATCACGTAACACCAGCAAGTACCACGTAACACCAGCAAGTACCACGTAACACCAGCAAGTATCACGTAACACCAGCAAGTACCACGTAACACCAGCAAGTACCACGTAACACCAGCAAGTATCACGTAACACCAGCAAGTATCACGTAACACCAGCAAGTACCACGTACACCAGCAAGTACCACGTAACACCAGCAAGTATCACGTAACACCAGCAAGTACCACGTAACACCAGCAAGTACCACGTAACACCAGCAAGTACCACGTAACACCAGCAAGTACCACGTAACACCAGCAAGTACCACGTAACACCAGCAAGTACCACGTAACACCAGCAAGTACCACGTAACACCAGCAAGTACCACGTAACACCAGCAAGTAGCGCGTAACATCAACAAGTAGCACGTAGCACCAGTAGTAACACGTAATACCAGCAAGTAACGCGTAATACCAGCAAGTATCACGTAGCACCAGCAAGTACCACGTAACACCAGCAAGTACCACGTAACACCAGCAAGTACCACGTAACACCAGCAAGTACCACGTAACACCAGCAAGTACCACGTAACACCAGCAAGTAACACGTAGCACCAGCAAGTAGCGCGTAACATCAACAAGTAGCACGTAGCACCAGTAGTAACACGTAATACCAGCAAGTAACGCGTAATACCAGCAAGTATCACGTAGCACCAGCAAGTACACGTAATACCAGCAAGTGGCACGTAATACCACCAAGTAGCACGCAATACCAGCAAGTACCAAGTAACACCAGCAAGTAGCACTAGTACATAGCACCAGCTAGTGTCGGAGTATATATGGGGAGGGTGGTGGTAGGTAGGTAGGTATAGGAGGGCGGGAAGGACAGACCTTAGGGCCTCCTGGTCTACGGGGTTGCTGAGCCTCCTGTAGCTGAGAGTAGTTGTAGTAGTAGTAGTAGTCATCCTGGAGGAGGGGTAAGCTGGTCAGAGCTCCACAACCTACACTCACCTCCGTCCACGATACTTGCATTACTTTACCACACCTCACACCCATCTAATTTACATTTTTTTACCCATACTTGCTGCCTCTCTCTAGACAACACTGCTGTACACCGTCTAAATCATGTCTCATACCCGTCTAAGCTCCATCTTTTACGCGACTGCAACGCACCAGGCGCTCATCTCAACAAATACTGATGTCTCAAAGCAAAACAACATCCCTGATTTTGCTTATCTCAGATGACTTGGTTTGTTGGTTGATTAGTCTTCAAGCTTATCGGCTACTCAGAGGAGTAGTTAGGCTGCAGGTCACTTGTTCATCACCAGTCAAGAATACTTTGCTCAAATCACCATTTTAGGAAATAAATTAGTGTATATAAACTGAAAGATTAAGTTAGGATAGGTAAGATTCGTCAGGAAACAGAACAAGTGTTTCCTGACGTGGGTCTTAGTCATATGACCCGTTGTTGGAGCTTTTGGTCGTCTGATCGAGGCCTTCCACTGGCTTACCCGTCCACCCTTTTGAAAATTAAGGTTATAATCATAAACACAGTAATGAAATAAGAGATACTCACTTCTATGTATATATATATGTTTTTAAAGAATATGTTGTTTTTATTTTTTATTTTATTTAAAAAAAAAGATTGTTCCCTGCAAATAAATAAGTAATACTGTAGTGATAATCCTGTGAGCATCCTGGCAAGAGGAGCATACTCACATTTAAAAAAAAATCTTGAATTCAATGCTTGTATAAGACTAAATTTGAAGGAAAAGTCTGGCAACTCCTGCTGTCAGCAGCAGTAATGACATGTACGTGGGTGTCAGCTGACTCTTGTGCACTGAGATCCTATCGAATGATTGGCTTAAGGGACTTTAATAACCCAAGGGTATCCTGTCTCTGGCAAGGTATGCCATTTAAATTAGTAAACAAGTGGACCAAACACTGATCCTTGAGGCACCCCGCTAGTCACCCCTGACCTAGTGTACCACATCTTACTTCATTACTTTAAAAAATCGCTATGCCCTAAGAAACTCTTCTTTTTCAGTCATCATTTCTACTTATTTTTTTGGTAATCCTCCCCCCCTCAAAATATTTTATTCTGTGGGTTTATTTACAAATATTTCAATGCAGAAACAGAATTATGCTCACTCTCTTATAGGATAAATTTGCTCTATAACATCTTATGAAGATTGAGACACTTATGCAACATATGGGAATCTTTAATCAGGAAACGTTTCGCCACACAGTGGCTTGATCAGTCCGATACAAAGTAGAAAGGGGTAAAGAGAGGAGGAGTTTGAGGTAATCAGTCCCTCACTCACTCCTCCTCTCCTTACGCCTTTCTACTTTGTATCGGACTGATGAAGCCACTGTGTGGCGAAACGTTTCCTGAATAAAGATTCCCATATGTTGCATAAGTGTCTCAATCTTCAACTTGTCGGTTTTTCAAACCATTCATCACACATAACATCTTATAGATGCCGGTAGTTGCAACACATGTAACTCCTCTTGCAGCCCATAACGTGTATTAAGATACAGTCCTTATTTATTTTCTATTATCTTTCTAAGACTTGTATATTGTCTTTTTAATGAGGTTATTTCCAGTTCTTCTAGTCTTGGTTATTCATATTTATTTTTAATTCCGGAATCTGTTTTATTTTTTAAAACGTTTTGGACAGCATTCTTGCCATTAATTGTCCATATTGCAGAAAGTTATCTTAAAAGTTAATCCTGGGTTCTTTCGTTTTCTGAGTTTTGTAAAAAGGCTGTGGCTCGTACGTTGGACTCCATGCGACCAGCAGTAACAGCCTAGTTGATCAGGCCCTGATCCACCAGGAGGCCTGGTCATGGACCGGGCCGCGGGGGCGTTGATCCCCGGAATACCCTCCAGGTAGACTCCAGGTAGACCAATTTGTATTTAGCATCTGATCTTCACATTCTTCCCTGATTTCCATATGTCAGCTCCCTGACTGACCATTCCTTCAGGACCCAGGTCCTCTTGTAACGTCTTCCTGCCTTGTCAGGTATTCATTAGCTTTGCATCCTCAAACAAAAATACGTAGGACTCTCGCCAGGCGTGTTGTTTACGTATATTGCGAACTGAACCGGCTCTTGTGGGCCATCACTCTAATATATGTTCATTCCAATTCCTCTTCCCAGACCTTCAACTGACTCTTGCAACTCAGAATGTTATTGATCCACCGAAGTGCTTTTCCCGTTATCCTATTTTGCTCTTAAAGTTTGAGGATTTTATTTGTGGGAAACTGTCAAATGCTTCTTAAATCTTAGAATTATACAGTCCGGTCATCCCCCTGTCTCTCTCATGCTGAATCTCTCTCTCTCCATATGGAAGTCCAATACGCTTGTAAGGAACGATTTATATTGTTAGGTAAATGGACACAGATGCAACAAATGCGACATTTTACTGTGGCAACGTTTCGCTCTACAGAAGTGATATATTACCATAGTAAAATGTCACAATAGTTGCATCTGTGTCCATTTACCTAACATTTTCTACGTAATTCTTCCATTATTATGATTTACCTTCTTAAAACCTGTCTTGACCACAAGCTGTCATGTGCCCCACCACTTTCCTTATTATCGTCATCACTACCATAGTACCACAGTTCACTGCTGCGAGTGTATCCTCTTGGTTGAATATTGGAACGTCATTTGCTGTTTTTTTCCACTCTCCGGAAGGTGCCCTGTCTCCATTGGCTTAAAGATTTTCACTGACCGCGCTTACAGATCTTCCGTTCCCTACCTCAGCACCCAAAGCAGTGTCTTGTTTGGTCCCATTGCTTTTGATGTGTCAGTTCTACTTAGTTTCTTTCCTTTGCTGCTGGTTCTTTGAGATTACCTTAGCTTCCTCAGTGACACTCTTATTTATCTCTTTACAGGCCCCATTGCAGTAAGCTCTCTTCCCTCAGTACTTTTACTTCGTCTTTTGGGTATTGGGTATTTGGGTATTGTTAAGGTGGAGTGGCTGGAGAAGTGCTTAAAAAGGTGAGATTTTCTTGCTTTCTGCTGTCGCTTCTACTAAGAAGGAATAATGACTGGGTTGGGCGCTCCATCACTCTCCTCTCCTCTCTATGCTACTCCACCAATCCTCTCATTTTACATCCCCTTGTTTGGTGAGCTCACAGCGTTGGTCCTTTCAAGTTCGATCCTGCTTTATGAAGACATTTTTACTGCATATCTTTCTAAGACATTTAGAGCTACTTTCGTAATGCTAGATAGCTGTGCTACAATAAATCACGGAACTTTACACACGGAACTTTATAACCCGCACATATGAGAGAGGAGCGTATGATGATGCCTCGGTCCGACCTGGACCATTTACAAAGTCACTTGCTATGGGTTCATGGCCCACTGGTTCCGTGATTTATTTTCACTCGTGTTATTACGATTTCGTGAGTTGTGTTGCTATAATTATTTTGACTAACCGCTTCAATCTACGACAGTACCTTCTGACCAGCTACAGACACGCTCAACTACACGGTCTCCTCAGGACCTATGTCGACAATTCATATTTCTAAATCATCATTATTATAACATTCATGCTTCGTTTCACCTGCCTGGGAAGCTTGTTGTCACTCCATTTGCTGGTCTGGGGAAGCTTATTGTCACTCTTGCTTGCTAGTCTGGGGAATCATGTTGTCACTCCAGCTTGCTAGTCTGGGGAAGCTTATTGTCACTCTAGCTTGCTAGTCTGGGGAATCATGTTGTCACTCCAGCTTGCTAGTCTGGGGAAGCTTATTGTCACTCTAGCTTGCTAGTCTGGGGAAGCTTATTGTCACTCTAGCTTGCTAGTCTGGGGAAGCTTGTTGTCACTCTAGCTTGCTAGTCTGGGGAAGCTTGTTGTCACTCCAGCTTGCTAGTCTGGGGAAGCTTATTGTCACTCCAGCTTGCTGGTCTGGGGAAGCTTGTTGTCACTCCAGCTTGCTGGTCTGGGGAAGCTTGTTGTCACTCCAGCTTGCTAGTCTGGGGAAGCTTGCTGTCACTCCAGCTTGCTAGTCTGGGGAAGCTTGTTGTCACTCCAGCTTGCTGGTCTGGGGAAGCTTGTTGTCACTCCAGTTTGCAGGTCTGGGGAAGCTTATTGTCACTCCAGCTTGCTAGTCTGGGGAATCATGTTGTCACTCCAGCTTGCTAGTCTGGGGAAGCTTATTGTCACTCTAGCTTGCTAGTCTGGGGAAGCTTATTGTCACTCTAGCTTGCTAGTCTGGGGAAGCTTGTTGTCACTCTAGCTTGCTAGTCTGGGGAATCATGTTGTCACTCCAGCTTGCTAGTCTGGGGAAGCTTATTGTCACTCCAGCTTGCTGGTCTGGGGAAGCTTGTTGTCACTCCAGCTTGCTGGTCTGGGGAAGCTTGTTGTCACTCCAGCTTGCTGGTCTGGGGAAGCTTGTTGTCACTCCAGCTTGCTAGTCTGGGGAAGCTTGCTGTCACTCCAGCTTGCTAGTCTGGGGAAGCTTGTTGTCACTCCAGTTTGCAGGTCTGGGGAAGCTTATTGTCACTCCAGCTTGCTGGTCTGGGGAAGCTTGTTGTCACTCCAGCTTGCTGGTCTGGGGAAGCTTATTGTCACTCCAGCTTGCTGGTCTGGGGAAGCTTGTTGTCATTCCAGTTTGCTAGTCTGGGGAAGCTTGTTGTCACTCCAGCTTGCTGGTCTGGGGAAGCTTATTGTCACACTAGCTTGCTAGTCTGGGGAATCATGTTGTCACTCCAGCTTGCTAGTCTGGGGAAGCTTATTGTCACTCTAGCTTGCTAGTCTGGGGAAGCTTATTGTCACTCTAGCTTGCTATTCTGGGGAAGCTTGTTGTCACTCCAGCTTGCTGGTCTGGGGAAGCTTATTGTCACACTAGCTTGCTAGTCTGGGGAATCATGTTGTCACTCCAGCTTGCTAGTCTGGGGAAGCTTATTGTCACTCTAGCTTGCTAGTCTGGGGAAGCTTATTGTCACTCCAGCTTGCTGGTCTGGGGAAGCTTGTTGTCACTCCAGCTTGCTGGTCTGGGGAAGCTTATTGTCACTCCAGCTTGCTGGTCTGGGGAAGCTTGTTGTCATTCCAGCTTGCTAGTCTGGGGAAGCTTGTTGTCACTCCAGCTTGCTGGTCTGGGGAAGCTTATTGTCACTCCAGCTTGCTGGTCTGGGGAAGCTTGTTATCACTCCAGCTTGCTAGTCTGGGGAAGCTTGCTGTCACTCCAGCTTGCTAGTCTGGGGAAGCTTGTTGTCACTCCAGCTTGCTAGACTGGGGAAGCTTGTTGTCACTCCAGCTTGCTAGTCTGGGGAAGCTTGTTGTCACTCCAGCTTGCTGATCTGGGGAAGCTTGTTGTCACTCCAGCTTGCTGGCATGGGGAAGCTTGTTGTCATTCCAGCTTGCTAGTCTGGGGAAGCTTGTTGTCACTCCAGCTTGCTAATTCTGGGAAGCTTGTTGTCACTCCAGCTTGCTGGTCTGGGAAGCTTGTTGTCACTCCAGCTTGCTAGTCTGGGGAAGCTTGTTGTCACTCCAGCTTGCTAGTCTGGGGAAGCTTGTTGTCACTCCAGCTTGCTAGTCTGGGGAAGCTTGTTGTCACTCCAGCTTGCTGGTCTGGGAAGCTTGTTGTCACTCCAGCTTGCTAGTCTGGGGAAGCTTGTTGTCACTCCAGCTTGCTGACCTGGGGAAGCTTGTTGTCACTCCAGCTTGCTAGTCTGGGGAAGCTTGTTGTCACTCCAGCTTGCTGACCTGGGGAAGCTTGTTGTCACTCCAGCTTGCTGGTCTGGGGAAACTTGTTGTCACTCCAGCTTGCTAGTCTGAGGAAGCTTGTTGTCACTCCAGCTTGCTAGTCTGGGGAAGCTTGTTGTCACTCCAGCTTGCTAGTCTGGGGAAGCTTGTTGTCACTCCAGCTTGCTAGTCTGGGGAAGCTTGTTGTCACTCCAGCTTGCTGGTCGGGGGAAACTTGTTGTCACTCCACTTGCTAGTCTGGGAAGCTTGTTGTCACTTCCAGCTTGCTAGTCTGGGGAAGCTTGTTGTCACTCCAGCTTGCTAGTCTGGGGAAGCTTGTTGTCACTCCAGCCTGCTAGTCTGGGGAAGCTTGTTGTCACTCCAGCTTGCTAGTCTGGGGAACCTTGTTGTCACTCCAGCTTGCTAGTCTGGGGAAGCTTGTTGTCACTCCAGCTTGCTAGTCTGGGGAAGCTTGTTGTCACTCCAGCTTGCTGGTCTGGGAAACTTGTTGTCACTCCAGCTTGCTGGTCTGGGAAGCTTGTTGTCACTCCAGCTTGCTGGTCTGGGAAGCTTGTTGTCACTCCAGCTTGCTGGTCTGGGGAAGCTTGTTGTCACTCCAGCTTGCTGGTCTGGGAAGCTTGTGACTCCCACTTGTGACTTGTTATGCTAGCATGGAAAAGCTTGTTTTGGCTTCTAGATCGTCTGCATAAAGTTAGGTGAATATTATCCCAGAATGAGAGCATGACTGTCTCCATCACTACACTCTCATTGTCAGAAATTGTAGACCAATAACTTGTATAAGCAAACATTTGTATTTATTTAGTCTTTTGTATTTAGCCTTTTAACCAGCTGTGGCCAGACTCATGTCATGAACAGTTTTGACATGTTATGGCCTGACTCATGTCATGAACAGTTTTAACATGTTATGGCTTGACTCATGTCATGAACAGTTTTGACATGTTAGGCCTGACTCATTTTCATGAACAGTTTGACATGTTATGGCCTGACTCATGTCATGAACAGTTTTAACATGTTATGGCCTGACTCATGTCATGAACAGTTTTAACATGTTATGGCCAGACTCATGTCATGAACAGTTTTGACATGTTATGGCCTGACTCATGTCATGAACAATTTTAACATGTTATGGCCTGACTCATGTCATGAACAGTTTTAACATGTTATGGCCTGACTCATGTCATGAACAGTTTTAACATGTTAAGGCCTGACTCATGTCATGAACAGTTTTAACATGTTATGCCTGACTCATGTCATGAACAGTTTTAACATGTTAAGGCCTGACTCATGTCATGAACAGTTTTAACATGTTAAGGCCTGACTAAATGTCATGAACAGTTTTAACATGTTATGCCTGACTCATGTCATGAACAGTTTTAACATGTTAAGGCCTGACTCATGTCATGAACAGTTTTAACATGTTAAGGCCTGACTCATGTCATGAACAGTTTTAACATGTTATGGCCTGACTCATGTCATGAACAGTTTTAACATGTTATGGCCAGACTCATGTCATGAACAGTTTTAACATGTTAAGGCCTGACTCATGTCATGAACAGTTTTAACATGTTATGGCCTGACTCATGTCATGAACAGTTTAACATGTTTAAGGCCTGACTCATGTCATGAACAGTTTTAACATGTTAAGGCCTTTGACTCATGTCATGAACAGTTTTAACATGTTATGGCCAGACTCATGTCATGAACAGTTTTAACATGTTATGGCCAGACTCATGTCATGAACAGTTTTAACATGTTATGGCCAGACTCATGTCATGAACAGTTTTAACATGTTATGGCCAGACTCATGTCATGAACAGTTTTAACATGTTAAGGCCTGACTCATGTCATGAACAGTTTTAACATGTTATGGCCAGACTCATGTAAATGAACAGTTTTAACATGTTATGGCCAGACTCATGTCATGAACAGTTTTAACATGTTATGGCCAGACTCATGTCATGAACAGTTTTAACATGTTATGGCCAGACTCATATCATGAACAGTTTTAACATGTTATGGCCAGACTCATATCATGAACAGTTTTAACATGTTATGGCCAGACTCATGTCATGAACAGTTTTAACATGTTATGGCTAGACTCATTCCATGAACAGTTTTTAACATGTTATGGCCAGACTCATGTCATGAACAGTTTTAACATGTTATGGCCAGACTCATATCATGAACAGTTTTAACATGTTATGGCCAGACTCATGTCATGAGCAGTTTTAACATGTTATGGCCAGACTCATGTCATGAACAGTTTTAACATGTTATGGCCAGACTCATGTCATGAACAGTTTTAACATGTTATGGCCAGACTCATGTCATGAACAGTTTTAACATGTTATGGCCTGACTCATGTCATGAACAGTTTTAAACTGTCTTAAATGCACATCCTAAACCAGATTTAGTACATCCTGACTTCATGACGTCATTTAGTGAGATCGCAACAAAATAGATATATGTAAGTGAACATTTTTTAAACCTTCAGACTAAGAGAATATTTGTTATTGATTCCTTTAATTTACAATTAACGAAAAATATATATTCAAATATTTTTAATTTCCATTATTAATCTGAGCGAGTGATTAATTTTTGGGAGCTCACGTATCTAACAAGTCTAAAAATATTGTCGTCAGTTTTATATTTCTTGTAAATATACATTTATTAGCCAGAGATATACTTATGAATCATTTGCTAATGTGTATTAAACTAGAAAAATGACTAACCTCATACATTGGAATCTTCTCGCGATCGGTGGTTATGTGTTGGTTCACTGGCCTGCTCTCAGCTAGGGTGGCGGAGAGGACAGCAGAAAGACCCGTCTTGGGTGGACTCAGGAAACTTCGGGTCCTGGGGTCTATCAGCGTCTCACTGCTCGGTTTCATAAGGGTGGGCAAGAGTTCGGAGACCGGTGACCGTGGGCCAGGCAGCGCGTTGGTTCTAATTGGTGGTCTCTGGCCTGGTTTAGGGGCCACGGGCGCCGTGTACACTTCAGAGTAGATGGGATCATGTTCCTTCAGAGATGTGTAGTTTGCTATCTTCTGAGGATCGACTGGCGCGTCAGTTTCCTGAAGGGCGCGCCAGGTGGCACTTGACTGGGGATTATATTCTTTGGAAGGGTTGAGGATCACCTGCACGGGCTTGTGTGCGGGGATTGGGGTGCTAGGCGGAAAGAAAAAAAAAGGCGGAAATTATGCACAGGTTAGCATGCAACGAAATGCTCACCAATTAATAAAGACAGTACAGTAAAGTTCAGACATTATGATTAAACAGAGACAAATAGTCATTAATACATTATGTCTAGTTATAAACTTCTCTTTTTTAATTAGGGATCATCGATGTAGCCATTATCAAGTAGGGATTAAAATCAAATTGACAATTAGTGTCAAATGGGGCCGGCGCGTGCGCAGCTGCGCCATACTAAGGGTAAGACATGGTTACCAAATACAGCATAAATGGCTATATGATCATCTATATATTAGCAAGCTTTAGTGGCTAAGGTGTGGATGCTGTGCAAGGGTAAGGAAGGCGGTGAGGCTGATTAAATGGAGTAGACTTTGGATTCAGTGGGGCCATGCTCAGTGATGAGCTGACAGTTTTCTTCCTCGTGGATAATCTGCCAAGTAGCGCTCTGCTCTGGGTCATACGTCAAGGGCATTCCGCGGAGTCCCATGTGCTTCTGGGGCTTATTGACGCTGCACACACAACACCAGACAGCAGGGAAGGCAGCCACGCCAGACACAGCAGAGAAGGCAGCCACGCCAGATACAGCAGGGCAACCAGCCACGTCAGACAGCAGGCAGGCATACCCAACACCAGACACAGCAGGGAAGGCAACCACGCCAGACACAGCAGAATAGGCAACCACGCCAGATAGCAGGCAGGCAGGCAGGCAGTCCCAACACCAGACACAGCACACCAGACAGCAGGCAGGCAACCATAAGCCAAAAAATTGTACAGGCCAGTGAATGTACGATTCACGTTAATTGTTCAGAGTGAAAATTGAGTTAGTTTTAACGATGGGTTTGTAGAACAATGCGCAGGTGTCCACAGGTTATCCCAAAGGTAACGGTGAACATGGCAAAGGTGAGCATGGTAAAGGTAAGGTAGACACACAATGTTAAGTGCAGGGAGAACCAAATGAGAGAGAAAAATCGGCATAATAATATAGGAAATTACATTTTTTAAACCCATTTCAAAAACAAAAATGTTGAGCAAAATATTTGTTATAAATATAGGAAGGGAGCAAAGCCAAAACAACATGCGAGAGTACGTAATATGGACAAAATACAAAGTCTCAGACAAAATGAGGGGCGAATAGAGAGAATTATGGGTAAGTAAAGGTGGTGGTGAGGATGAACACAGGGTTAAGTGTAAGACGTGGATGTGACCGTGACGAGCGTTGTGCGGTGGTGACGGCGAGGACGGCCGAGGTGGACACAAGTTGTTGCGGTTGACGGTGTTACATCCGTCAGCCACCCAGGAGGAAACAGAGAGTGACAGAATATTAGTGAGTTGAGCTACAGCTGCAAGCGGGAAGTGCTGAAAAATCTACTCATGTGGCAAGAATATCGAATATTGGATTCAGGATGCTTTTGGCGAGGCCTCTCATTCCTACAGTAATACTTTTACCCGTGGAATGAGTCTCAAGGACTAACCTGAAACTAATACACATTGATCTTGCCACATTATTAAAATGCATTCCTCTTTATCATTACACCAAAACTAGTTTTATTGGCCGTATACATATACAATACGCCCTATAGTCATTAAAAAAACGTAAGTCATATACACTGAGCAGATAAAACATTCCTATAGTACTCAAGGTTACGACTAACAATGTATGCACGTAAACAGTCACTTTGACATGTAGATACTACAAGCACACAGTGGAGTACTAACATGCCCTAGCGACCAGTCTTCCTCTACCAGCAGCTTAAGATACCACACACAAACTTGTC
>NC_069485.1:5466509-5669009 GCF_026875155.1 Cherax quadricarinatus | reverse complement strand
GTCTCTGTACCTGGTTCTTCCCCTCTCAATGGCTCTGTTACAAGTGCGGAGGTTCACCCTCCTCCTCATACTGTGCCTTCCTCCCCTGTCCCCTCCCAAGTTTCTTCCTCTTCTGCCCCCTCCCACACTTCTCCAGTTCCCTCCACTCTTTCGTCCCCCCCCTACTTTGGCACAGTCCATTACTGCCCCAATCTTTACTCACCCTCCTCCTTCCATCTCCAATATTATCTCCCATACAACGTCTTTGAATTCCAAAACACTTGAAGCTATCTCAGAATATATTGCAGAGACTAACCCATCAATGGACACTGATTTGCCCCCTGCTCCTTCTCTTTCCTCTCCTCCATCTGTACAACTCCTTTCTTCACAGCGCTCCGTTCCTTTGCTCCTTGAATGTTTTCCGTTGCTGCCACATGTGAACTTTTCAAACCCCTTTAGTCTGTAGGTACCCTTACCTACAGATTTCTGGTATCTTTATCGTTACTAATTATGGCCTATTTACAGTGGAATATCTGCGGCCTCAGGGGTAATACAGGTGAGCTTCAGGTGTTGCTTTCTCAGTTTTCCTTTGTAGGTGTTTGCTTACAAGAACCAAAATTACACTCCGCTGTTATCTCTCCCATCTCAGGCTATAATTTAGTGTATTCTTCAGATCCTTTTTCTGATGGGACCTTTAATGAAAGTGCCCTTCTTCTACGTACTGATATTCCATACCATCAGCCATTTGTTCGTACTTCACTGCATTACACTGCAACCCATATCCACTTGCATAAGTGGTATACAGGCTGTTCTTTGTATCTCTCTCCTTCTCAGGCATTATCTATCCCAGATGTTGCCTTTCTTGTCTCGTCCATACTGCCACCACTTCTGTTACTAGGCGATTTTAATGCTCATCATTTCCTCTGGAGGTCTCACTGTGATTCCCGAGGCATTCAGTTGGAGGCTTTTCTCGCTTCTCACCCCCTCCATGTTTTAAATACAGGTACTCCCACTCATTTTAATCCTCATACTCATACTCTCTCTCTTGCATCAACTTCTCAGTGAGCTCTTCCTCCACTGCACTAGATTTCACCTGGTCTGTTCTCCCAGACTTACATGACAGTGATCATTTTCCAATCATTGCAAACTGGGACCTTTAGTCGCAACTAACTGCTTTTAGTGAGGGTCCTTCTTTGTCCTCCATTGATGAGCTTTTACACCTCTTCTCGTCCTCAGTTTTAACTGCAGCTACTCATTCTATACTCCAAACCTTGGGCAGGCATTCTCAGAAGTGAGTGCCTTGGTGGTCTCTTGCTTGTGCTCGTGCAGTACATTTGAAACGAGCTGCGTGGGGCAGGTACTGGTACAATAGAACCACTGAGAGACTTCTTGATTTTAAGCAGAAGCGTGCAGTCGCTCACTATGTTATCCATGACGCTAAACGCACTTGCTGGCGAGATTATGTTTCCACCATCACCTCTGCTTCCTCTATGAGTGCAGTCTGAAAAAAAGTACAGAAACTGAGTGGTAAATACTCTCCTGACCCAACTCCTGTTCTGCGGGTTGCCGGTGTTGATATAGGAAACCCTCTTGACATTGCCATTGAAATTGGTAATCATCTGGTCCATATTTCTCAGGGGCTTCATCTATGCCCCTCGTTTCTTTCCTCAAGGTCTGCCAGAGAGTTAGCGCCCTTAGACTTTTCTCCTCTCAAAGAAGAATCTTATAATGTGCCTTTTGCACTTAAGGAACCGGAGGCGACACTCTCAGTTTGCCAATCATCGGCAGATAGGCCAGACGACATTCATATCCGGATGTTACAACATTTACATCAGTCAGCCCTTGAAGTCCTCTTACAACTCTTCAATCTTATTTGGTCACAATGAATTCTTCCCAAGCTGTGGAAATCTGCCATTGTTCTCCCTTTCCACAAACTGGGTACTACAGGACATGATGCCTCCCACTACCGTCCCATTGCTCTTACCAGTGCAGTTTGCAAGGTGATGGAACGTCTGGTAAATCGACGTTTAATGTGGTATTTAGAGACACACAACTGTCTCTTCACTAGTCAATATGGCTTTCGTAAGAACCGTTCTACCATAGACCCCTTACTGCACTTGGATACATATGTTCGTAATGCATTTGCAAATAACCATTCAGTTATTGTCATTTTTCTGACCTTGAGAAAGTATATGACCCTACTTGGAGGTATAACATTTTGGCCCAAGCCCACTCCTTAGGCCTCCGAGGCAATCTACCATCCTTCCTTAAGAACTTCTTAACTGACAGACATTTCGGTGTTTTGGTTAACAATATGCTGTCCCCGGACTTTGTCCAAAGTGAAGGTGTCCCCAGATGTGTTCTGAGCACAACACTTTTTCTCCTTGCTATAAATGATTTGGCCTCTCTTCTTCCATCCAATATTTGGTCATCCCTCTATGTTGATGACTTCGCTATTGCTTGTGCAGGTACTGACTGTCACCTCATTACAGTTTCTCTCCAGCATGTGGTCAACCGTGTTTCCCATTGGGCCACCACGCATGGGTTTAAATTTTCAACTACTAAAACTCACCAAATTACTTTCACTAGACGCTCTGTCATCTCCGATCATCCTTTGTACCTCTATGGCTCATGTATCCCTGAATGTGATAGTCAGGTTTCTAGGTCTTCTCTTGGACCGTAGGTTATCCTGAAAACCTCACATTACCTCTGTGAAGGCAACTTGTCACAGCCAGCTGAACTTTCTTAAAACCCTTGCTCATCTTTCATGGGGAGCTGACCATCGAACTCTCCTTCACCTACATTCAGCCCTAATTTTATCGAAACTCAATTATGGTGACCAGATCTATTCAGCGGCCTCTCCTGCTACTCTCTCTAGCCTTAATCCCATCCATCACCAGGGATTACATTTATGCCTTGGTGCTTTTCGCTCTTCCCCTGTTGAGAGCCTCTGTCCTGAAGCGAATATTCCATCATTGTCTGATCGCCATTATGCCCATTGCCTTTGCTACTATGTTTGCTCTCATGGTCTCCGCAACCCTTCCATATATAGAACAGTCACCGATATTAATAGACATTATTTGTTCGTCGCCCCTGTTTGCTCCGTCCCTTTTCTCTTCGCCTCCATTCACTCTTGTCTTCCCTTCAGTTACCACCTTTCTATGTTCATGTCACATCTCACTTTTCCCTGCCCCCCTGGGAAGTTCCAGCTGTTCGAGTCTGTTCTTTCTCACTCCCTTGCACAAAAGCCCAACTGCCTACGGTAGCTTTCCGCTCCCTCTTTTTCTTGACCACTTCCGCTCTCATTCTCATGCCATCCCTGTATACACAGATGGCTCTAAGTCTTCTGACGGCGTCGGATTCGCAGCAGTGTTTCCGAACAGTGTCGTGCATGGGCATTTACTACCCTCGGCTAGCATTTTTACTGCTGAATTGTATGCCATTCTTGTAGCACTTATTCGTATTGCATCTATGCCTGTGTCACCATTTGTGATTATTTCAGACTCCCTTAGTGCTTTACAGGCTATATGAAAATTTGATATACCTCATCTCCTAGTTCTCGGTATCCAACTTTGGTTGTGCTATATCTCTACCAAGCATAAAGATATTGTTTTTTGTTGGGTCCCTGGTCATGTTGACAAACAGGGCAATGAACAGGCAGACACTGCTGCGCGGTCAGCAGATAATGACCTTCCAGTTTCATATAGAGGTGTTCCATTCACGGACTATTTTGCTGTCATTGCTACCCACCTTCACACCCGTCGGCAGAAACATTGGTCTGATCTGCTCAATAACAAACTTCATTCTATTAAACCGAGTATAGGTTACTGGCCGTCTTCTTGTCATCAGTGTCGAGGTTGGGAGACTACTCTCTCCCGTCTTCGCATTGGCCACACTCGTCTTACTCATGGGTATCTCATGGAGAGGCACCCTGTTCCTCTCTGTGAGAATTGTCAGGTTCCAGTATCTGTTAGTCACATTCTGTTGGACTGCCCACTCTGTCAACGAGCACGCAGAATTTACCTCCAATGTCGTCTATGCTCTGCTTCTCTTTCTTTACCTTCCCTTCTACCTGATGGACCCACCTTTAATCCGGACTCTCTCATTGACTTTTTGACAACAACTGATTTACTCCACAAACTCTGATGATGATATCTCTCGCACTCTCCCTCAGCCCTTTCTACTTCTCTTGCTGCCCTCTACCCCTGCACCATCCACTGCCCCACTGATCTCCATAACCTACTACTCATCCATCTCCCTTTTGCCACCTGATGCCCTCGCTTCCTTCCTACCCTGCAGCGCTGTATAGCCCTTGTGGTTTGGCGCTTCTTTTTGATTATAATAATAATAACAAGCGCAATTTAATTTAGCCTAATCCTACTAAATATACTTTACACAAGTTTACAGTAATTTAATAATAAACAAACACAATGAAATATAGTTTTTCGTTAGGTTCAGAATGATATTTGAGAAATTACTGCATGCACAAATTTTCGCTTGCCTTATTGGGCAAGAAGAGCGTTACTATTTAAGCAGAAATCTTAAGTTTTACCTATACGGTACGATATATATATATATATATATATATATATATATTATATATATATATTATATATATATATATATATATATATATATATATATATATATATATATATATATATATATATATATATATATATATATATACCAGGATGCTGGTGAGTGAAGTATTAAATTGTATAACATTAACAACTTACGCAGGTAAAATCAAGAGAGAAATACTATGTTGACACAAGTTGCTTCTATCTCTACTAATATAATATTCTATAAATAACTGGTATAAAATTACCTGTGCCGGGTAAATATTTCACTCCTGATTTTTAAATTGTGATTTATAGATATTGTACGATTATTTTGGTTGGTTAATTCGGTTTAAAGTTTATCGAGGCTCATTAAGACTGCATGTAATTTATTCAAGAGTAATTTAAACCCTATAATAGTGATGAAAGTAAACTCCCAGTGTATACTTTGAGATGAAGATTGAGACACTTATGCAGCATATGGGAATCTTTATTCAGGAAACGTTTCGCCACACAGTGGCTTCACTTCACATTCTACAAGATTGATGGACTGAACACATCGACTCCAGCCTGAGGGACTGATTACCTGATACTCCTCCTCTCCTTACGCCTTCCTCTTTGTATTGGACTGATGAAGCCACTGTGTGGCGAAACGTTTCCTGAATAAAGATTCCCATATGCTGCATAAGTGTCTCAATCTTCAACTTGTCGGTTTTTCAAACCATTCATCACATACTTTGAGATATACTTCTCTCGGTGTACATACAAAATGAAATATATTATGCAGTTACTAAGTTCGACTGTAGATTTATCTTGTTTGACAAGCATTATTTTTTTTTTAAAAAGCAAGGCGAGAAAATATCACTGACACAATAATTTAAAAAATCAACTTCAAAATCACAGAATTATGTTTAATTAAATGTTAAAAACCCTATCACTGCATAAACGAAATTTTGTTTAGAAGCGTTTCAGGGAACGTAAGTCTGTTTAACAGCCGTCACTGTTGTTATTAGCATCTCCATCCCCCCGCGCTCTGCTCCTACGATTCTTGGACTACAAGAATCAGGAAAATGCAGCCATCTCTCACCTATTTAAATGTGTGATGTATCGTATTTTCCGGCAAATAAGAAGCGCTTTTTTTCCCCACAAAAAAGTCTTGGAAAATCTCCCTGCGCCTTATAAATTCAAGATCAGGGTCATTGGTAGGCTTCGGGTTACGCTTTACCGGTGTTTTTACTAACGTTGCGTTACAACTTCTTAGAAACAGTGTGGTAACCAGTAGCTGACGTTACTGCGCCTTATATGCCGGAAAATGCGATATACATAGTCACTTACCAGTTGATGCCACCATCTGTATGGTTTTCTTTATGCATATACCCCTATTTAGCTTCCATAGATAAATAAGATGTAATATCGATATATCTGATGAATTTAATATAAATTAAAATATGAAAAATAAACCACGAGATCATCGCAAAGTGAGACCAAAAAAAAAAAAATCGATGTTGGCTGAGAAAACATGTCTGGATGTTATTTTTGTGTTTTTAAATTGTTTTAATTTTTTCCATGATGTTTACCATTACGACTGAAACCAGAAAGAAGACATCTTTACACAAGGTGTTAGAAAGTCTGCTACCCGCTTTTAGACTCTGAGAATGACGAGAAATAACGTGGATTCTGTAGATGATTATGAAGTGGAAGAGAAATCGACAAAGATGACGTATATACAAGACAAGAGAGAGATCTGTTGCTGTTAAACTTGGTGCTTCTCTTGACAAATATTTAACGTGGTACGATAGAATTTATATATGTTGTGTGCCTGTTCATGCTTGTGTTTTTATAAACCGGATAGATTTTCCTTGGTGTTTTTTCTGTTTATTTCCTTGCTTCTTTTCATTGCTTATTACTACTAAAGATCATTTATACCATGGTATAAATGATAAATGGTATAAATGATAACTGGTGTAAATGGTAAACGATGTAAATAGCCTTTTTAATTATACGGAAGCTGTGCTTGATGATGGTGACAGCCCTGGGGTGTGTTTTTCTGTCTACGTCCAATTAAAAGTAGAAAATTCAGGTATCTGGAGGTCGTAGTTCTTATTACTATTCAACATTATAGTATTTCCGCCGGTGCCATTGTGACTTTGTACATTATCAAACAAATATATTATTGAAATATTCGTCGAAACTATCTTCAATATTTCTTAGTTCCCCGTCAAAACTTCTTAGTTCCCCGTCAATATTTCTTAGTTCCCCGTCAACACTTGTTAGTTCCCCGTCAACACTTGTTAGTTCCCCGTCAACACTTGTTAGTTTCCCGTCAACACTTGTTAGTTCCCCGTCAACACTTGTTAGTTCCCCGTCAACACTTGTTAGTTCCCCGTCAACACTTGTTAGTTCCCCGTCAACACTTGTTAGTTTCCCGTCAACACTTGTTAGTTCCCCGTCAACACTTGTTAGTTTCCCGTCAACACTTGTTAGTTCCCCGTCAACACTTGTTAGTTCCCCGTCAACACTTCTTAGTTCCCTGTCAACACTTGTTAGTTCCCCGTCAACACTTGTTAGTTCCCCGTCAACACTTGTTAGTTCCCCGTCAACACTTGTTAGTTCCCCGTCAACACTTGTTAGTTCCCCGTCAACACTTGTTAGTTCCCCGTCAACACTTGTTAGTTCCCCGTCAACACTTGTTAGTTTCCCGTCAACACTTGTTAGTTCCCGTCAACATTGTTAGTTCCCCGTCAACACTTGTTAGTTTCCCGTCAACACTTGTTAGTTCCCCGTCAATACTTCTTAGTTCCCCGTCAATACTTCTTAGTTCCCCGTCAATACTTCTTAGTTCCCCGTCAATACTTCTTAGTTCCCCGTCAACACTTCTTAGTTCCCCGTCAATACTTCTTAGTTCCCCGTCAACACTTCTTAGTTCCCCGTCAATACTTCTTAGTTCCCCGTCAATACTTCTTAGTTCCCCGTCAACACTTCTTAGTTCCCCGTCAATACTTCTTAGTTCCCGTCAATACTTCTTAGTTCCCCGTGAACACTTCTTAGTTCCCGTCAATACTTCTTAGTTCCCGTCAAAACTTCTTAGTTCCCCGTGAACACTTCTTAGTTCCCCGTCAATACTTCTTAGTTCCCCGTCAAAACTTCTTAGTTCCCCGTCAATACTTCTTAGTTCCCCGTCAATACTTCTTAGTTCCCCGTCAATACTTCTTAGTTCTCAGTCAATATTTCTTAGTTCCCCGTCAACACTTGTTAGTTCCCCGTCAATACTTCTTAGTTCTCAGTCAATATTTCTTAGTTCCCCGTCAACACTTGTTAGTTCCCCGTCAACACTTCTTAGTTCCCCGTCAACACTTGTTAGTTCCCCGTCAACACTTCTTAGTTCCCCGTCAACACTTCTTAGTTCCCCATCAACACTTCTTAGTTCCCT
Organism: Cherax quadricarinatus; assembly: GCF_026875155.1. Taxonomy (NCBI): domain Eukaryota; kingdom Metazoa; phylum Arthropoda; class Malacostraca; order Decapoda; family Parastacidae; genus Cherax; species Cherax quadricarinatus. Next base: position 5,661,038 of record NC_069485.1, on the reverse strand, counting down.
ATCAACACTTGTTAGTTCCCCGTCAACACTTCTTAGTTCCCCGTCAATACTTCTTAGTTCCCCGTCAACACTTCTTAGTTCCCCGTCAACACTTGTTAGTTCCCCATCAACACTTCTTAGTTCCCCGTCAACACTTGTTAGTTCCCCGTCAATACTTCTTAGTTCCCCGTCAACACTTCTTAGTTCCCCGTCAACACTTGTTAGTTCCCCGTCAACACTTCTTAGTTCCCCGTCAACACTTCTTAGTTCCCCGTCAACACTTGTTAGTTCCCCGTCAACACTTCTTAGTTCCCCGTCAACACTTCTTAGTTCCCCATCAATACTTCTTAGTTCCACGTCAACACTTGTTAGTTCCCCGTCAACACTTCTTAGTTCCCCGTCAACACTTCTTAGTTCCCCGTCAACACTTGTTAGTTCCCCGTCAATACTTCTTAGTTCTCCGTCAACACTTCTTAGTTCCCCGTCAACACTTCTTAGTTCCCGGTCAACACTTGTTAGTTCCCCGTCAATACTTCTTAGTTCCCCGTCAACACTTCTTACCGTAATTTAGAACAATATTTAATATTATTTAGTACCTGTAAGAAATTCATCAATATCTATTCAGATTTAAAAAGTCTAATACTAAGTGGTCCCACCCAACTTGATTTTTGAAACAGCAGTCGAAACTCTAACACGATTCAAACCGTATATGAAAGAGCACCTTCGTTAGCAATGGGATCAAACACCCGCTAGTAATTCAAATCACTAGTACAGGACACACATGTATTGTAAAAAATACACACGAACTATTTTTAAATTAAAGGGAGACTGACATGTCTCTGGGATGGTGAAAAGGATATTCACAGACTGGAGGAACACTGTAACCTGCCACAACATATTAAAAAGGTTAACAGACACCAGTTTTTAAGGGCTTAACAGCACACAGAGGGTAAGACTGAGTGATATCAAGCACGCAGTATACCTTCCCATGGATCTATAACTATCCAGGTAAGAGGATGTATAGGAATTATCAGTGTTGGTGCCTTCTTGTTATAAACATCACGAAATTTCCATTACAGCTGGGCACAGTGAGTTATACTTGATGGGTTCCACAGCAGGGATGAAGATAAGGCACAAATACGTGCATGATAAGGCTATTTAAAAATGCTTATGCATAAAGAATCATAACAGATTACTGGATCTATATGACGCGATCAGTGTAATTCCACCATCCCTTATAATAACTTGTGTTGAATGTATGGATGGGTGGCAGCTTCCATAATGTCAATAAAAGGGAGCTGTTATATTCCCAGTATTTTACTCCTATATAGCCTCACTTCAGACAACATAAAACAGTATATTGTAGGATGACACACGACAGGGAATAACAAATTTAGTGGAGGTGGAAGCAGCAGGATTAATACACGAACAAGGCTCTACACGATGGTGAGTATGCAAGCCATCCACCTTAACATTCTCAACAGCACATAACAAGATATTAAGCCTTCCAGCGGTCACCTTCATAAGAGCATCATTTTTTGACTCTTGTATCACTAGTGACGACAAGGACTTCATTACATATCCTTTATTGTGATCAAACGAAGCAGATTTAAACTTTATATATCGTCTGAAACCTGTATTGCACAGTAAAGGACTTGAGTCAGTCTGCTGGAAAAGCTCAAAATCTTTGCATCAGTATACAGTACATTACGACTGCAATAACTACGCTGGAACACCGAGTCCATTAAGCAGGAAGAGATACAAGCACTCGCTCTTCTCTTGACTCCCTGGAAACAGATCTTCTCACGGTTAGGTTAGAATATACTACGCCTACTATAGTCATTCCTGATCATTCAGTGCACGGGAAAATTTAGTCCACTTGCCTCACTTTTCTAATGGCCTTGGCGGCATCAGCAGCGGCGGAGGAAGCAGCCCTGAGAATTTCAGATGGCAGCGAGGCCAAGATTAGCTTAGCTGTTAATTCCTACTTTAAACATATTGTTAATAAAGCTGCTGCCCAGTACATTCTTAGCATTAGGCGTAGCAAAAAAAAAAAAATAAGCTTAAATTAAAAAAAATATATGAACAAAAAGAGAGGACAGACATTGAAGAGATTAAGAAAAAATAAAAATAAAACTATAAACTGTAAAATCAAAAGGGGGCTCAACTAAGAGACATCGTGCAGGGTAGGCTGGTGAGGCCGTACTGAATTACAGGCAGCGGCAGTGGTGACTTACCCACTACTACACTACCGCCAACACAAACAAAATCCATTGGAAGAGAGAAAGTCTAAAAGTCATCCTGCTATTACCATTGTGGTCCAGGAAAAAAAAGGGACTTTCATACGAATATGTAAATGATATTTAATTTATTTTGTATTAAGGCTTAACAGCAAAAAAAAAAAAAGATTATAGAAGAGGTTAAAAACAAATCTACCGAAACTTTGTTTCCGAAAACTCTTTGTGAAACTAAAAAAAAATACGATCAGCTTCAAAAGCTTATCAAAGATAAACGTGTTAGGTAAAAGGACACAAGTGCAGCTGATGTGACATTTATTGTGTCAACGTTTCGCTCTCCAGGAGCTTTATCAAGCCGCTACGGCTTGACAAAGCTCCTGGAGAGCGAAACGTTGCCGCAATAAAATGTCACATTAGTTGCAATTGTGTCCTTTTACCTAACGTATTGTCAGTAATTATACCAGTATTAATACAAAGATAAACGTGACTGTTTTGCGGGCAACATTTGTCTCCAGCTCGTAAACAGAAGTAATTTCAAACCTGAGGAGAGTGTTCCTGCGTCTGACAGCTACGGAGTTCCGCCATAAACAATCACGCAGAGTACTCTTATGGTTGAATAAGACACCTGTGCAATACTCGTGAATCTTTACTGCGGAAACGTTTCGTTAACCAGTGGCTGTATCAGTCAGATACGGGGAATAACATGAACTGTAGAAGATATGAGGTAGTAGTTCCAGGTGATCAGTCCCTGGGCCTCGAACGAATTACCTGAAGACAGTGGAAGACGTGGAGAATTAATATCAGGTGATCACTTTGGATGGATGGAGTACCTCCTCTCTAGGGTGAGAGGCTGATCACCTTTAACTAATTCTCAACGTCTTGCACTGTCTCCAACTGATTCATCTGGGCTCAGGGACTGATCGCCTCAAGTACTTTCTCGTGTCTTCTGCGTCTGCAGTAAAACCCACTGATTAGAGAGACATGTCCTCGATGAAGGTTCCTAAATGTGCACGTGTGTCTTATTCATCTTCTTGTCGGGTTTTTACCATTAATATTCTATATCACGGGACTCTCTCTTGTCACTTTAATATACACGTGTGAAATACTGAAAAACAAATGTATTGCAAGCAATGTAAAGTTGATTATCTTAAAATTGATGTTGAATTGATCATGCCTCACACTTCCTCTTGCAGACAGACTGAAGCTCCAGCGTTTCAAATAGCTCTAGTAGAATATATTTTTAATCTTCAAGCATGTAAAGCTATATCATGACATTTTAGCTTATTATTGTGGGAAGATTAATTGCCAACATTAATTTCGCTCGAGCAGAAATTTACGTAAGCTTATACGTAGTGCTGAGTAATATGCAGGTATGGCTGTACTTTCATTTGTTCTTAAATCCTTACATTCTTTGAGCTTTGCGATTCAATTAATACAGAGACAAAACTGACAGTCAACATCATTCCGTGCAGTTCTCAGATCTACATTCCAACCTAGTCACACACCCACCTACCCGTCACCTGGTCTCGCAGTCCCGTTCTCTACCAACACCACAATACTGGCTGGCAAACACTACCCGAAGAGTGTTTGGCTAGCAAAGCATACATTCAAATAAGAGTGATAGAGTGATAACACTGTTCTAACCACTACAAGCCCTGTGGGAGAGAGGATTGCTTGGTGTCGGTCAGGTGTGTTGATACTCACGGATTGATGGACGGGGTGTGGGCTGGGGAAGGTTGAGTCCTCATCGCCTCCTGAACGTTCTCCTGGGAGTAGAGTGCTATAGGACTGTTGTACTGCTTATTGACTAGTGTAGCATTTGACGCTTGTGTTGCTGTGGTGAGAGTCTGCTGCGTCTGTTGGATTTGTTGTAAAGTACCGGTAACCTGAAGGGTGGAAATAGCGTTAAGCAGAGGCCAACTGGCGTTGAATAGGGAGAAAATAGGGAGTGTTATGACTAACCTAATTTATACTTGACAAATATTTTTTAGAGCAACTTTGATAGATATAAAAGTTGAAATTTTAAGAATCTGATACACTAAGTGATTAATATTATTTACGTTACTAATTTTGAATAACTTAGAAATAATCTCGTTGATGAGATAAAGCTTTATAGATATGCGTTATAAATGAAAAAAATACTCTTTTTTTGATCTGTTGAATATGTTGTCAATTTAAACTGTACTGTGACACAGGACAAAGTAACAAAAACAAAGAAATGTGAATAAAAATTTTCACTGTGAGGAGCAGGCAACCTACCATCATGTGCACACTGCGGGTGTGCACGTAAGTCATGCATGTGTGTGTGTGTGTGTGTGTGTGTGTGTGTGTGTGTGTGTGTGTGTGTGTGTGTGTGATTGTGCGTGTTTGTTGTGGTTTTGTGTGTGTGTTTGTTGTGACTGTGTGTGTGTGTGTGTGTGTGTGTGTCATTCAGGAATAACTCAAACATATGCGATGCATGCTACTACCATGCGTCAGTGCACCAAGCGCAGGTATACTCCGCAGGTATACACTGGGTGTAGCATGCGCCTGTGTTCCTACGTACCACACTTGTATACAACATGCAAAAAACAAGAAAACACATTAAGTGTGCATGATAGCTTTAACAGGATATAACTCCCCTTTGTACGATAAGGAACTCTAAATAGGAAGTAAATAAGCATATACAAGCAGTTTTTAAGGTAACAGCATCACCCTCCCCTCCTCCTCTATACAGAAGACGTAAGACTTAAAGAAAATGGAGACATTGCACCTCCTTGTATGATACTTTTATTTTTTATTACAATATTAGAGATGGTGTAAAGTTCCCCGTCTTCTAATAACATGTTCATTTTTCCACTATAATCTACCTTGTCCATAATTACTGTCACAATTTTCTTTGTCTGTTTTGTAAGGTGAAGTCCAGGATCTTTCCTTAATTTATGGTATAACTTAACAAATCTCTGAGGACAATTGTGTTGGGAAGGTGTGAGCACAGCTCAGACCTTTCAAACACAATGGTATAACTTAAATCTTTGAGGACAATTGTGTTTGAGAGGTCAGAGCTGTGCTCACACCTTCCCAACACAATTGTCCTCAGAGATTTGTTAAGTTATACCATGAATTAAGGAAAGATCCTGGACTTCACCTTACAAAACAGACAAAGAAAATTGTGACAGTAATTATGGACAAGGTAGATTATAGTGGAAAAATGAACATGTTATTACAAGACGGGGAACTTACGTGCCTCTTAGCCCTCTAATACGTTAACTTAGGTGTTTCATGACTTGATATCAAGTTCCCATGATGATGCAGTGTCTGACAGTTGTGATAAATGGTTTTGAAAACCGACAAGTTGAAGATTGAGACACTTATGCAACATATGGGAATCTTTATTTAGGAAAGGTTTCCTAAATAACGATTCCCATATGTTGCATAAGTGTCTCAATCTTCAACTTGTCGGTTTCCAAAGCCGTTTCTTGACTTAACGACTAAATTCTCTAAAATATTAAGGTTTCTAAACGCTAACTTTATGAGTTATGATTATTCTTGGTTACTGATAGGCGATGGTCGGACCATTCCTGACAAGATGTGAGTGTGGATGGCCACTGAACTATCGCTATACTAAAAGTGGTTTACCTCCCACTGTGGTTTATCACAAGTTAACACTGTGTTTACTGTAGTTTACAACCCTATAACACCGTTTTAATACACTGTACCACTGGTTCATCACGCTCCACCACTGTATTTTACCATTCCCCACCACTGAGGTTTACTGTTCCCTACCACTGTGGTTTACTATTCCTTACCACTGTGGTTTACTATTCCCCACCACTGTGTTTTACAATTCCCGATGACAGTGGTTTACTCTTCCCTACCACTGTGGTTTACCTTTCCCCGCCACTGTGCTTTTACCATTTCCCACCACTGTGGTTTCCCATTCCTCACGACTGTGGTTTACCATTCCCCAGCATTGGTTTACTCCGTACTACCGTGATTTACTCCCCACCACTGGTTTACTCCCGCCACTGATTTATTCCCACCGGTTTCCTCCGTTCTACTGTGATTTACCCCCACCACTGTGGTTTACTCCCCACCACTTGTTTACTCCCCACCACTGGTTTACTCCCCACCATTGGTTTACTCCTTACCACTGGTTTACTCTCCACCACTGGTTTACTCCCCACTACTGGTTTACTCCCCACCACTGTGGCTTATCCCCCTCGGTGGTTTACTGCATCGTAATACTGTGGCTTACTACGCACCACCACTGTGTGCACGCTCCACCACTGTGATTGTGCACGCACCACCACTGTGTTCATCTTCACCACTGTGATACTAAAGTCCTGATGTGACTCAGCGTTTAGTGAGACGTTAACCAGAGTAAGAATCGCCAATCTAAATTATTTTTTTTATGACCGAGTCTCAAAATTTGGTAAGTTTAAAAATCTCTGATATTATCCTAACACCACATGACTTCGAAAAAGCAATAAATGGCATGCCCATGCACTCTGCCCCAGGCCCAGACTCATGGAACTACGTATTCATCAAGAACTGCAAGAAGCCCCTTTCACGTGCCTTTAGCATTCTATGGAGAGAAAGCATGGACACAGGGAGGTCATCCCACAGTCACTAAAAACAACAGACTTAGCCGCAGTCCACGAAGTTCTAAGAAGCAAGATCGCCACCCACTTAGATACCCATCAGTTACACAATCCAGGGCGGCATGGGTTTAGAGCAGTTCGCTCCTGCCTCTCCCAACTACTGGACCACTATGACAAGGTCTTGGATGCTCCAGAGGGCAAACAAAATGCAGATGTAGTGTACATAGACTTTGCGAAAGCCTTCGACAAGTGTGACCAAGGTGACACAGCGTACAAAATGCGTGATTAAGGAATAACAAGAAAAGTTGGTAAATAGATCTATAACTTCCTAACAAAATGAACACAAAGAGTAATAGTAAACAGAGGAAAGTCTGAGGCAGCTATAGTGAAAAGCTCTGTTCCACAAAACACAGTACTCGCTCCCATCATGTTCCTCATCCTCATATCTGACATAGACAGAGATGTCAGCCACGGCACCGTGTCTTTGTTTGCAGATGAAACTCGAATCTGCATGACAGTGTCATCCACTGAAGACACTGTGAGTCTCCAAGCGGACATCAACCATATCTTGAAATGGGCAGCAGAAAACAATATAAAGTTCAATGAAGAGAAATTTCAGTTTCTCCGATATGGAAAACTCGAGGAAATTAAAACTGCATCGGAGTATAAAGCAAATTTCAACCACACAATAGATCGAAAAGCTAATGTGAAGGACCTGGGAGTTATAATGTCAGAGGATCTCACTTTTAAAGATCACAACAATGAATCTACCATATCTGCTAGGAAAATAAGATGGATAATGAAAACCTTCAAAACTAGGGACGCCAAGTCCATGATGATTCGCTTCAAAAAGCTTGTTCTTCATAAGTTGGATATTGCTGTTCACTAACTGCCCCTTTCAAGCCAGGCTAAATTGCAGACCTGGAAATGTACAGAGAACTTTCACGGCACGTATATGTACGATAAAGCCTCTAAATTACCTAAAGTACTGGAAATTGTTGAAGTCCAGTGATTTGTATTCCCTGGAACGCGGCCGAGAAAGATACATGATAATATACACTTGGAAAATCCTAGAGGGACTAGTCCCAAATTTGCACACGAAAATCACTCCCTACGAAAGCCAGAGACTCGGATGGAGATGCAACATCCCCCCAATGAAAAGCAGGGGCCCCACGAGTATGCTAAGAGACAAAACAATAAGTGTCAGGGGCCCAAGACCGTTCAACTGCCTCCCAGCATAAGGTGAATTACCAATAAACCCCTGGCGGTTTTCGAGAGGGCACTGGACAGGCACCTAGTCAGTACCTGACCAACCGAGCTGTGGCTTGTACGTCGGTTTGCGTGGGGCCAGCAGTAATAGCCTGGTTGATCAGGCTCTGATCCATCGAGAAGCTTAGTCACAGACCGCGCTGCGGGGGCGTTGACCCCCGAAACCCTCTCCACGTATACACTCCACCACTGTGTGCACGTTCCATAACTGTGCACGCTCCACCACTGTGATTTTGGAAGCTCCTCCACTGTGTGCACGCTCCACCACTATGTCCACGCTCCACTACTGTTGCGATTGTGCACGCTCCACCACTGTGTGCACGCCCCACCACTTTAACTGCTCACGCCCCACCACTGTGACTGTGGAAGCCCCACCACAGTGTTCAGGTTCCAGCACTGTGATTGTGCACGCCCCACCACTGTGATTATGCACGCTCCACCAGTGAGGTTTACCGTCTCACCAGTATGATTGTGCACGCTCCATCACTGTGATTGTGCACTTTCCACTACTGTGGTTTACCACGTGCCGCCAGTGTGATTGTACACGTTCCAAGACTCATTGTGCACGCTCCACCACTGCGATTGTGCACGCCGAACAACTGTGATTGTACACGCTCCACAGCTGTGATTGTGCACGCTCCGCCACTGTGTGCACGCTCCACAACTGTGATTGTGCAAGCATCATCTGTAGCTCACCATGCACCTCCTATGGCTCATCCTACACCACCTGTGACTCACCACGCACCACTTGTTGCTCACCACGCACCACCTGTAGCTCACCACGCACCACCTGTGGCTCGCCAGACACCACCTGTGGCTCACCACGTATCACCTGTAACCCACCACCTGTAGCTCACCACGCATCATCTGTGGCTCATCACACACCACCTGCGCTCACTATGCACCACCTGGGGCTCACCACGCACCATCTGTGGTTCACCAAGCACCGCCTGTGGCCCACAACGCACCACCTGTACCCCTCCACGCACCACCTGTAGCCCACCACGTACAACCTGTAGCTCACCACGTACTACCTGTGGGTCACCATGCACCATCTGTGGCTCATCACACATCATCTGTGGATCACCAAGCACCACCTGTAGCTCACCACGCACTACCTGTGGGTCACCCTGCACCATCTGTGGCTCATCACACACCACCTGTGAATCACCACGCACCATTTGTAGCTCACCACAGCCTCCGTAGGTGGGTCATGGGCCTGGGCGCTTCCAGTCTTCGTGGGTGCGTCATGGGCTGGCCCAGCCTTCGTGGGTGAGTCATGAGCTGGCCCAGCGTCCTTGGGTGGGTCATGGGTGTGGGCGCACCCAGCCTCCGTGGGTGCGTCATAAGAACATAAGAACATAAGAACGAAGGAACACTGCAGAAGGCCTACTGGCCCATGCGAGGCAGGTCCAAGTCTCCTACCGGCTTAAGCCAATGCACCCAACCTAGTCAGGTCAGGTCACATTGACTTAAGGGTGGGTCATGGGCTCACCTAGACTCTGTGAGTCTCGGTGAGCGTGGACTCGCCAAGCCTCTGTGACATCTAGACTCTGTGAGTCTAGATGGGCATGGACTCGCCAAGCCTTCGTGGGTGGGTCATGGGCGTGGACTCACCACAGCCTCCATGGATGGGTCAATGGCGTGGACTCAGTCTCTGACAATATTATATCATGTTCACTATTGTTAAACCACTGAAAAATGGAAAGAGACACAGTCCCTCTGAATGGTAGTGGAGGTATAGTTCCTCTGGATAGTATGGAAGAGCTACAGTCCCTCTGGATAGTAGGAAAGAGGAACAGTCCTTCTGGATGGTGGAGTAGTGTAACGGTCTCTGGAAGGTGGAGTACAGTGCATGGAAGGTGAGGGAGAACAGTGTCTGGAAGGTGAAGGAGTACAGACTCTGGAAGGTGAAGGAGTACAGTCTCTGGAAGATGAAGGAGTACAGTCTCTGGAAGGCGAAGGAGTACAGTCCTGGAAGGTGAAGGAGAACAGTGTCTGGAAGGTGAAGGAGTACAGTGTCTGGAAGGTGAAGGAGAACAGTGTCTGGAAGGTGAAGGAGTACAGTCTCTGGAAGGTGAAGGAGTACAGCCTCTGGAAGGTGAAGGAGTACAGTCCTGGAAGGTGAAGGAGTACAGTCCTGGAAGGTGAAGGAGTACAGTCCTGGAAGGTGAAGGAGTACAGTTTCTAGAAGGTGAAGGAGTACAGCCTCTGGAAGGTGAAGGAGTACAGTCTCTGGAAGGTGAAGGAGTACAGTCCTGGAAGGTGAAGGAGTACAGTCTCTGAAGGTGAAGGAGTACAGCCTCTGGAAGGTGAAGGAGTACAGTCCTGGAAGGTGAAGGAGTACAGTCCTGGAAGGTGAAGGAGTACAGTCCTGGAAGGTGAAGGAGTACAGTTTCTAGAAGGTGAAGGAGTACAGCCTCTGGAAGGTGAAGGAGTACAGTCTCTGGAAGGTGAAGGAGTACAGTCCTGGAAGGTGAAGGAGTACAGTCCTGGAAGGTGAAGGAGTACAGTCCTGGAAGGTGAAGGAGTACAGTCCTGGAAGGTGAAGGAGTACAGTCCTGGAAGGTGAATGAGTACAGTCTCTGGAAGGTGAAGGAGTACAGTGTCTGGAAGGTGAAGGAGTACAGTGTCTGGAAGATCGGAAAGATAAATGGTCCAACATATGTATTTATCATGGACGTTGTGTACTGAAGGGAAGGAATGCTGCGATAGTTGATAACGCAGGAGATTGAGTGAAAATTTTGATTACGTTAAGTTGGGGGGACGGAGGGAGAGGTAGCTGATAAATATATTAATGAGGAGAGGAAGAACAGATAGAGTGGGATAGAAAGGAGTAAGTAGGAAGAGATGGTGATGAGGAAGAAGGGAAGGGACCGGAAATGAGGAAGGGTAGGGGATGAAGGTAGGTAGGGAAGTGGGAAGAAGACGGAGAGATTCTGGAACGTGGAGGCTGGACTTTCACAAGTGGTAAAACAGAAACTAGTTGCAGTGAAGTCTCTTACTGGTACAATATTTCACACCAAAATGGACTTTTTCAAGTCCAACACATATGAGAAAGAAACAACTTATTTAGTGGAGAGGTCACCTTTGATAAGTTCAGAGAGTCTTTCTACTCCCGGAGCCCGGCCATGGGCAGGTCATGTGCAAGAGTCTTCCTCGGAGCGTTGAGGTGCTAAATTTAACCTCATACTACAAGTGGCGTACTGGCCCACAACTCGTGCTATAAATATTGATAAAACGAACATCCGACTGATACACTGCAACAGTGACAGATGCCACAACAGCCAAAACAGTATTCACTGTGCTCCAGAAGTCCAACATAGATGTCACAGTGGTTTCTGCTAACATTACACAAGATTTTACAAGGACCTCCAAAGATCAGACCCAAAGATGCAGTATTTTTTTTTACAGTAGACCCTGTGGAGGATGCAGCCTAGTCTGCTTTGGGAAAACGGCTAGAAGCTGAGTAAATAATTTTATTTAGATATAGGTACACACAAGTTACCTAGAATAATTAAAAGAAGTCAGAGTGACTTATTTCCATTGGGATCCTCGACTTGTGTTAGCTTTCCTCTTCGCCTGTAAGAACACATTTACATTTACTGAATGGATTACATAAAGCACTCGTACGTACACACCGTAAGTCCCACTCTTGCTTAATGACTTACGATAGAACCAGACTAATTTTTGAAGAATGTGATACGGTCAAGAGGAGATGTATGGAATCCTCTATAAAAAAAAGTTACAAACATTATCAAACCATCCAGTGGGATGTTTACCTTAGCAACCCCCATAGCCCGAATTTTTTTAGAACATCGTGTTCTGGTAGGCCTCACGTTGTACCTCCATTAAACTTAACATTTCGACGCACTTGACTCTTGCAACTGACCTCTACATCCTTGTTTTTGTTGTCTTTCACATCTCATGAAATTGGATGCTGTATAGCCCTTGTGGCTTAGCGCTTCTTTTTGATTATAATAATAATAATCATGAAACTGGAAAACATCGCCTGTGAGCGAAATGTTGTACTGGTGTACGACTACACTGCGATCAGCGCTTTTATTTCCATACGGAGAGAACTGGAAGGGCGATGGTAGTGAGGTGGGAGGGGAGGAGGAGGAGAAAATGAGGGAAGTGACGTAGGTGGGGAGAAGAACAGAGGTCGGGGAGCACTAACGTTTCATAAGGCTGATTCACTGAGTTACTTTTACAGTTTTGTTACGCATATCATACCTCGTGTGGTCATATTATGCCTCTCGTGTGGTTATACTATGCCCATATTGTGTGTATGTAATTATTCAGCATACACAGTATTTACCTTCAAACTCTTAACTCTTGACTTTCTTGTAAGTTCCCCTAGATTTATCTTTTCTCTTCAGGCAAAGAGCTGTTACTTGCACGTCGTAATACTACCCTGACGACGAAGAAATATTTGCAAACGCCCCTACGAGTCATTTTTGTGTTGAGTGCTCATCTGTGATCCGTCTTTCTGGTTTAGAGTGCTGTGAATATCCAGTCATTGCCTATTTTATCTATTCCTACCTGTGTACTCTCTGTGTTGCTATCATGTCCCCGTGTTTCCTCAGATCTTTTGGTATCCTTATGTTCTTGTTTCGCCTTTATTTTTCTCGCATTAGCGGCCTTGTGTGTCTGACAACATGGGTGCTCCATGCTCCCACGTAGGTAAAACACACTGGTTGGGCAGTGTGTTCTGAAGTTGGTTTCATATGTGTTGAGCCAAGTTTTCTTTTGGTTTCAAAATGGTATTCCTAAGTTCGCTAGGTTAGTGTATGGCGTCATTGTTATGCGGCATGTGTCAGCTTCAGGAGATATAGAATGATGTTTCTATCTAGGTTTTAGTAATAGCTTCACACATCCAAATATTCTTCGTCCATCTGGTATGCTCTCTCGTCTCCTTGCACCTTCACCCATTTTCATTATATTTCCTTCAATTTCAGCATCATTTTATTTTTTAATTGGGATAACATTTGTCTTCTGGATGTGTACTAATTTTACCATTATCCCTTGATTTATTGGCTATTTGTGCTAGTGGTTTAATAAGAGCAACAGTTTCTGAATATCCATCGTGACAGACTGTCCTAACTCTCTTCTATTCTTGGACCCAGTTCAGAGAATATTTTATTTACATCCCCAACTGACGTTGTCATGTCTTCCTACTTCTGCTCCAGTGTCCAGTCATCTTCCCTCTTCCCTTAGTGAACCGTTTTCATTTATGCCGAAATTTTCGAAGCTTGTTTTTTCCTTTAATTCCGCTGTGGCTAAAGAAAAGTTCACTTTCATCATTTGCAGCAATGTTATTATCTAAACGACTCTCCATATCACTTTCAGTCTTGGTGTAGCTTTTCCTGTTCCTCTTGTTGCCTCTCCTTCTGGCATTCAGTATGTAACCTTCTTCTGTATTTTCATCCATGATTTCGGTTTTCTTTCATTGCTTATTTATATTTATTTCTACGTTTCTTGCTTGCCTTTTTTGGGGGAGTGATACGTAGCTTCCTTAAAATATATATATATATATATATATATATATATATATATATATATATATATATATATATATATACATATATATATATATATTATATATACATATATATGTATATGTATATATATATATATATATATATATATATATATATATATTATATATATATATATATATATATATATATATATATATGTGTGTGTGTGTGTGTGTGTATACTGTGTGTGTGTAACAATATTAATCACATTTCCTGTCCTTTAATTCCAATTAATTCGTCGTTTTATGTCATCTGGAAAGTCGTTCAGTCTTTGGTGGTCACCATTTTTATTCTCTTCGTTTGTTTACCAGACTTTGAGATGTTGTCGAAGGTTACTTGACAGTGGTTGTTTGCAGTTACTAGTGTGTTCCTTCACAGTAGTTGTTTGCACTTTCTATTGTGTTACTTGACAGTGGTTGTTTACACTAACTAGTGTGTTACTTCAGTGGTTGTTTACACTTACTAGTGTGTTACTTGACAGTGGTTGTTTACACTTACTAGTGTGTTACTTCTCAGTAGTTGTTTACACTTACTAGTATGTTATTTCACAATAGTTGTTTACACTTACTAGTGTGTTACTTCTCAGTAGTTGTTTACACTTACTAGTATGTTATTTCACAATAGTTGTTTACACTTACTAGTGTGTTACTTCACAATAGTTGTTTACACTTACTAGTATGTTATTTCACAATAGTTGTTTACACTTACTAGTGTGTTACTTCTCAGTAGTTGTTTACACTTACTAGTGTGTTACTTCAAAATAGTTGTTTACACTTACTAGTGTGTTACTTCACAATAGTTGTTTACACTTACTAGTGTGTTATTTCACAATAGTTGTTTACACTTACTAGTATGTTATTTCACAATAGTTGTTTACACTTACTAGTATGTTATTTCACAATAGTTGTTTACACTTACTAGTGTGTTACTTCACAATAGTTGTTTACACTTACTAGTATGTTATTTCACAATAGTTGTTTACACTTACTAGTGTGTTACTTCACAATAGTTGTTTACACTTACTAGTATGTTATTTCACAATAGTTGTTTACACTTACTAGTGTGTTATTTCACAATAGTTGTTTACACTTACTAGTGTGTTATAGTCAAGCATTTCAGTGTGAGAATCACTTAAGGTGATCAGTAAACCTAAGCACTTTGATGTGTTTACAGCTCCCAATATCGTTCATTCCTTAAAATACTGTGTCAGTAAGATCATCTTAGAATACTGTGTCAGTATGATCATCTTAGAATACTGTGTCAGTAAGATCATCTTAGAATACTGTGTCAGTATGATCATCTTAGAATACTGTGTCAGTATGATCATCTTAGAATACTGTGTCAGTAAGATCATCTTAGAATACTGTGTCAGTATGATCATCTTAGAATACTGTGTCAGTATGATCATCTTAGAATACTGTGTCAGTATGATCATCTTAGAATACTGTGTCAGTAAGATCATCTTAGAATACTGTGTCAGTATGATCATCTTAGAATACTGTGTCAGTATGATCATCTTAGAATACTGTGTCAGTAAGATCATCTTAGAATACTGTGTCAGTATGATCATCTTAGAATACTGTGTCAGTAAGATCATCTTAGAATACTGTGTCAGTATGATCATCTTAAAATACTGTGTCAGTAAGATCATCTTAGAATACTGTGTCAGTAAGATCATCTTAGAATACTGTGTCAGTATGATCATCTTAAAATACTGTGTCAGTATGATCATCTTAAAATACTGTATGAGCTAGTTCATATTAGAATACTCTCAGTAAGTTCTAATGTCAAAGTCACATTTCCAAACATCTTTATGATTCATATATGTTCCTGTTATTGTTCTCTCGGACAGACTGGTATTGCTCACTTTATTAGTTTCTCTCAGTATTTTGTACAGTGTTGTCATGTCACCGCAGGTCCTTCTGTCCTCTAATGTCATCAGATTTAGCTCTCTTAGCTTCTCTTCTGGGACTAGTCTTGTTGCTCTGGGACTAATCTTGTTGCAAACCTTCAAATTTTATCCAGCTTCTTGACATGCTTTATGGGATTTGGGTTCCATACTGGTGCTGCTCTTATTCTGGTCAGTGTCACGTTAGCTGAGAAGGTTATTCGGCTGATGTGTGCTGAGCCCAGGCCATATAAACCATACCCCCGGCCGGGATTGAACCCGCGGTCATAGAGTCTCAAAACTCCAGCCCGTCGCGTTAGCCACTAGACTTATTTTCAACCTGAGGTCTTTCTCTTTCAGAGAGAGTTACATCCGTTGTCCCCCAAGCCTTTACTCCCTTTCTGGTTGTCTTTGTCCTTCCCCGATTTTCATGACTTTGCATTGCCGAGGTTAAATTCTAAGAGCCACATGTCAGACCAATCCTAAAGATTCTTCAGATAGATTTGTAGCATTTCTGGTGTGCTTTTGTTTGTATTCTCCTTATTAGTTTCACATCTGTGAACAGGAGTACATCTGACTCGATTATATATATATATTATATATATATATATATATATATATATATATATATATATATATATATATATATATATTATATATATATATATATATATATTATATATATATATATATATATATATATATATATATATATATATATATATATATATATATAATAGATAGATAGATAGATAGATAGATAATATGTAGTTTGTAAGTGTGTGTGTGTATGTGTGTGTGTGTATGTGTGTGTAAAACAGTGTAACAAAAGGAGTGGGTTAGGACTGGAAAATATAGTAATGACATAGGGAGGGGCGAGTCTTCACGCTACCACAGATAACTGGGGACCGCGGGGGCGTTGACCCCCGAAACTCTCTCCAGGTAAACTCCAGGTAAACTCACCAGTGACTGCCGCCAGACACTACCTGACGATCTCCTTGCAAGGAATGTTAAACAGTCAAAACCGAGAACAACAGTAAATTAATACTTAACACTGCAAGTCCAGGTTGTGTTTTGTACACGGTGTAATGCTGTTCTTAACATGATGCACATGATACTGTCTCGCACATTTTAGATATAATACTGCCCAGTACACGGCGGACATAATAACTCCCAGTACACGGTGGATATAATACTGTCCGGGACACAGTGTTACTGCCTGTGCACACAGAACGTAATATTATCCACTGCACAGTTCACAGTATCTCCAGTACAAGGTGTACTTCAAGTCACGGGAAGCTTGATGCTTCCTGTGACTTAAGACATAACAGTACCAGCGTGACGCAGAGGACCAACCCAAATTAAAACTGAGGAATGGTTGGCTATAAGGTTTTATTTAGAGAGCGTACATGTGACATAACAGAACGTGTACAAGGTTTAACTACAGTACAACCAGATGGACAGTATACATATCTGAGGCAAGCCCCAGTACCTACGCCAGGCGCGTGTGGTGCATGACACTCAAGGCCTGCCCCTGTGCCTACGCCAGGCGCGTGTGGTGCTTGACACAACACCAGCCCCGGTACCTACGCCAGGCGCATTTGGTGGGTGGCACAAAAGGCCTACCCCGGTACCTACGCCAGACACGTGTGGTGCGTGACAACACCAGCCCCGGTACCTACGCCAGGCACGTGTGGTGTGTGACACTCAACTAAAGCTTGGTAATATAAAGCTCATCAGATTTATTAATATAAAGGTAAGGACACAGGGAGCCATAGTTAGACAACCACAACCAACAAAATAACAACACAAAATTAATTATCACATTACACCAAGGCAATGAGAGACAGTAAGAATGGTGGACAATACATGGCATAAACTTACAGAAAGTGAGAGAGAGAGATACATGAATATTGAAGTGAAGAAAGAAAGGAACGAGAATAAACAGGACACAGAAAGAAGGGTTTGAGAATCACAACAGAAATCTCTACAAGTTTTTCTACGAGTGTTACTAAGGGTTTGTTACAGCAGGCAGGGGCAGCCAGAGCCAACAATGCACCAGACTCACACTTACCAATTTAGAAAACAGCAAGGGAGCCAGGGAGGAGGGAGGGGAGGAGAGGGGGAAGAAAACACAATCAAAAGCTATGAACCAGACTCGTAAAAAAAAAAATCCAAAAAAAAAATCAGCAACAGCTAAACAAAATTCTACAACCGGCGAAAGGCAGGCAGAGTGGGGGGACAAGGAGACAGGAGCTAGTGTTCAACATCACCGCTCCACAACATAGGATGGTTGGTCTCTGCTCAAGAGACCCACGGTATAAATAGACACGTATTAACTCTAACACTGAGAGAGAGACAGGGAGGGTCGGAGCGAGTCACATGCCGGCCCTTCACCGTTTATAACATAAATTTAAGAGGATCCAACCAAAACAAAATAATTAAATCGAGTGTCAAAGTTACCACAAAATCTAACAGCTAAGAGATAAGTTATGGTGTCGTGAATATCTTAATATATGTAACAAGAAAACATTTGATTTGTTTAATAGTTATTCAGTGAGGTTAAAACCAAAAATAATTTATTATGTACTTAATTAAAACTCGAAAACATGGGAGAGTTTAGTTTGAAATTATTTCCCCGTTAATAAGCTGTCGTAAGTGTTGGAGGAGGTCTGGGGGAGACTAGTGTTGGAGAAGCTTTGGGGGAGACTAGACCTGGAGGAGCTCTGGAAAGACTAGTGATGGAGGAGCTTCGGGGGAGACTAGAGTTGGAGAAGGTTTTGGGGAGATTAGTGTTTCAAGAGCTCTGGACAGACTAGTGTTGGAGGTACTCTAGGGGAGACTAGTGTTAGAGGAGCTCTGGGGAGACTTGTGTTGGAGGAGCTCTTGGGAGACTAGTGTTGGAGCTCTAGGGTAGGCTAGTGTTGGAGAAACTCTGGGTGAGTCTAGTGTTGGGGAGCTTTAGGGAGACTAATGTTGGAGTTCTTGGGGAGACTAGTTATGCTGATTCTGCTACTAGTTTTGCTGCTGCTTCTCCTAGTTATACTGCTACTGTTATTCCTAGTTACGCTATTACTGCTGCTCCTAGTTATGCTGATGCTACTCCTAGTTAAGCTGTTGACCCTAACTATGCTGCTGCTTCCAGTTAGGTTACTGCTGCTCTTGGATATGTTGCTACTCATAGTTATGTTGCTGTTACTCCTGGTGTGCTGCTGCTTCTATATATGCTGGTGCTGCTAAGTATGCTGTGTTCGAAGTTATGTTGCTGTTGCTAGTTATGTTGTTGCTGCTTCTAGTTATGCTGTTGCTAGTCATAGTTATGCTGCTGTTTCTCCTTGTTATACTGCTGCTTCTCCTAGTTACCCTGCTGCTACTGCTCCTAGTTATGCTGAGGCTTCTAGTTATGCTGCAGCTTCTCCTAGTTATGCTGCCGCTGCCCTTAGTTATGCTGCTACTGATCATAGTTATGCTACTGCTGCTCCTAGTTATGCTTCTGCTGGTCCTAGTCATGCTGCTACTGCTCCTAGTCATGCTGCTTATCCTAGTTATGCCGCTGCTTCTACTTATGCTACTGCTGCTCCTAGTTATGCTGCTGCTGCTGCTGCTCTTAGTCATGCTGCTACTGCCAGTCATGCTGTTGCTCCTAGTTATGCTACTTCTTCTAGTTTGCTGCAGCTGCTAGTCATGCTGCTGCTGGTAGTTATGCTGCTGCTGCTAGTCATGCTGCCATTGCTGCTAGCTTATGCTGCTGCTGTCCCTAGTCATGCTGCTGCTACTAGTTATGCTGCTGATGCTAGACATGCTGCTGGTTCTACTTATGCTGCGGCTAGTCATGCTGCTGCTGCTAGTTATTATGCTGCTGCTAATCATGCTGCTGCTGCTAGTTATGCTGCTGCTGCTAGCTATGCTGGTGCTGTTCCTAGTCGTGCTTCTGCTGCTAGTTATGCTGCTGCTGCTCTTAGTCATGCTGCTACTGCTAGTCATGCTGCTGCTCCTAGTTATGCTACTTCTTCTAGTTTACTCCAGCTGCTAGTCATGCTGCTACTGCTAGTCATGCTGCTGCTCCTAGTTATGCTACTTCTTCTAGTTTACTCCAGCTGCTAGTCATGCTGCTGCTGGTAGTTATGCTGCTGCTGCTGCTAGTCATGCTGCCATTGTTGCTAGTTATGCTGCTGCTGTCCCTAGTCATGCTGCTGCTACTAGTTATGCTGCTTATGCTAGTCGTGCTGCTGGTTCTAGTTATGCTGCGGCTAGTCATGTTGCTGCTGCTAGTTATGCTGCTGCTGCTTGCTATACTGGTGCAGTTCATAGTCGTGCTGCTGCTGCTGCTAGTTATGCTGCTGTTGTTGCTGCTAGCTATGCTGGTGCTGTTCCTAGTCATGCTGCTACTGCTAGTTATGCTGCTGCTAGCTATGCTGCTGCTGTTTCCACAATAAAGATACTAATGTGTGTCAGACAGCAGATAGCTGACAGCAGACAGCTGACAGCAGCCAGCTGACAGAAGACAGCTGACAACAGACAGGTAAGACACATATGCAACAGTTAGGTTAAAGATACCTAACTGTTGCATATGTGTCTTACCTAACAACCTGTCGGTATTTGATACCATTTTAATGTTCAATCTGTCAGACACTGCAACACAAGGGTATCTTGGTACAGACATGAAATCAACTTCGACAACCTCTACTAGTGAGAACGGCTGGATTTGAGAGGAACCTGACCTCCCAAAGTGACCTACGTCTCACCTCCTGGCGCTATATAAGGCTCCATCCTGTCACTCCATATTGTTTCAGACTACGGAACAATGCTCTTCTCCAGACTGAGGGACTGACCAACTCAAAACTTTAAGGGTGATGGACTGATTACATCGTCTTCAAGTCTCTTCTGCTTCTATCAACTTTTCTGTACTAGACTGAAGAAGCCTACTGTGTAGACGAAACGTTTCAAAATAAAGATACCTAACTGTTGCATATGTGTCTTACCTAACAACCTGTCGGTATTTGATACCATTTTAATGACAACAGACAGTTGGAGGTAAATAACCATATAATCAGTGACGGTACACGTCATGTAACGTGTAACATAAACTGTATTAGTGTGAATAGCGTGATTTTGTACCATAATGGACAGTACCGTAATATATAGGACAATATTGTACCATCGTGGACGATATTGTATCATGGACAATATTGTACAACCATAGACGATGTTGCACGATGGACAATATTTACCATAATGGGCAATATTGTACTATCGTGGACAATATTGTACCATTTTGACAATATTGTAGCAACATGGACAATACTGTACCATCATGGATAGTATTGTACCATCATGGACAATATTGTACCATCGTGGACAATACTGTACTATGTACAATACTGTACACCCATAGACGATATTGCACCATGGACAATATTGTAGCATCGTAGTCGATATTAAACCCTGCTACTAACACCACCTTTACCATAAAGTGTTACTACCACCATCATGCCCCGTGAACCACCACTACCACCATCACCATGTCCCGTGAACCACCACTATCACCATCCATGCCCCGTGAACCACCACTACCACCATCACCATGCCCCGTGAGCCATCACCATACCCTGTGAATCACCACTACCACCATCACCATACCCCGTGAACCCCCACTACCACCACCATGCCCCGTGAACCACCACTATCACCATCATGCCCCGTGAACCGCCACTACCACTATACTTCGTGAATCACCACTATCACCATACCCTGTGAACCACCATCACCATCCCTGTGAACCACCATCACCATACCCTGTGAATTACCATCACCATGCATAGTGAACCACTACTACCACGATACCCAGTGCCCCTGTATCACCACTATCACCACCCTGGCAGGGTGATGATAGTGGTGACGCAGGATCCATACCCAGCGACATTCACTACCTTGATATCAAAGACTATCAACATCCCTTTGCTCACGATCATCAATCATCACCCCATGTCAATGATCCACCACTTTAAGCACCATAACCCTCACCATCATGTGAATCCATACCTTGTCACTATCACTACACCCTCATACCTACGGTACATCACTATATAAGTCTTCGCCCATGATCTACCACTGTTATAACCAAATGCCCATGATCCAATATTATCATGCCTCCATGCCCATGATTCACCATTATTATAGCCTCATACCCTTGTCCCACTGTGGGCACCACCGCTGGCTTCTCCCTACGTATTAAAAATAACTGCAAACATACAGGCAGACACTAGGCAGAGCCAGAGTGTACCTTTGTCATCTTGACGGAGCTAGGGTGTGCCCTTGTCACCTTGACGGAGCCAGGGTATGCTTTTGTCACCTTGGTGGAGTTAGGGTGTGCCTTTGTCACCTTGACGGAACCAGGGTGTGCCTTTGTCACCTTGGCGGAGTTAGGGTGAGACTTTGTCACCCTGATTAGTGTGACTGGTCTCTAGCGTGGCGGAATTCACCGTCTCAGAAGCCACCGCAACAGTGCCCATAAGCTTCTGCCTTGGCAAGACACCAAAACCTCCGACTCCTGAACTGCAACTTCTATACACTTATATTTGGTAATGAATCAACAAATTAACTATATATTATATAATATATATATATATATATATATATATTATATATATATGATTTGTTATATGTTAGTTGTATGATGTTTTGTGTGTAGTGTGTGTGTGGTGTGTGTGTGTGTGTGTGTGTGTGTGGGTGTGTGTGTGTGTGGTGTGTGTGTTGTGTGTGTGTGTGTGTGTGTGGTGTGTGTGTGTTGTGGTGTTGTGTGTGTGTGTTGTGTGTTGTGTGTGTGTGTGTGTGTGTGTGTTGTGTGTGTGTGTGTGTGTGTGTGTGTGTGTGTGTGTGTGTGTGGTGTGTGTGTGTGTGTGTGTGTGTGTGCGCGCGCGCGTAAATGAGCCAAAACGAAAAAAAATAAATCTTAAGAGAATGTTTGATAATTTTGTGGAGTTTAGGAACAAAATCAGAGTAAAGATTTTAGGTGTATTCTAGGACTCGAATTACAGTTAGTGGCAACAAGAATGTTGCTATTGCAGCAGCAGCAACAGCAGACCACATAGCAGCAGCAGTAGCAGCAGCTATGTCATGGCAGAGTTTAATGTTTGACGATGATTCTTGCTAATACTTCAGAAATGATGAAGCTGCCTTTATTTTCTGTTAAAATTAGCGTTAATGATGATTCAAGACATTTACGTCTACGGAAATTAGGTTCTTTGATCACTAGTCAGGCGTCGCTGAATTTCATGAGGTGGTTGGTGGAATGCCGGTATTGAACGCAGGCGTTGTTCAAGTTACCGTTCCTACACGCATTAATGTGTTCATTGACGCATGTTTCGAGGATTCTTCCTGTTTCACCTACGTATATTCCGTCGCAGCCTCCACAAGGAATAGTGTGAACCCCTGCATTGACTGATTCAAAGTGCTTCAGTTTTGTCCTAGTAAGATCCTTTATGGAAGTGCTGGTTGTGATGGTGACTCTAGCTTGAGCAAGAACTTTAGAAACGTTCAATGCAACTTGGTTTTTGGTAAATATTATACTTTAGTAGGAGTGGTGAGGGTGCGTCGAAAATTGATGATCTGAAGGGCTCTTTTCTTGCCATCTTTTATTCCTTAAATCATCATTAATCGCTGTTTCTAACACAGTTAAGCAAAACAGAGGCAGCGTCATCATTTCTGAGGTGTTAGCGAGAATTCTCCTCAAAACATTAGCCTCCTCCAATACATAGTTGCTACTGCTGGTGCTATTACTATTGTTACTACCACGAGTATTACACCTACTACTTCTAGTATTGCTAAAGCCCGTATGTACCCTATGTGTCCATGTATTGTTGGTAACGGCTTGATAAAGCTCCTGGAGAGCGAAACGTTGCCACAATAAAATGTTACATTAGTTGCACTTGTGCTCTTTGACTTAACATATTGTCAGTAATTCTACCAACATTAATGCAACACTGTAGGTGTGGCAGCAACAGAAACTGTAGGTGTGGCAGCAACAGAAACTGAAGAGTAACTGTAGGTGTGGCAGCAACAGAAACTGTTGGTGTGGAAGCAACAGTAACTGTTGGTGTGGAAGCAACAGGAACGCTGTAGGTTTGCTAGCAACAGGAACAATGTAAGTGCGGACACAACAGGAGAGCTGTAGGTGTGGTAGCAACAGGAGCACTGTAGGTGTGGCAGCAACAGGAACACTGTAGGTGTGGCAGCAACAGGAACACTGTAGGTGTGGCAGCAACAGGAACACTGTAGGTGTGGCAGCAACAGGAACACTGTAGGTGTGGCAGCAACAGGAACACTGTAGGTGTGGCAGCAACAGGAACACTGCAGGTGTGGCAGCAACAGGAACACTGCAGGTGTGGCAGCAACAGGAACACTGTAGGTGTGGCAGCAACAGGAACACTGTAGGTGTGGCAGCAACAGAACACTGCAGGTGTGGCATGCAACAGGAACACTGCAGGTGGGCAGCAACAGGAACACTGCAGTGTGGCAGCAAGGAACACTGCAGGTGTGGCAGCAACAGGAACACTGCAGGTGTGGCAGCAACAGGAACACTGCAGGTGTGGCAGCAACAGGAACACTGCAGGTGTGGCAGCAACAGGAACACTGTAGGTGTGGCAGCAACAGAAACTGTTGGTGGTGCAGGAACATAGACAGTGTTGATGCGGCAGCCAAAATAGCACTGAATACATGGCAGCAGGAACACTTCAGAGGTGACAGTAGCAGGAACACTTCAGAGGTGACAGTAGCAGGAACACTTCAGAGGTGACAGTAGCAGGAACACTTCAGGGGTGACAGTAGCAGGAACACTTCAGAGGTGACAGTAGCAAGAACACTTCAGAGGTGACAGTAGCAGGAACACTTCAGGGGTGGACATGTAGCAGGAAACACTTCAGGGTGACAGTAGCAAGAACACTTCAGAGGTGACAGTAGCAGGAACACTTCAGAGGTGACAGTAGCAGGAACACTTCAGAGGTGACAGTAGCAAGAACACTTCAGAGGTGACAGTAGCAGGAACACTTCAGAGGTGACAGTAGCAGGAACACTTCAGAGTGACAGCAACAGGAACACTTCAGGGGTGACAGCAGCAGGAAGACTGCTGTTGAGCAGCTGACAGACTTCAGATATGACAGCAGAAGCAGAACATCCAGGTGTACCAGCAGCAGTCACTACTGTGCAACCTACTTTCTCTCTCCCCTTCATCCCTTCCTTCCTCCCTTCCTCACTCTTCTCCCTTCATCCCTACCTTCCTCACTCTTCTCCCTTCCTTCCTCCTTCCTCACTCTTCTCCCTTCATCCCTACCTTCCTCACTCTTCTCCCTTCATCCCTACCTTCCTCACTCTTCTCCCTTCATCCTACCTTCTCACCTTCTCCTTCATCCTACCTTCCTACTCTTCTTCCTTCCTTCCTCCCTTCCTCACTCTTCTCCCTTCATCCATACCTTCCTCACTCTTCTCCCTTCCTTCCTCCCTTCCTCACTCTTCTCCCTTCATCCCTACCTTCCTCACTCTTCTTCCTTCCTTCCTCCCTTCCTCACTCTTCTCCCTTCATCCCTACCTTCCTCCGATGGTGAGTGTGGTGAGGATAGTGACTCACGTCTAGTGTGGTGAGGATAGTGACTCACGTCTAGTGTAATGAGGATAATGAGCCCTCACGTCTAGTGTAGTGAGGACAATGACCCTTCACGTCTAGTGAGGAAAGTGACCCCTCACGTTTTGTGTAGTGAGGATAGTGACCCCTCACGTCTAGTGTAGTGAAGATAATGACCCTTCACGTCTAGTGAGGATAGTGACCCCTCACGTTTTGTGTAGTGAGGATAGTGACCCCTCACGTCTAGTGTAGCGAGGATAATGACCCTTCACGTCTAGTGAGGATAGGGACCCCTCACGTCTAGTGTAATGAGGATAGTGACCCGTCAGGTCTATTGTAGTGAGGATAGTGACCCCTCACGTCTAGTGTAGTGAGGATAGTGACCCCTCACGTCTAGTGTAGTGAGGATAGCGACCCCTCACGTCTAGTGTAGTGAGGATAGTGACCCCTCACGTCTAGTGCAGTGAGGATAGTGACCCCTCACGTCTAGTGTAGTGAGGATAGTGACCCCTCACGTCTAGTGTAGTGAGGATAGTGACCCCTCACGTCTAGTGTAGTGAGGATAGTGACCCCTCACGTCTGGTGTAGTGAGGATAGTGACCCCTCACGTCTAGTGTAGTGAGGATAGTGACCCCTCACGTCTAGTGTAGTGAGGATAGTGACCCCTCACGTCTAGTGTAGTGAGGACAGTGGCCCCTCACGTCTAGTGTAGTGAGGATAGTGACCCCCCACGTCTAGTGTAGTGAGGATAGTGACCCTCACGTCTAGTGTTGTGAGGATAGTGACCATTCACGTCTAGTGTGGTGAGGATAGTGACCCCTCACGTCTAGTGTCGTGAGGATAGTGACCCCTCACGTCAAGTGTAGAGAAGATAGTGACCCCTCACGTCTAGTGTAGTGAGGATAGTGACCCCTAACATTATATATCAAGAGTCTATATTGTGTGGTATGAACATCTGTGAGGACTGTCATCCTCACTGTGTGAGGGCTGTCATCCTCAGTGTATGAGGGCTGACATCCTCAGTGTGTGAGGGCTGTCATCCTCAGTTTGTGAGGGCTGTCATCCTGACAGTGTGTGAGGGCTGTCATCCTCAGTGTTTGAGCGCTGTCATCCTCAGTGTGTGAGGGCTGTCATCCTTGTGTGAGGATTGTCATCCTCAGTGTGTGAGGGCTGTCATCCTTGTGTGAGGGCTTTCATCCTCAGTGTGTGAGGGCTGTCATTCTCATTGTACGAGGGCTGACATCCTCAGTGTATGAAGGCTGACATCCTCAGTGTGTGAGGGCTGTCATCCTCAGTTTGTGAGAGCTGTCATCTCAGTGTGTGAGGGCTGTCATCCTGACAGTGTGTGAGGGCTGTCATCCTGACAGTGTGTGAGGGCTGTCATCCTGACAGCGTGTGAGGGCTGTTATCCTGACAGTGTGTGAGGGCTGCCATCCTCACAATGTGTGAGGGCTGTCATTCTCACAATGTGTGAGGGCTGTCATCCTCACAGTGTGTGAGGGCTGTCATCCTTGTGTGAAGGCTGTCATCCTCAGTGTGTGAGGGCTGTCATCCTCAGTGTGTGAGTGCTGTCATCCTAACAGTGTGTGAGGGCTGTCATCCTCACAGTGTGTGAGGGCTGTCAGCTTCACAATGTGTGAGGGCTGTCATCCTCATAATGTGTGAGGGCTGTCCTCCTCACAATGTGTGAGGGCTGTCATCCTCGCAGTGTGTGAGGGCTGTCATCCTCACGGTGTGTGAGGGCTGTCATCCTGACAGTGTGTGAGGGCTGTCATCCTCACAGTGTGTGAGGGCTGTCACCTTCACAGTGTGTGAGGACTGTCATCCTCACAATGTGTGAGGGCTGTCATCCTCACAATGTGTGAGGGCTGTCATCCTCACAGTGTGTGAGGGCTGTCATCCTCACAATGTGTGAGGGCTGTCATCCTCACAAAGTGTGAGGGATGTCATCCTAGCAATGTGTGAGGGCTGTCATCCTCACAGTGTGTGAGGGCTGTCATCCTAACAATGTGTGAGGGCTGTCATCCTGACAGTGTGTGAGGGCTGTCATCCTCACAGTGTGTGAGGGCTGTCATCCTCACAGTGTGTTAGGGCTGTCATCCTCACAGTGAGGGCTGTCATCTTCACAATGTGTGAGGGCTGTCATCCTCAAAATGTGTGAGGGCTGTCATCCTCACAATGTGTGAGGGCTGTCATCCTCACAGTGTGTGAGGGCTGTCCTCCTCACAGTGTGTGAGGGGTGTCATCCTCACAATGTGTGAGGGCTGTCATCCTCACAAAGTGTGAGGGCTGTCATCCTAACAATGTGTGAGGGCTGTCATCCTCACAACGTGTGATGGCTGTCATCCTCACAATGTGTGAGGGCTGTCATCCTCACAGTGTGTGAGGGCTGTCATCCTGACAGTGTGTGAGGGCTGTCGTCCTGACTGTGTGTGAGGGCTGTCATCCTCACAGTGTGTGAGGGCTGTCATCCTCACAGTGTGTTAGGGCTGTCATCCTCACAGCGTGTGAGGGCTGTCATCTTCACAATGTGTGAGGGCTGTCATTCTCACAATATGTGAGGGCTGTCATCCTCAAAATGTGTGAGGGCTGTCATCCTCACAATGTGTGAGGGCTGTCATCTTCACAATATGTGAGGGCTGTCATCTTCACAATGTGTGAGAGCTGTTATCCTCACAGAGGCCTATCATCCTCACAGTGTATGAGGACTGTCATCTTCGCAATGTGTGAGGGCTGTCATCCTCACAATGTGTGAGGGCTGTCATCCACACATTGTGTGAGGGCTGTCATCTTCGCAATGCGTGAGGGCTGTCATCCTCACATTGTGTGAGGGCTGTCATCTTCGCAATGTGTGAGGGCTGTCATCCTCACATTGTGTGAGGGCTGTCATCTTCGCAATGTGTGAGGGCTGTCATCATCACAGTGCGTGAGGACTGTCACAGTGTGTGAGGGCTGTTATCCTCAGTGTGTGAGGACTGTCATCCTTACAGTGTGCGAGGGCTGTCATCCTAACAATGTGTGAGGGCTGTCATCGTCACAACGTGTGAGGGCTGTCATCCTCAGTGTATGAGGGCTGTCATCTTCACAGTGTGTGAGGGCTGTCATCCTCACATTGTGTGAGGGCTGTCATCCTGACAGTGTGTGAGGGCTGTCATCCTCACAGTGTGTGAGGGCTGTCATCCTCACATTGCGTGAGGGCTGTCATCCTCACAATGTGTGAGAGCTGTCATCCTCACAGTGTGTGAGGGCTGTCATCTTCACAGTGTGTGAGGGGTGTCATCCTCACAATGTGTGAGGGCTGTTATCCTCACAATGTGTGAGGGCTGTCATCCTTACAAAGTGTGAGAGTTGTCATCCTCACAATGTGTGAGGGGTGTCATCCTCACAGTGTGTGAGGGCTGTCATCCTCACATTGTGTGAGGGCTGTCATCTTCGCAATGCGTGAGGGCTGTCATCCTCACATTGTGTGAGGGCTGTCATCTTCGCAATGTGTGAGGGCTGTCATCCTCACATTGTGTGAGGGCTGTCATCTTCGCAATGTGTGAGGGCTGTCATCATCACAGTGCGTGAGGACTGTCATCTTCACAGTGTGTGAGGGCTGTTATCCTCACAGTGTGTGAGGACTGTCATCCTTACAGTGTGCGAGGGCTGTCATCCTAACAATGTGTGAGGGCTGTCATCGTCACAACGTGTGAGGGCTGTCCAATCCTCAGTGTATGAGGGCTGTCATCTTCACAGTGTGTGAGGGCTGTCATCCTCACATTGTGTGAGGGCTGTCATCCTGACAGTGTGTGAGGGCTGTCGTCCTCACAGTGTGTGAGGGCTGTCATCCTCACATTGTGTGAGGGCTGTCATCCTCACAATGTGTGAGAGCTGTCATCCTCACAGTGTGTGAGGGCTGTCATCCTCACAATGTGTGAGGGGTGTCATCCTTACAATGTGTGAGGGCTGTCATCCTCAGTGTATGAGGGCTGTCATCTTCACAGTGTGTGAGGGCTGTCATCTTCACAGTGTGTGAGGAGTGTCATCCTCACAATGTGTGAGGGCTGTTATCCTCACAATGTGTGAGGGCTGTCATCCTCACAAAGTGTGAGAGTTGTCATCCTCACAATGTGTGAGGGCTGTCATCCTCACAATGTGTGAGGGGTGTCATCCTCACAATGTGTGAGGGGTGTCATCCTCACAATGTGTGAGGGGTGTCATCCTCACAATGTGTGAGGGGTGTCATCCTCACAATGTGTGAGGGGTGTCATCCTCACAATGTGTGAGGGGTGTCATCCTCACAGTGTGTGAGGGCTGTCATCCTCACAGTGTGTGAGGGCTGTCATCCTCACAATGTGTGAGGGCTCGCGGTAGTGTGTGGCAGAAATAGCCGCTTTGTATAATACTCTGAGTGACATAAAATTGCCTGGGATAGCTGAACCACAACACAACTGTACCTGACCTCCCGAGTGATGGAAATAGCCAGTCTGTCTGTCCTGTTTCTCTCTCTCTCTCTGTCTCTCTGTCTGTCTCGCTCTCTTTCTCTCTCTCTCTCTCTCTCTCTCTCTCTCTCTCTCTCTCTCTCTCTCTCTCTCTCTCTCTCTCTCTCTCTCATCTTCACCCACCTCACCATCACTTCATCATCATCATCAATCACCTGATTATTCTGTTGTTTATATTAGGTCAGAGCCGTAGTAACGTGTTGCACGGCTTTGACAGGTCACTGACGCCCGGCTGGTCTTGAAGAGACAGTGCTGGGTAAGCAACCAGTTGTAAGGTATGTTAAGTGAGTCATTAACAGTGCAACCCTAGCACACGCATGCGTGCACAATCACATGAGCATTTACAAAGTGTGCCTCACTCAACATGACGTGAAATTGAAAAGACATTTAAATGTATATTTACTGTACATATGTGTGCCACAGCCAGTATAGTACAAATTTGCCACACCTAATTGATGGTACAATACATACATCATACATACATATAATATATATATATATATATATATATTATATATATATTATTATATATTATATATATAAATATACATATTAATATAATATATATATATATTATATATATTTATATATAACTATATATATAAATATATTAATATATATATATATATATATATATATAATATATATATATAATAATATATATATATATATATATATATATATATATATATATATATATTATATATTTTATATATATATATATACATGTATGCTCCACACTCAGCGTGATATAGTATGCCATGCCTTAAAATTAAGTTAAGACTTTATGGGCATAGTATCGTGCTCAGTAATGAGGCTCTCAGTATGGCATAACATATGACACTGCGTGGCATACTCGTTATGCTGCTGGACCTACTGAACGGACCAAAGGGTGCCAGTTTGTCAGGGACAAGGCGGTAGGTTAGGTATTGCAGAACTGAACATTCTGGTGTCAACAGAAATGCGCCAATCACCAGAGGGAGAGGAGGCACCACACCCATTACCAAGTACTCCCTCCCACCCATTCCCCAGGCACTCCCTACCCTCACTACGAGCTACCTATTACAGCCTGCTGGATCACGTCACACCCGCGTCATACTTCCATCTTCGTAGTGTTATTTATAACATGAAGATCGAGCAGTCCATTTGCGCGTTCTCTCCCGCTTTCTATGTCACCTAACCAGCGCTCTATTGACAAGTGTCTGCAAGACTATATGCTCAGTGGTAGGATGCTCTGTTCACAACCGAAAGGTCTAAGTTAGATTACCAGTTGGGCCGTGATGCATGGACTGTCCATTGCCACCCAACTTCAACGTAACTATCCAAATATCAACTGACTCTTGTGAGTTCGCTTTTTAAAGGGGTTACTTGTGGAAATATATCGCACTGTGGTTCTGTTGAACTATCGTTTATTATTTTTTTAAAACCTTTGACTTGCTGGGCTCTAGATTATCAAACAAGTGCAACACCAGCGAAAGTTTGAACGCATGCTAATTTTTAGAAAAGTTTATAGACTTGTTTATTTTTTCTTGGGTAACGCGTGAGTCGTTATCTTCCCTTAAAGCCTTGTAAGTCACTTTGTCAGTAACACCAAGAATGTTTTAATATTTAAAATAGGGACAAAAATAAACTCAGAAAGATGCGCATCTGTCATTGTATATATACAGTGTATATATTTCTGCGCATGCGCACTCAGAAATTTGATAAGCGTAACTATCTAATCACAATAAGCAAAGATTTTATAATCACTTTGAGAATTGCTCGTTTCTAACCTTCTAGAGCAAACTAAAGTTTGTTTACGATCTTTTCAAATCGCGAGTAAGTTTTCAAAGAGAAGAACTATTACGTTCAAGTTTAAATAAATTTTGCCTTAACATAAAAGAAATGAAAAGAGATTGCTAATTGTCTTCATGATCGTGACTTGAAAAAAAAAATCTTTTATCGTAAATGCCACCAACAGAAAAAAAAAAAATTGCAAAATTTAAACACCGGAAGACTATCTGCAAGACCGTCTAAATGCTAATCTTATTCGCTAGCCACTAAGAGAAAAGAGTCTAATATATGTAATAGTCGCGTCTAATTCTGACCGTCTGGGCAACATTTACAGAACGAACATACTGCCTGACGGGAGCTGGTGTTGCTAATTTTACGGTTTGCTCCACCTCCACAGTGTTAACCTCTGGTTCCTCCTGTGGCACCTCTAACTCAACTGTGTACTGGGCTTCTTGGTTTTGTGGTTCTGCGTCTACATAGTAGTTGAGATTTTGCGCATTCTCTGCTGTTAGCAAATATTGGTCATTGAGCTCCTCCAACCTACTAGTATGAACAGTGTATTCCAAGGACCTGCTCCGGCCAGCTGACGCCCGATTTGCTATTCTCGGGTCTTGCTGACACTCCTCGTCTTCCACTGTGAGGATGTTACCGGCACTACTTTTCCTCAGCTGAGGTTTATGAACGGCAATATTAACAGCAGGACAATTCGAGTTAGGCTTTTTAAGTTCAACTATCTCACTTCCGACTTTAAACGTTGTTTTATTGATCTTCATAAAGTCACTATTTGGGTTTTCTTTTTTAATGTGCGGCCTCTGGTCGGTTGGATCTTTTTGCATTGGTGGTAATATTAGTGGCCAGCTCCCCGCCCTCTCACCCTGATCGAAATATTTTGCCTGGGGCACTATGGAACCCCATGGTGTGGCCTCCCCCTCCTCCTCTCCCTCTATTCGCCCTTCCACACTCCCCAGGTCGGCCTCGGATGGCCTCCGTACCTTCTGCTTCATGATTAGTTCGTCGTGCTTGGCTTTGACCGCCAAGGCCTGAGACTGTGGCACATACTGTGGCTCCTTCACCCCCGAGATGTGGTCTTCCTGCATCTTGAGGTGAGAGATACTACCCACGCCCAGGTCCGAACGCACCTTAGCTGAAGGCTGCAGTAGAGGCAGCGTACGGTATGGCTGCACGACACAACACACACCACATAAGTGCTCGCAACACCTCACCCACACACTTTGCACCCTTCAACAACACCCGGGTCGGGGCGCTGTTGAGAGTCCCTTACTTACAGTGCAACACCTGTCCTGTGTAACACCAAAACTCATGCCTTACTGTATAATATTAAGGCCCCCAAACACCAGCACTTACAATTCTATTACTGAAGTGAAGCATGCACCTGGCCTTGGCAGGCCAGAGGTGAGAAGTATATGCAGAGAGAAATGAGAAGAAGGTACTTAGTTTATCACATGTCACCCAGCAGGATGTACATATCACATATACTTCTGGTGTTTGAACAGGCAATCTCACAAAATTACAGATGAATATATTACCTGATCAGCTAACAATAAATATAATAGGTCTATCAGAAATTTCTTAATATTAAATTGTCTTAAGACACATGAAGGCATAAACTTGATAATGCTAAAATTTTTAAAGTTTTGCTATTTTTTTACACTGTAGCTGTAAGTTATTCTATAAATACACTTGTGGTCATAGAGATCTAGTACTGCCACATGCTTGGCCACGTTAGAAATGTTACAACTTCCTCATGCGTTGACTATAGTACATTGATCTAATGGCCTCATTGAGCCAGCATTGATGTGAAATTACTGCAAGTACTAGTATATCTAGCAGCCACATAAATTCTCACAGAGCTTGAGAAGGAGGGGTATGTTCCCCAAGAGGAAGCTATAGAGATGCTCCCTGAGGAGTAAGGAGCAGCGTCGCCGCCGCCGTCAGTATACCTGGCTCTGGATGGACAAGGTCTCCATGTTGGTGGCCGGCTGTTTCGGCGGTCGAGGGAGGTCAGACTTGAGGACGAACTGGGTCTTGGGAAGGGATCTCACGGCTGGGTTCTGGTAAGGAGTACATGAAAGGGTGAGTTGCAGGAATAACGCAAGGCACCAGAAGAGGGAGACACCATCTTAGGTCTGGCTGAAGTTATTATGAATTTATTGGGGATAAGGAGACACTGCTTATTTTAGAAAAGGGGGACTTATACATTCCAAGGGAAGAAATGCAAAACCCACAGGTGGACGACCTGTATTAAGACATAAGAACATGCAAGATAAATCACAGGAGTTTAAGAACATTGTCTAAAGGAATGATATATTGGGGTCTGCCATGACATTCACCACCGTCAGGCTGCACCTAGATACACGATAGAATTGCCAAGATATCGTGAGATTCAAAAAAATTTTTGTCTAGATGCAGTTTATAGTGTACATCCATCATGCTTCTCCTCAGCCCCCTTTCCCTCTTTCCCCATCAAACAGCAAAAAACTATCTGTACTTTTTCTCATTCACTACCATAATAAATCATCATTATACCTGGGCTATTTGATTAGAGTTACGCAGGTCATACTGGAGGGAAGAATTACAAGTTCTTCAGATAAGAAACTTAATAAATCATCAACTGGAACTTTTGTGAACAAGGTGGTAACATCAAAAGTAAATTAAGCTCACTGAATGACTTAAATGATTTCAATATGGTTAGTTTTGATGTTGCTTCCTTGTTTACAAAAGTTCCAGGTGATGATTTATTAAGTTCCTTATCTGAAGAATTTGTTAATTTCGATTTATCATTGCTAGTTCCCACTGTCATTAAACTTTGTATTGTTGATGCAGAATTTGTGTTTAATGATGAGTTTTACACTCAAAAGTTTGGTATGGCAATGGGAAATCCTCTCTCACCTGTTCTTAGTAATTAATTCATGGAATTTTTTGAAACAAGATTGCTTAACACAAACCTTTCTGATAGAGCTAAGTAGTATAGAAATGTTGATATTTTGTGTCTTATGCCTAAAAATATAGATATAAACCATTTCCTTGTTAAATTAAATAGTTTAGCTCATTCTCTAAATTTTACTGTTAAGTTCGAAGAAAATAACTCATTGCCTTTCCTATATGTTTTAATTATTAAGGGTAACAATGATTTTAAATTTAAAATTGACAGAAAATGAACAAATAACTGTTCCCATGTACACTATTATTCTTCATATCAAGATAAAGTTAAACTGTCGGTATTCTCATCAGTGTTTTTGAGAACTTTACGTATTTTTTAGACTAGAATTCATAGAGGAAAACTCTAAAAAATTTATGACATAGCTAATGTTCTAAAATACCCAAGAAACTTAATTAATAAATCTTTTAAAATTGCTAGAAATACTTTTACAATCCAAAAAGGGACAACCAACCTTATTCAATTAAAAATATGTTGGTTCTCCCTTACCATGAAAACTTGGTTGATATGCCTTCTCTTCTTAAGACTTTTAATATCAAAGTTGTATTTAAAAATCTTGATACAGTAAAAAAAAAACTTTGGTTAAAAATTCCGACCAAAACGCTGACGGATGTGTCTATAAGATTCCTTGTAAAATATGAGATAAAGTTTATTACGGACAAACTGGTAAAAGTCCTGAACTTTAGATAAAAAATATTAATATAACATTGGAAGTGGACAAGATTCTAATGCTCTGTTTATTCATGTGAGAGATTTTAACCATCAAATTAATTAATTTTCAAAGGCTGAGAAAGTTGTATTAAGCAAGTCCATGATCGACAGAAATATAATAGAATCATGTCTCATAAAAAACAATTTTGAAAATAATATAAATATTTCTTTTGGGTTAGATAAATTTGATTCTTTTATAATTAATAAAATTTGGGAAGAATTTAATGATACATTAGACAAGTAAAAAAAATCTTAATGCTTGGGTAGAGTATCAGTTATGTTTCACAGAGTCGGGTGTTGTGACGTGACTGTGAGGTGTAGTCTTGTCCTGATATGCCTTCCTGTTGATATTTCATTTTTATAGTCCCTTGATAATGTGAGAAGTCACGAAAGCGCTTGGAATTTCACTATTTTTTTTCACAGTGGTTGTTCTGCATATTGTAATATCACCTGTTTACTGTGATCTTATTGCAAATATATATATATATTTATATTAAAATATATATATATATATATATATATATAGTTTATATATATATATATATTTATAATATTTATATAGGTGTGTGTGTGTGTGTGTGTGTGTGTGTGTGTGGTGTGTGTGTGTGTGGGGTGTGTGTGTGTGTGTGTGTGTGTGTGTACACACACGATTAATCCTTTAATATTTTTTAGCATTGCTGTTGCATGAGTTGCAGTGTTAAGGATAAGTTGCTGAAATGTTTCAGTGCACTAACTGCAGCTACAAAAAAACAAACTAGTTGAATCTGTTATTATGGAAGGCGTCCATTACTTTACCGTGACGGAAGAACAGTGGAGATGTAACGCCACTGAGACAAAAAAGTCATGTCAACTAACCTCATTTTCACATAATTTCTGCTCACTTTACTTAATAATGTTTTATTTTTCTCTGGTGAGTAGGAATCAGTTTCACGTTTTCAGTGGCATCCCGGTAAAGAATAGAAAGTCCAAATACCGTGGCTTTAAAAACACACAGATAACCCACACTTAGGAGAATGAAACTTATGACAACGTTTCGGTCCCACTGGAAGCATGAACAAGTCATACCTAAGCGAGTAGCGAAGATGTTCAGAATGTATAAGAGAGGTGGCGAGGGGATAGGAGTGGTAGAATGGGAGGAGGAAGTAGTAGTAGTACTAGTAGTAGTGGTAACTGTAGTGCTAGCAGTAGTAGCATTAGTAGTATTAATAGTAGTAGCTGTAGTGGAAGAGGTAGT
Organism: Cherax quadricarinatus; assembly: GCF_026875155.1. Classification (NCBI taxonomy): domain Eukaryota; kingdom Metazoa; phylum Arthropoda; class Malacostraca; order Decapoda; family Parastacidae; genus Cherax; species Cherax quadricarinatus. The sequence goes on along the minus strand of NC_069485.1, from coordinate 5,624,762 downwards.
GGTGGTAGAATATTGCAGCAGTGGTAGAGATAGGTGGTAGTACTACTACTACTACTACTAGCAGTAGTAGTAGTAGTAGTAGTGACAGTAGTAGTAGTAGAAAACCGGGGAAAAATAAAATAATGACTGGCCGTGTAGGATTAGTGAAAAAATAGTAGATATCGTAGTAGTAACAGTAGAGGTAATCTGCCGGAACAAGAGAATAGAAGAGCACTGCTTGAGAGCTACTGGCCCACGAGTGTAGGACAAAATCCCTGTGGGACAAATCCCCCATAGGACAGAACTTACATAGGTAGAAGGCAGGAAAGGCAATGAAAATAGAGGAAAGGCGAAGAGGTAAAGAGAGAAGATAAACATCAAATTAAAGGGTTCTGAAGTTTAGAGCATTTGACAATGAAATGAGAAAGGAAGACATATACATAGACAAAGCCACGACTAAGATTATGTTGGGAATGTTAGGAATAAAAATTCTTCAACACGATGGCGTCTGTGAAGGACAGAGTAAAGCAGACAATTTTAGCAGAGGACCACTTAATAAAATGACTGTAATCTCTAACATGACAGCAAAAAAACATTATTTGTGTAGACACTTCTTTTGTTCTCTTTAAGTCTGTCAGAAAGAGAGTGGCCAGTTTCTCCGAATTATTGGAGAGGACAAGAGGAGCAGGAAATGGAGTAGACACCTGAAGCATCAGTGGCAGGAGAAGTACAAACTATATTACTACAAATGGTATTCATAATAAGATTTAGGAGACTAGAAATATAGGAAAGGCAAAGAACAGGAGATTTCACAGGAGGCGAGAGTTTGGGAGTGAAAAATCCCTTTAGTATGCGAGTAAGCAGAATCTGTGACATCGGTAAGGTAGCCAAGGCAAGAGAAGCTGCAAAGAGCGTAAATACACGTTCACAACTTTTATTAACATGCTCCATCTGTCATGAAAGGTGTTCCCGTTTCTCTATCTCTGTGTCTTCCGCAGTTGTGACCCTCAGTTGCTCGACTCGGAAACTTCCACTGTTCGAAGCTTCTTCTCTCGCCTTGTCTACCCATACGATTTCACAAATTCTGGCTACCCAGAAGTCTATTCTTTGCCTTCCCTATATTTCCAATCTTCTAAATCTTAACAACATCCTCTATTATTTAGATTTCAAACCTGCTTTTCACCAAACTAACACCCTTCGTATTAATATAGTTCGTACCTCTTCTGGCACTGACGCTATGAGAGTCTACTTCATTTCCTCTCCAATAACCTGGAGAAACTGGTCACTTTCTGACAGACTTAAAGAGCACAAAAGAAGTGTTAGACTTGCCGACTCTGACAATGTTCCTTTCTCTCATGTTAAAGATTACAGTCATTTTATTAACTGGTTCATTTTATTAACTGGTCCTCTGTCAAAACTAGACACCCTTCATCTATCCTTCACAGACGCCATCCTCTTGAAGAATTCTTATTCTTAACATAATCTTAGTCCTGGCTTTATCTCTGTAGATATTTTCCTTTCTCATAACATTGTCAAATGCTCTGTAGCTTGACCTGATCTTTATCTCCCTTCCTTACCCCTTCTCCTTTCCTATAGTTTCATTTCATGTTTTATGATTAGGTGGGTTCTGTCCTATGAGGGCTTTGTCTCGCAGGGGATTTTATCCTACACTCGTGGGCCAGTAGCTCTCCTGCAGTGATCCACTGTTCTTATGTACTACCTTCGTTATTACTACTACTACTACTACTACTACTATGACCATAATTATTACTACTATTACTACTACTTCTACTCTTATTTCTTCACGAATTCTACACTACCATTTTTCCATTTTTCATTACTGCCACTGCTGGATTATTACCTACTTCTACCACTACTACTTCTACTGCTACTACTGCTGCTAATACTACTACTACTACTACTACTACTACTACTACTACTACTACTACTACTACTACTACTACTACTACCTCTACTACTACCTCCATTACTACCTCCACTACTACCTCTACTACCATTACTATCTCTACTACTCCCTACTCCAGTTCTACCACTCCCTTCCTCCGCACTCTTTTATATATAATCTGGCATTCTTGCCTTCTCGCTTCAGTACTACTTCTTAATGTTCCATGTCAAACTGAATTGTACGGGTTATTTGTTTATAGCTTCCTATCATATTCAGAAGAATACTTGTGATCTGTGTTTTCAACCAAAAAATGGAAGCCTTGATTGAATGCATTTTGTACTAAGGGACAATTGTTGAAGTAGCCTGGCAGTTGTTGGAAAATTCCTGAGTGCAAGAGGTGCATGTTTACTGTTTGACATTGAAATAATTCAGATATATCAAATGACTGTCGTAGCAAAGTGGCTTAATGCACTACACACACACACACCACGCACACACACACACACACACACACACACACACACACACACACACACACACACACACACACACACACACACACACACACACACACACACACATATTTATATACATAATAATAATATAAATATATATAAAAATATAAAATAATATAAAAATAATATATTATATATAATATAGGGGTTTTTTTTAAGGTTTTTAAAAAAGGGAAGGCAGAATTTTCATGCTTGGCCTGGGGGCATAAAACTTTTAAAGTGAAGAAAATCAATTGATGTGGGGGGAGGTGCGTGAGGCATTACAAAAAAAAGGGGGGTAAATAATTGGAACGAAATCATGACATAAATTTAAGAGCAGGGGGGGATTAGTTTTGGGAATGGTTGGTTCTATAAAATAAATCATAAAAAGGGGGGAAGATGTGGGGATTGGCAGAGAGCGCATAAATTCCTTTATATTGGGGAAAAGGGGAAAAAATTACTGGGAAATAACTTACGGAACTGTAAGGCATTATTTATTTTAAAAATTAATTTAAAACCCCTTGCGGTTAAAATTTAAGGGTAAAAATCAATTTTTCATAAAGCATTAAGGAACAATAAAAAAAGGGGGGATTTTTCCAAAAAATTTTTTAAAAGGCAAAATTTAACACAATTAAATTTTGCAAGGTTTAGGGAAAGGTTTTCTAAATTTAAAATTTTTATAAAAAAATCTATTGGAAAAAAATTTTCCATAAAAAAAATTTTTAACGGATTTTAATTCCCTGGGAAAACATTTTAAATGGGTTTAAAAAAAACATTTTGGGGGGCAATTAAAAATAAAAACAAAACTTTTTTATTACCCTTTTTTTTCTATGAAAACTTTTTTTTTTCAAAAAAATTAACATTTTATTTTTAAAAAGAAAGAAAGTTAAGTAACAAATAAAAAAAGTGGGGTTTCGGGTTTTGGGTCAAAAAATGGATATCACATTAGCAAAAAAATTTTCAGATTATTATAATTTTTATCAGATTTAATAGATATTAACCATAGAATTCTGAAGGAAAAAATATTCTTAAAGAATTTTAAGACAAACACCGTACCATGGGGCAAAAAGAGAAGTCAAAGAATGGACCAACCTCTTTTTGGGGTGTGAAGTTTGGGTTGAAATACGCAGCGAGGGGGGAGGCGGGAATAGTGGAGATTCGTGTCTAAGGGCAATGTGTGATAATAAGTAAGTAATAAGTAATAAGTTTACGGGTATACACAAATACATTACATAGAATTATCATACATAGCAGCATATTATTTTAGAAAACGTATGTGGAAATTAAATTATTACAAAAAATATTTTAAAGCTGAAAAGGGGGTTTTTGATTTTTAAAATTAATAATAATAATAATGAAATCCCCTCACGGCTTAATTTTCTCCCCAGAGAATTTCCCTTATCAACATGTTCTATATTGGAATTACGGAAGCAGTGGCTGTATGCCGTGGTTGTATTTAAACTGGTTTAGTCCCGTGGTTGTAGTGACGTGGTTGTAGTGACGGGGTTTGGCTGACTCGCTCTGAGTCCTTTTTTAAAAGCTTTCCCCACAATTTTACTTTTTTTTCCTCAATCAAAATTATGTATTATTTGATGGTTTAAAAAAGATGCAGGATAAAGAGGTTCAATTTTCAGATGAAGTTTTTTCGTCGGGGGGGAAAGGTAACTCACACAAGGGGGAAAGGTAACCACACATGGGGGGAAAAGGTAACTCAAAACAAGGGGGGGGAAGGGTAACTCACACAAGAGGGGAAGGAAAGCTCACACAAGGGGGGAAGGTAACTCACACAAGAGGGGAAGGTAACTCACAAAAAGGGGGAAAAGGAAACCCTCACCCAAGGGGGGAAAAGGTAACTCACACAAGAGAGGGGGGTTAAATTTCCCAATAAAGGGGAAGTTAACTCCCCATGAGAAGGTAACTCACAAAAAGGAAAGGGTAACTTACAAGAAAAAAAAAGGAGCTCACGGGAAAGGGGAAGGGAACTCCAAAAAAAAAATCGGGTTGACACAGGGGAGGGGGGGGGGACGTGGCATAACGGTTATCGCTTAACAAAAAGGGCGGAGAAAAGCACTAATTTAACTCGCCCCTACGGGCGAGTTTTTTTGGGCCTGTACACCACCCTTTCTGAGTGAAAAAATAACTCCCCCAAAAGACTGTTTTGTACTGTGATACTCATCTCCTCATAAAACGAAAGGGGAAATGAGGACGGAAACGGGGCAGGGGTCACTCATCTTTAAAGTGAATATAATAGGGACCTTTTTAAACTACCATTTATCCTGCTACTGAATATTCCTTTCTGAAAAGAACAGCGTTGGGGAGTCACCCTACCGGGTTTTTTAAAAAAAGTAAAAGACAAAAACCACTCAAAATTCAGCACTGGGGCCCCTTTAAAGAAAAGTAATGACAGTCGGGCACTCCCCCCCCGTGAGTATACATACCCCCATAAAGGGGCATTTTTAAAATTTGGCCCCAAAAAATTGATTTTACCAAAGGGGAAATTTTTTTAAAATAAAATCTATTTCAGTGTATGAAAAAACGAACCCTAGGGGTGGCTGTCCTCCTCAAAACACACACGCAGTTTTTCCCAAACACAGGAAAAATTAAAAATTTTTTTTCATGACGGTTTTAAAACACAGCTCAGCTGGGGCATTTCCCTATAACTTAAAGTTTTTAAATTTCCCGCTACTTTTATCCCAGTACAGAAATTTTACAACTATGGCCCCCGAAAGGGGGTCAGTTTTGGGGGAAGACTTCTTGTAATGTTGGTGGGTAGTCGGTTTTTAAAAAAATAATGGCTTCTCAGGCCTATTTAAAGACTTTTTAAAGGCCCCTATTAACACAGCCAAAACCCTTTATTCGTTATTGTTTTCTTGTAATAAGATTCATTTCTCGCAAAACTTTCACAAGTGACCACAATTCACTGACGAAGGTCGTTACTGTATTCTCACGTATGCGACACTCTTGTCTCACTAGCGAAGCTAAAGCGAATTTTGTCCCTTTGAGGGACCAGCGAATGGTACAGAGACACTGCGAGGGAACAACCCAAAACGATATCCTTCAACTAGGCAAATCTGGGGCAAAGTTCATTGTGGAAAAGAAAAAAAACGGGAAAGTGGGCTAATACGTATGTTTCCCGGACAAAATAATAGTAAATTACTAGACAGTATAAGCAAAGAATGGATGTTTTAAGGAGAGAGATCGATAATGAAAGTATGAGAGAGAGGGAGAGTAGGGCAATGGTGGGTGTGACTTACCTCAGGGCGAGCGCTAGTGTTGGGAGCGGCGCCAGGTAGCGGGTGAACGCTGGAGACTGGCACCGAGGGGGTAGCGTGAGCCGGGCTGCCGTTGACCAGCGGAGCCGCTGAGGTTGTTGCTGTTGCTCCTGCAGGGGTGGTGTGCACTCCCGTCCTGCAACAATACCACGACTTAATTAATCACTCTCCAAGTTACACAGAGAGCAAAATATGTGTCGGCAGACTGAGGTGTTTTTATCGTTATTCAGTTTAAAAATCAGTAGTGGGTGTGGCCGTCCTACCGTGGTGGTGCCCTGTCAACCAACTGTTCGACTGAGACAGTAAAATGTATTGCAGGGAGGTGCCAGTTGCCATTTATTGGAGATGAGCTGGGTTATGAGTGCCAAGTTGGGTGGTGTATGTGTGTACGTGTGTTTGTGTGCACTCACCTAATAGTGGTTGCAAGGGTCGAGTATGCGCCTCTGATGCTGCATCTTAATGTGCGTGTCTGACTGCAATTAAGTTAGGGGGGGTCCGGCTGTCGATTACATTCATTCTAAATTCCTAGCCTCATGGCTCCCCCTCACACCTACTTCTAAAGCTGTGTATTGAATCATCGGCTTCCTTCGCATCTCCCAGATCGTTCCTCTTCTTTCCACCCTTGGATACTGGTGAGGGCCTCCTGATCCAAGGAACTGGACGTGTCCTCTGGTACTTGTTCAACGGGCGTTGTATATTGACCGCTACGGATTTACCTCATCGTTTAGATGTAATACAATAATAATAATAATAATATATCGCTTTCTCTTGTTCCTTATTCAAATAAGCTCGTTGCTGTATGCGTCATGAGACTTTATATGTTGTCCAACATCATTATGTGCTCCCTGGGTCTCTGTTCTCTTGTATTAATGTTGGTAGAATTACTGACAATATGTTAAGTAAAAGGACACAAGTGCAACTAATGTGACATTTTATTGTGGCAACGTTTCGCTCTCCAGGAGCTTTGTCAAGTCGTTACAGTTGATTACGGCTTGACAAAGCTCCTAGCATATTGTCGGCAATTCTACGAACATTACTGCAATAGTTATGGTATACTTGTGACCCTTTCAGAGTTTCTCTGCAGTCCAGTCTGTGGCCAGACTGGACTACAGGTCTGTGCCCAGATTGGACTGCAAGTCTGTGGTCAGATTGGACTGTAGGTCTGTGGCCAGACTAGGCTGCAGGTCTGTGGTCAGACTGGACTGCAGGTCTGTGACCAGATTGGACTACAGGTCAGTGGTCATTACTAGTAGATCATTCCTCTTAGGTCTCGTAGCGAGAACCAGAACCTTCTCTCTGAAGTCTGGACGTGTCTATTCAGTAGAAGTTAAGTCAGGTAAGGTTTGTCAGGGAGCAGGACAAGTGTTTCCTGACATATGACGACCCGCCGCTAGAGTTCGGGTAGAGAGCTCCGTACTGAAAAGTCGTTCGTATTTTTGCCAGAAATGTTCAAATTTCATCGCTTCAAATACTCAATTGTACTTCATGTTGTAAATTGTTTACGGTAATTTTTACCACTAAACCGTTCATTGCTTGTTAATTATAAGTTAATTTTAATCCTGCTCATAATGCTCTGCATACAAGGGGCTTTGACATGTTCACCCAACTAGTATAATTCCTTGTACAACTATGTATCATGTCCATATAAACTATATGAATATAAATATAAATTGACGTACACCTGTTGGGAAAAGCTTTGTGACACACATTAACGTCCTTTTACCTAGCCTATGGTTAGTAGACTATCCTCGTCCGTATAAAACTATCCTCGTCCGTATAACACTATCCTCGTCCGTATGAAGCTTCAGACACCTGCTGGAGTCCGGTAACAACTCGCCTGACGGGTTTTATGTACCAAGAGTCTTTCCTGGTGTGTGTCTCACGTTCCAAGAGTCTTCCCTGGTGTGTCTCACGTTCCAAGAGTCTTCCCTGGTGTGTCTCACGTTCCAAGAGTCTTCCCAGGTGTGTCTCACGTTCCAAGAGTCTTCCCTGGTGTGTCTCACGTTCCAAGAGTCTTCCCTGGTGTGTCTCACGTTCCAAGAGTCTTCCCTGGTGTGTCTCACGTTCCAAGAGTCTTCCCTGGTGTGTCTCACGTTCCAAGAGTCTTCCCTGGTGTGTCTCACGTTCCAAGAGTCTTCCCTGGTGTGTCTCACGTACCGAGAGTCTTCCCTGGTGTGTCTCACGTACCGAGAGTCTTCCCTGGTGTGTCTCACGTACCGAGAGTCTTCCCTGGTGTGTCTCACGTACCGAGAGTCTTCCCTGGTGTGTCTCACGTACCGAGAGTCGTGAAAGTTGCGTCACACTTCAGAAGTTTTTTCGAAAATATAATCTATAGATTTACGAAAAAAAATCGATTATTTTTATATGAATTTTCATTAGGCGAGTGACCACTTTAATTTGTACTTGCTCAGATAGGCCTACCCGGGCCTACTGCTTTTCTTGAATAAATTAATTGTATTTTTTCTTCCAATATCCATAAGGTAGATCATAGCGCAAGACGAGGTGGGTATTACCATGGCTTACGAATTACGTAATTACGTAATTACGTAATTACGTAATTACGTTATTTTTCTTTACATTACGTAATGTAATTTTCTGTGAGAAGTGTTAAAGTCTGGCATCTTATTAACACATTTCAATGAGTTTCAGGTCGTTTGTCTCCGATAGATCTCTTCGTCTTTCTGAAGTGTCTGTATTACGAAATTCGTCTTGCAGAAGGAAGGGATACTGCAGAGGGTAATGACAACACTGTGAGCGTGGTGAATACAACGCGGTATTACCTGTGGTGATGTCCTCCCACTGGCTCAGAGTGAGCGGCTTACCTCGCCCACCACTCCGTTAATGCTTTTATAATTAGGCTGAGCGGAAACCTTGTTGTAGTGGGTGTTGGGGGAAGGTGGGTAGAGGCGAAGGAGGATGGTTTTGGCCTCCTCCTCCCTAGCTTCTTCCTTGCCCCCTCCCTCTTTCCCCTGGCAGTGACGCACCCTCCTTCTCAGAATACCTTAACAATATTTGGCAGACGCTTCGGTCTTCTTACATTCACCAGGAACCACCGCTGAGCTGACTCTACCCTCTGTCAGCAATAGCAAAAATATATATCCCAGGCGATCAGGTGGCTTATTCTGTCGTTTTGGGGCCTTTTATTGAATTTTACATTTTAAAATTGTGGTTTTTACTTTACCGTGAAAAAAAACGTAGTTATTAATGATTTGAAACTGGCAACTCTATAAGAGGAGCTGCCAGAATACCCGAGCTGTGCAATAACATGCCGACACAGCTGCCGGGTTGGAGAGGGTACGTGAGCTTGAAATTGGAATGGGGGTAAATGTTGGAGGACGGGGGAAAATGTTGGGGAAAAGGGTTGGAGAGGTTGGGTTGGCGAAACTACACCTAAATGACACCCCATACCATCTCTAGCCAAGTGAGGGTTGCTTATATCAAAGATACAATTCACAGCCCAAACTGCATTTGGCCCCTTCTTGACCATAGAACAAAGGAAAATCGTTGAACTTTATGGCAGTCCCCAAAAAAACCCCAAAACGGGGTCTAGGAAACCACTTTATCTTCTTCAATGAGTGCCCAAAATTTTCTATAAAAATTTAAACCCACTACATCTAAGATTTTGTTAAAAATTGCTGTACTGGATTACTCACATTCAAATACTGGTGTGAATAAATTTTCTCACCCCCTTATTTTTCGATTTGGGGGGGGTGAAAAATTAGGGAAATTTATATACATGTTAGAGATGTTGGGATGTGAAAATTTAGATACCAGGGTTTTTAGAGTGTATAAAGGTCTCTTATTTTGTGTACGGATGCATATGGGAATTTTTTTTATGGAAAATGGGAGCGATGGGATGTAAAAAAATTTGCGCGGTTTTCCCGCGGATGCGGAACGGATGCGGATGCGGATACGGATGCGGATGCGGATATCCGATACTTCTCAAAATTACATGCATGATGCTTCATAGAATAATGAAAAAAAACAGAAAAGACCACAGTTAAATTTAATCTTTTATTTAAAACTCTTCATATACTTTAAAATCTTTTCATTTTCATTTTAACTATTATTTTGTATTGAGTTACACTATATTATTAATATCGTTAGTTTGTTAGAAAAAGTTTCGTATAGTAGACCCCAAAATTTTAAGAACGTGAACTAACGCGGCTTCTGGGGCCCTTCAGGGGTTAGGGGCCCTGAAGCTTCAGGTTCGCTAGTTTCACAGTAGATCCGCCCCTGTGAGAAGGAATGAGAAGGAGAGGTTGCAGGAAGAATGAGGAAGATAGAAATTACTATAGGAATAACACAGGTCCTGGAGAACGTAAGAGGCAAACAAATTCAATCCAAGAAATGAGAATAAGTTCAGGACCATGGGCCAAGTTTCTCACCCAAATTCGGGCCAAATTTCTCACCCAAGTTCAGTGGGGGCCCAAATTTTTCACCCAAGTTATGAGCCCAATATCTCACCCAAGTTCATGGGGCCAAGTTTCTCACCCAAGTTTTTTAGTGGCCAATTCTCACCCAAGTTCATGGGCCAAGTTTCTCACCCGTTCAGTGAGCCAATTTCTCCCCAAATTCATGACCAAGTTTCTCACCCAAATTCAGGAGCCAAGTATCTCACCCAAATTCAGTGGGGCCCAAATTTAACCCCCAATTCAGGGAGCCAAGTTTCTCACCCAAGTTCAGTGGCCAATATCTACCCAAGTTCAGTGGGCCAAGTTTCTCACCCCCGTTTTTAGTGGCCAAATTTCTCACCCCAGTTCAGTGGGGCCCAAATTTCCACCCAAGTTCAGTGGCCAATTTTTCACCAATTCAGGGGCCAAATTTTCACCCCAAATTTAGTGGGGCCCAAATTTCTCACCCAAGTTCGTGGGCCCAATTTCTCACCCAAGTTCAGTGGGCCAAGTTTCTCACCCAAAGTTCAGTAAGCCAAGTATTCCCCCCCAATTTCAGTGACCCCAAGTTTCTCACCCAATTTTCAGTGACCCAAATTTTTCTCACCCAATTCAGTGGGCCAAGTTTCTCCCCCAAGTTCATTGACCAAAGATCTCCCCCAAGTTCAGTGACCAAGTTTCTCACCAAGTTCAGGGCCAATTTTCTCCCCCCCAAGTTCGGGCCAAGTTTCTCACCCAGTTCAGTGGGCCTTTCTCACCCAAGTTCAGTACCCAAAGTTCCACCCAAGTTCAGGGCCCCAAGTATCTCACCCAAGTTCGTGACCAAGTATCCCCCCAAGTTCAGGGGGCCAATTCTCACCCAATTTTCAGGGGGCCCAAGTTTCTCACCAAAGTTCGTGACCCAAGTACTCACCCAATTTTTTAGTGACCCAAGTTTCTCCCCAAGTTCAGTGACCCAAAAGTATCTCCCCAATTTTCAGTGACCAAGTATCTCACCCAAGTTCAGTGAGCCAAGTATCTCACCCAAGTTCAGTGAGCCAAGTATCTCACCCAAGTTCAGTGAGCCAAGTTTCTCACCCAAGTTCAGGGGCCAATTTTCTCACCCAAGTTCTGACCCAATTTTCCCTCCCCAATTTCAGTGAGCCAAGTATTCACCCAATTTCATGACCCAAAGTATCTCACCCAAGTTCAGTGAGCCAAAGATCTCCCCCAAGTTCATGAGCCAATTATCTCCCCAAGTTCATAGCCAAGTTTCTCACCCAAGTTATGACCCAAATTTTCCCCACCCAAGTTCAGTGAGCCAAGTTTCTCACCCAAGTTCAGTGGGCCAAGTTTCTCACCCAAGTTCAGTGGGCCAAGTTCCTCACCCAAGTTCAGGGGGCCCCAATTTTTTCTCACCCAAGTTCGGGGGCCAAATTTTTCTCCCCCAAATTTCAGGGGGGCCAAAGTTCCTCCCCCAAGTTCAGGGGGCCAATTTCCCTCCCCCAAGTTCAGTGAGCCAAGTTTCTCACCCAAGTTCAGTGAGCCAAGTTTCTCACCCAAGTTCAGTGGGCCAAGTTTCTCACCCAAGTTCAGTGGGCCAAGTTTCTCACCCAAGTTCAGTGGGCCAAGTTTCTCACCCAAGTTCAGTGGGCCAAGTTTCTCACCCAAGTTCAGTGGGCCAAGTTTCTCACCCAAGTTCAGGGGGCCCAAATTTTTCTCACCCGGTTTTCAAAAAGTTAACAACTTAAAATTGGTTGAAATTATAACAACATTTTTAAAAAGGGGTTACTGGTAAGCCACGGAAGGCTTCGGTCAGGTGAGGAAAGTTCCGGGGCGGCTCATCGTAAAAATAAACCCGCAGGAAACCCTGCCCCTGTTTCCTGACGAACCTTACCTGACCTGACCCGGTTTTCAAACACTTTTTTGGGGGTTTAAGGTGAGGGGAAGGTGAGGGGGTGAAGGCAGTAAAACACGTAGAGCGGGACAAACGGGGCCCTCACATTTTCCCGAAGTGCTTATAAACGTCTTCACCGGGGAAATTTGCTGCTGACCTCTCGTTTCCTCGGATAAACCCCAGTTCCTCCATTCCCAGTTGCAACGGGGCCCTTGGAGTCACAGTACATTTGCAGGTGAGGCAATACTCTTGGAAATTGTTTGTGGTCATGTACTTGTCACCTGTGTCATGGTGTCCCCCGTCACTGTTTCAGCGTGCAACATGCATCATGCGTGTCACCTGTGTCACATGTTAGTGGCACATGTGCACCTGTATCAATTGCACTTTTGGGCACCCGTGTCATAGTTATGATAGGGGCGGTTACCATCAAACTAATGAAGCATCAGGGCCCCCCAATCCCGAGGGGCCCCCCGAAGCCACTTTAGTTCACACGCTTAAAAATTTTGGTCTATGATAAAGGTTGCGAAAGGGGGCCCCCTAACATTCAAGCTTCAGGGCCCGAAATGTAGGCCCGCCCCTGGTACCCACCCCGGAGTTTTAAAATTCACTGGCCACGAGTTCAAACCCAAACCCCTTCGTGGGGCAGTAATAGTAGTATAGTAGTAGAGTAGTAGTGTTTATGTAGAAGTTAAATTAAATAGTAGTAGTAGTAGTATAAAATGTAGTATAGTAGTATAGAGTAGTTAGTAGGTATGAGTAGTAGTAGTAGTGTAGTGGTAGTAGTAGTAGTAATATAGTATAGTAGTAGCAGTAGTAGTATTGTAATTAGAGTAGTAGTAGTAAATTGATATAGTTTAGTAAAATAGTAGTATAAGTAGTAGTTTAAAAAGTAGTATAGTAAGTATGTAGTAATAGTAGAGTATGTAGTAGTAGAGTAGTAGTGGTAGTAGTAGTATAATATATAGTAAAGTGTATAGTAAAAAGTAGTAGTAGTAGTATAGTATGTATAGTAGTAAAAGTAGTAGAGTAGTAGTATAGTAATAGTAGTATAGTAGTAGTAGTATAGTAGTAGTGTAGTAGGTAGTAGTAGTAAAGTAAGTAAAAAAATAGTTTTAGAGTAGTAGTGGTTAGTAGTAGTAAAAGTAGTGAATAGTAGTAGTAGTAGTATAATAGTGAGTAGTAGTAATTTTGTAGTGTATAGTAGGTATAATTGTAGTAGTATAGTAATTGTTAGTAGTGTATGTAGTAGTATAGTAGTATTTAAATAGTAGTGTAGTATAATTTAGTAGTATATAGTAGTAGTAATTGTAGTGTAGTGTAGTAAGTAGTAGAGTAGAATTGTGTGTAGTGTAGGTAGTAGTGTAGTAGTAGTAAATTAGTAGTAGTAAAATAGTAGTGTATAGTAGTAGTAGTGTAGTAGTAGCATACCATAATTATTACCATTATTGTACTTACAATATTAATATCACTGTGTGGTTCTGGCTACAGTGTATTATATTTATCTTTGCCTATTTTGGGTGTACTTTCCGTAGGTTAATTTCTATATCACTGATGACACTGTCCCGGCACTGCCTTTTGAGGCTACTTCCGAATATTTTAAGTAATATACTACTGACCTATGGATGATTCCCAGTTTAGTCACTAAATAATGGCAAGTAGATACATCCTTGCTACTGTCTGTACTGTCCCGTCTGTGCACTGTCTAGTGAGTACTTCCCTAGGAATTTTTTTTCTAATGAAAAAATATAACTTCAAACGTGTAACAGAAATTTTTAAATGAGTTCTTGCTAACTGACCAATTTTACCTATTCGGCACGACATATATATATATATATATATATATATATATATATATATATATATAAAATATAGGGAGGTACCACCTCTAGAACTGTTCTGGGGACCCTCATCCTCAGAGAAAAGAATAAACTTGCTTCAGGGAAAACTCAAGATTCTCCCTGAAGCTGTTTGAGAATTTTCTCCTACCAACCCCCTATATTATATATATATATAATATATATATATTATATATATATATATATATATATATATATATATTATATATATATATATATATATATATATATATATATATATATATATATATATATATATATATATATATATATATATATATATATATATATAATATATATATATATATATATATATATATATATATATATATATTTTATTTAAAGACAAAATACATTGACAGAACATTCACAAAACTACGATACAAAGTAAAACAACATAGGTAACTCAGAGCTACATCTCGAATACTTCGTCCAGCTCCCCGGCGGTGGGCCGCGTGCCCAGAATGATGCAGGCATTTCCTCTCTGGATCGCAACACTGAGTCTCTGGAAGAGGAAGCTGGTCGCCCTGTGGTCCTTTGTTTCTATGATGAGCTTTTCACCCAGCTCTATTAGGAACTTTAGAGCACACTTGCCCCATGCTCCAAGGGTCTCTGACCCTATTGGGATGAAGTTATAGCAAGGGGGAAGGTCTTCATATTTGCGGATCTTCTGAGTCTCCCTGTGGCTGGCAGCTTCACCCCCTTCCACATACGGAGTATGGCAAGTAGGTGTCTGCATAATATATATATATATATATATATATATATATATATATATATATATATATATATATATATATATATATATATATAATATATATATATATATATATATATATATATATATATATATATATATATATATATATATATATATATATATATATATATATGTTGTCATTCAATATTTACCTGTTTAATTTATTCTTTTTTATAATTTGCATATTTTTAATATTCTTAAATTTAAAGTAACAACTTTACTGACAATCTATAACATTATTTTGCTTTGGTTTAAAAATTATCACAATTTGATGTTTCTCATAAGACTTTACTTCATAAACTCTTTGATTTAATAGAGTTTAAACTCTAGTTGGGTTGGTCCCTAGATCAGTCTTTCAATAATTCAGTTGGACGTTTAATGACGTTTTCTTAGTAACATCTCAGAGGCTGAAGGCGACTTACGTCTCTGACCAGATAACTAAAAGGTTGGACAGGTAAGCCAGTGGAAGGTCTCGGTCAGATGACCAAAAGCTCCAACGGAGGGTCATCATCTAAACCCTACATCTCTAACCAGAGTACTGATACTCTACTCCTGTACTGAAGGAGAGTCTATCCCTGACTTGACGAACAACAGAGTCGAGTTCGTAACATGCGTCACCTGTGTTACATGTGTCGCCCGTGTACCAAGGTCACGGTGTCGTCTTTGTCACATGTATTACCTTGTCTACCACTGTCGCATTCTCGTGGTTTGCACTGTGTGACCCGCGTGACAAGTGTCACATGTGTCACCTGTCTGTCACTGTCACAGTCTTGTGGTGTGCACTGTGTCACAACATTACATCACGCTAAACTACAAAGGATTTCAAGACACGATGCAGTATATTCATTCGATGTGCACTCATTTATGTGTACTCGTCTATGTGCACTCATTGGTGTGCACTCATCTGTGTGCACTCATCTGTGTGCACTCATCTGTGCGCACTCATCTGTGTGCACTCATCTGTGTGCACTCATCTGTGTGCACTCATCTGTGTGCACTCATCTGTGCGCACTCATCTGTGTGCACTCATCTGTGTGCACTCATCTGTGTGCACTCATGTGTACTGGTCCGATGTGTCTTTTCCTTTATGTTCCAAAAAGTCGGATCTAAATTTTCTATTTGCATTTTCAGACTGTAGTGATACCAGGAGATGGAGAGCCTGTAGTGATACCAGGAGATGGAGAGACTGTAGTGATACCAGGAGATGGAGAGACTGTAGTGATAACAGGAGATGGAGAGCCTGTAGTGATACCAGGAGATGGAGAGCCTGTAGTGATACCAGGAGATGGAGAGACTGTAGTGATACCAGGAGATGGAGAGACTGTAGTGATACCAGGAGATGGAGAGACTGTAGTGATACCAGGAGATGGAGAGACTGTAGTGATAACAGGAGATGGAGAGCCTGTAGTGATACCAGGAGATGGAGAGACTGTTGTGATACCAGGAGATGGAAGACTGTTGTGATACCAGGAGATGGAGAGACTGTTGTGATACCAGGAGATGGAGAGACTGTTGTGATACCAGGAGATGGAGAGACTGTAGTGATACCAGGAGATGGAGAGACTGTAGTGATACCAGGAGATGGAGAGACTGTTGTGATACCAGGAGATGGAAGACTGTTGTGATACCAGGAGATGGAGAGACTGTTGTGATACCAGGAGATGAAGAGACTGTAGTGATACCAGGAGATGGAGAGACTGTAGTGATACCAGGAGATGGAGAGACTGTAGTGATAACAGGAGATGGAGAGCCTGTAGTGATACCAGGAGATGGAGAGACTGTAGTGATACCAGGAGATGGAGAGCCTGTAGTGATACCAGGAGATGGAGAGACTGTAGTGATACCAGGAGATGAAGAGCCTGTAGTGATACCAGGAGATGGAGAGACTGTTGTGATACCAGGAGATGGAAGACTGTTGTGATACCAGGAGATGGAGAGACTGTTGTGATACCAGGAGATGGAGAGACTGTTGTGATACCAGGAGATGGAAGACTGTTGTGATACCAGGAGATGGAGAGACTGTTGTGATACCAGGAGATGGAAGACTGTTGTGATACCAGGAGATGGAGAGACTGTTGTGATACCGGGAGATGGAGAGACTGTAGCGATACCAGAAGATGGAGAGACTGTTGTGATACGAGGAGATGGAGAGACTGTTGTGATACCAGGAGATGGAGAGCCTGTAGTGATACCAGGAGATGAAGAGCCTGTAGTGATACCAGGTGACAGAGAGACTAATGATACCAGGTGACGTAGTAACTATGTTGGTTGCAGTCTCCCACAGTGAGTGTAAAGTTCTTCCTGTTATTTCTGCCACTCTAGAGTGACTAAGTGTCAGTCAGTATACTCAGTCGAACCTCTACTACCATTCAGTGTGTAGCACTTTGGGAGGTAATTTATGTCAGTGTGATGCTCACAGAGTTGTATTCACAAAGTTGCCACCTCCGAGGTATATTTGATCTCCTTCTCTGACTTCGGGACTCGCAGTCAACTCAGTCCACTTTTCACCTGCCTTCAGACTAAAATATTTCCTTATATTCCTATCGTTTATCTGTGTCCTCAACTTCCGTTTGTTTTCCCCCTGATCCTCATCTACTTAATTCAAACAAATTGTTTTTATCTTCCTTATCAGCTCTCCTTAAAAATCTTCATGTCATTATCATGTCTCCCCATGTTCCACTCTCCGCCACAGGTGTCAGGTTGAGTCCCCTACACCTCTCTTCTCATAGAGCTTTCCTCCCAGTGCTGGTACAAGTCAGGTTGCTAGATCAAGTGTGAGCTTCATGTTGGGGCCGCAAACTTAATATATTTCGCACATAAGGCTCGGAAGGATTTTTTATTAAGACTCCTTAGTGCTATCCTGAGGACTGCTAATCTTGCAGATGCCCCTGGCGTTATACAGTTTATGTGAATTTCTGGCTATGTTTGGTGTCATATTCACCCCCAGGTTCTTTTCACTATCTGATATTTGCAGTTAGTCTCTGCCCAGAATGAAGACAGCCGAGATGCTTCACTACTCGTCTCCTGACAACCTTCATACATACTATGCATGTCGCTGACATTTGCTTGTAGTTTACTGCTATCTGTCTGTCCCCTCTTTTAAATATCGGGACTACATTTGCTGTTTTGCAGATATCTAGCAGCTGCCTTGTTTCGGTTGACTTGTTGAGGATCGCAGCCAGTGGTTCATACAATACTTCTCTCAGAATCTACGGAGAGGTGTTATCTTGTCCCATTACCTTCCATGTATTTAGTTCTCTCAGTAGTTCCTCATTGCTTCTCCAGTTCTGCACTCCCCCTCTTCGATTCTCTAGCAATGTTCCTGATTTCATTGAGAATGCCTCCCTACATCATTTTTTTCTGATCTTCACAGACTTTCTGGTCATTTCTAGTGAGCTCCCCTCCTTCCTTCATCAGGCTTATTACCTGGTACTCCACAGTTGCATTCTTTCTGACTTGGCTGTATAGCAATTTTTCTCAGATGTGACTTTCGATATAATTTTCATACTGCCTGGAGTTTACCTGGAGAGGGTTTCGGGGGTCAACACCCCCGTGGCTCGGTCTGAGACCAGGCCTCACGGTGGATCAGGGTCTGGTCAACCAGGCTGTTACTACTGGCCGCACGCAAGCTGACGTACGAACCACAGCCCGGTTGGTCAGGTACTGACTTTAGGTGCCTGTCCAGTGCCTTCTTAAAGACAACCAGGGGTCTATTGGTAATCCCCCTTATGTAGGCTGGGAGGCAGTTGAGCAGTCTTGGGCCCCGAACACTTACTGTGTTGTCTCTCAGTGTACTCGTTGCGCCCCTGCTTTTCATTGGGGGAATATTGCATCTCCTGCCGAGTCTTTTGCATTCATATGAAGCGATTTTCGTGTGCAGGTTTGGTACCAATCCCTCCAGGACCTTCCAAGTGTATATTATCATGTATCTCTCTCTCCTGCGTTCCAGGGAATACAGATCAAGGACCCTCAACCGTTCCCAGTAATTTAGGTGCCTTATCGTGCTTATATGTGCCGTGAAAGTTCTTTGTACACCGTTCAGCCTTTCTAGCTCTTCTCTTCTCTACACTATCCTTCGCATTCTTTACTTTCGATATTTCTTTCACGTTCTTGTGCTTTTAGTTTTTGCCTCTCTTCACCTCTGGGTGAACCATAGGTTTACTGTGAGTACTCACCTAATTGTGGTTGCAGGGGTCGAGTGAGTGTGTGTGTGTGTGTGTGTGTGTGTGTGTGTGTGTGTGTGTGTGTGTGTGTGTGTGTGTGTGTGTGTGTGTGTGTGTGTTCTTGTTTACTTCTTCTTCTGTTTACAATTAACCTCATGCAACTGGTTTCACAAACTTCCTGTTGTATCTATCCTGACCACGCTAAGGTTGAAGAAGTACTTCCTAACTTCCTAACTTCCTATGGCTCAGAAGCATTTTTAACTTCTAGTTATGCCTTATTCCCCATCCCTGCCTCTGGAACTGTTCCCTTCTGTCCTTTCAAGCCTTTTATATACATTGCTCCTAGTTATTTAGACTTAGTTCTCATTTCCTATATCAACACGTTGAGTTCCTTTAACTTCTCCGTGTAGATCAGCCTTTTTTTGTCTTCAAATTCTTGATGAGGTGTAATCTCCAGGCATGTGCAGTATTTTCCATGATTGTTCTGACATATATGTCGTCAATGTTTCATTAGTGAGGCTCCTGAAAGCAGTTGTTAAGTGTGTTATTCGTGCATAAGAAGCCATCACTATGTTGTTGATACGTGCGTGTGCTTGCGACTGTCTCAGCGTTCATGCCTGACAGCTCTCTCCAGGTCACGCCACTTCTCACTGATTGCGTAGACCCGTGTCGCCGTGTCTCCGTCCCTGGCACCAACGGGTCTCGGTCGCTGGTCATTGCTACGCAAGCTTGAGAGGATTCTCGAGTGAGGAAATTTGTTAAAAGTGGCACTATGTTTCCCAGTGATCCCGGCTAACATTATCATTACTGTTATCAGTGAGAGGATCACTATCCTCACCCTCAGAGTTTAGATTTTTATTGATTTATGGAATTTTTTTATATGCCGGAGTCTAAAGCTAAATTAAGAAGAAATTTAGATTTTTTGAATGGGTCAGAATATTAAGTATACGATGATCTTGAAAAATTTAAGAGATAGCAAAGGTTCCAGCTCGAAAGTATTTTAATATTTATTAAAAAGAACTTGGTGAAAAGCACAGATAATACACCAACAAAAAAATCTGGTAATTACAACCTGATCAGATACAACAACTGATCAGATACAACAACTGATCAGATACAACAACCAATAATGTAATTAAATCAACACAGCGTGAAAGAAAGAACAAAGATAATAAATTCTGGTCACAACGTAGCGCAGACAAGCAGACACACCAGCGCAGACAAGCAGACACACCAGCGCAGACAAGCAGACACACCAGCGCAGACAAGCAGACACACCACGCAGACAAAGCGACACACCAGCGCAGACAAGCAGACACACCAGCGCGACAAGCACACACACCAGCGCAGACAAGCAGACACACCAGCGCAGACAAGCAGACACACCAGCGCAGACAAGCAGACACACCAGCGCAGACAAGCAGACACACCAGCGCAGACAAGCAGACACACCAGCGCAGACAAGCAGACACACCACGCAGACAAGCAGACACACCAGCGCAGACAAGCAGACACACCAGCGCATACAAGCAGACACAACAGCGCAGACAAGCAGACACACCAGCGCAGACAACAGACACACCAGCGCAGACAAGCAGACACACCACGCAGACAAGCAGACACAACCAGCGCAGACAAGCAGACACACCAGCGCAGACAAGCAGACACAACCACGCAGACAAGCACACACACCAGCGCAGACAAGCAGACACACCAGCGCAGACAAGCACACACACCAGCGCAGACAAGCAGACACACCAGCGCAGACAAGCAGACACACCAGCGCAGACAAGCAGACACACCAGCGCAGACAAGCAGACACACCAGCGCAGACAAGCAGACACACCAGCGCAGACAAGCAGACACACCAGCGCAGACAAGCAGACACACCAGCGCAGACAAGCAGACACACCAGCGCAGACAAGCAGACACACCAGCGCAGACAAGCAGACACACCAGCGCAGACAAGCACACACACCAGCGCAGACAAGCAGACACACCAGCGCAGACAAGCAGACACACCCAGCGCAGACAAGCAGACACACCAGCGCAGACAAGCAGACACACCAGCGCAGACAAGCAGACACACCAGCGCAGACAAGCAGACACACCAGCGCAGACAAGCAGACACACCAGCGCAGACAAGTAGACACACCAGCGCAGACAAGCACACACACCAGCGCAGACAAGCAGACACACCAGCGCAGACAAGCAGACACACCACGCAGACAAGCAGACACACCAGCGCAGACAAGCAGACACACCAGCGCAGACAAGCACACACACCAGCGCAGACAAGCAGACACACCAGCGCAGACAAGCAGACACACCAGCGCAGACAAGCAGACACACCAGCGCAGACAAGCAGACACACCAGCGCAGACAAGCAGACACACCAGCGCAGACAGCAGACACACCAGCGCAGACAAGCAGACACACCAGCGCAGACAAGCACACACACCAGCGCAGACAAGCAGACACACCAGCGCAGACAAGCAGACACACCAGCGCAGACAAGCAGACACACCAGGGGCAGACAAGCACACACACCAGCGCAGACAAGCAGACACACCAGCGCAGACAAGCAGACACACAGCGCAGACAAGCAGACACACCAGCGCAGACAAGCACACACACCAGCGCAGACAAGCAGACACACACAGCGCAGAAAAAGCAGACACACCAGCGCAGACAAGCAGACACACCAGCGCAGACAAGCAGACACACCAGCGCAGACAAGCAGACACACCAGCGCAGACAAGCAAAACACACCAGCGCAGACAAGCAGACACACCAGCGCAGACAAGCAGACACACCAGCGCAGACAAGCAGACACACCAGCGCAGACAAGCACACACACCAGCGCAGACAAGCAGACACACCAGCGCAGACAAGCAGACACACCAGCGCAGACAAGCACACACACCAGCGCAGACAAGCAGACACACCAGCGCAGACAAGCAGACACACCAGCGCAGACAAGCAGACACACCAGCGCAGACAAGCAGACACACCAGCGCAGACCAAGCAGACACACCAGCCGCAGACAAGCACACACACCAGCGCAGACAAGCACACACACCAGCGCAGACAAGCAGACACACCAGCGCAGACAAGCACACACACCAGCGCAGACAAGCACACAAAAACCAGCGCAGACAAGCAGACACACCAGCGCAGACAAGCAGACACACCAGCGCAGACAAGCAGACACACCAGCGCAGACAAGCACACACACCAGCGCAGACAAGCAGACACACCAGCGCAGACAAGCACACACACCAGCGCAGACAAGCAACACACCAGCGCAGACAAGCAGACACACCAGCGCAGACAAGCAGACACACCAGCGCAGACAAGCAGACACACCAGCGCAGACAAGCAGACACACCAGCGCAGACAAGCAGACACACCAGCGCAGACAAGCAGACACACCAGCGCAGACAAGCAGACACACCAGCGCAGACAAGCACACACACCAGCGCAGACAAGCACACACACCAGCGCAGACAAGCAGACACACCAGCGCAGACAAGCAGACACACCAGCGCAGACAAGCAGACACACCAGCGCAGACAAGCACACACACCAGCGCAGACAAGCAGACACACCAGCGCAGACAAGCAGACACACCAGCGCAGACAAGCAGACACACCAGCGCAGACAAGCAACACACCAGCGCAGACAAGCAGACACACCAGCGCAGACAAGCAGACACACCAGCGCAGACAAGCACACACACCAGCGCAGACAAGCAGACCACACCAAAGAAACAGCGCAGACAAGCAGACACCAAAACCAGCGCAGACAAGCAGACACACCAGCGCAGACAAGCAGACACACCAGCGCAGACAAGCAGACACACCAGCGCAGACAAGCACACACACCAGCGCAGACAAGCACACACACCAGCGCAGACAAGCAGACACACCAGCGCAGACAAGCACACACACCAGCGCAGACAAGCACACACACCAGCGCAGACAAGCAGACACACCAGCGCAGACAAGCAGACACACCAGCGCAGACAAGCAGACACACCAGCGCAGACAAGCACACACACCAGCGCAGACAAGCAGACACACCAGCGCAGACAAGCAACACACCAGCGCAGACAAGCAGAAAACACCAGCGCAGACAAGCAGACACACCAGCGCAGACAAGCAGACACACCAGCGCAGACAAGCAACACACCAGCGCAGACAAGCAGACACACCAGCGCAGACAAGCACACACACCAGCGCAGACAAGCAGACACACCAGCGCAGACAAGCAGACACACCAGCGCAGACAAGCACACACACCAGCGCAGACAAGCACACACACCAGCGCAGACAAGCAGACACACCAGCGCAGACAAGCAGACACACCAGCGCAGACAAGCAGACACACCAGCGCAGACAAGCACACACACCAGCGCAGACAAGCAGACACACCAGCGCAGACAAGCAGACACACCAACGCAGACAAGCAGACACACCAGCGCAGACAAGCACACACACCAGCGCAGACAAGCAGACACACCAGCGCAGACAAGCAGACACACCCAGCGCAGACAAGCAGACACACCAGCGCAGACAAGCAGACACACCAGCGCAGACAAGCACACACACCAGCGCAGACAAGCAGACACACCAGCGCAGACAAGCAGACACACCAGCGCAGACAAGCAGACACACCAGCGCAGACAAGCAGACACACCAGCGCAGACAAGCAGACACACCAGCGCAGACAAGCAGACACACCAGCGCAGACAAGCAGACACACAAGCGCAGACAAGCAGACACACCAGCGCAGACAAGCAGACACACCAGCGCAGACAAGCAGACACACCAGCGCAGACAAGCAGACACACCAGCGCAGACAAGCAGACACACCAGCGCAGACAAGCAGACACACCAGCGCAGACAAGCAGACACACCAGCGCAGACAAGCAGACACACCAGCGCAGACAAGCACACACACCAGCGCAGACAAGCAGACACACCAGCGCAGACAAGCAGACACACCAGCGCAGACAAGCACACACACCAGCGCAGACAAGCACACACACCAGCGCAGACAAGCAGACACACCAGCGCAGAGAAGCAGACACACCAGCGCATACAAGCAGACATGCCACCGCAGACAAGCAGACACACCAGCGCATACAAGCAGACACACCAGCGCAGACAAGCAGACACACCAGCGCAGACAAGCAGACATACCAGCGCAGACAAGCAGACACACCAGCGCAGAGAAGCAGACACACCAGCGCAGACAAGCAGACATGCCACCGCAGACAAGCAGACGCACCAGCGCAGACAAGCAGACACGCCAGTGCAGACAAGCAGACACGCCAGCGCAGAAAAGCAGACACGCCAGCGCAGACAAGCAGACACGCCAGCGCAGACAAGCAGACACGCCAGCGCAGACAAGCAGACACACCAGTGCAGACAAGCAGACACACCAGCGCAGACAAGCACACACACCAGCGCAGACAAGCAAACACACCAGCGCAGACAAGCAGACACACCAGCGCAGACAAGCAGACACACCAGCGCAGACAAGCAGACACACCAGCGCAGACAAGCAGACACACCAGCGCAGACAAGCAGACACACCAGCGCAGACAACCCAGACAAAACACCAGCGCAGACAAGCAGACACACCAGCGCAGACAAGCAGACACACCAGCGCAGACAAGCACACAAACCAGCGCAGACAAGCACACACACCAGCGCAGACAAGCACACACACCAGCCCGGACAAGCACACATACCAGCGCAGACAAGCAGACACACCAGCGCAGACAAGCAGACATACCAGCGCAGAGAAGCAGACACACCAGCGCAGACAAGCAGACACACCAGCGCAGACAAGCAGACACACCAGCGCAGACAAGCAGACACGCTAGCGCAGACAAGCAGACACACCAGCGCAGACAAGAAGACACACCAGCACAGACAAGCAGACACGCCAGCGCAGACAAGCACACACACCAGCGCAACCAAGAACACACACCAGCGCAGACAAGCAGACATACCAGCGCAGACAAGCAGACACACCAGCGCAGACAAGCACACACACCAGCGCAGACAAGCAGACATACCAGCGCAGACAAGCACACACACCAGCGCAGACAAGCAGACACACCAGCGCAGACAAGTAAAACACACCAGCGCAGACAAGCAGACATACCAGCGCAGACAAGCAGACACACCAGCGCAGACAAGCAGACACACCAGCGCAGACAAGTACACACACCAGCGCAGACAAGCAGACACACCAGCGCAGACAAGCAGACACACCAGCGCAGACAGGCAGACATACCAGCGCAGACAAGCAGACATACCAGCGCAGACAAGCACACACACCAGCGCAGACAAGCAAACATACCAGCGCAGACAAGCAGACACACCAGCGCAGACAAGCACACACACCAGCGCAGACAAGCAGACATACCAGCGCAGACAAGCACACACACCAGCGCAGACAAGCAGACATACCAGCGCAGACAAGCAGACATACCAGCGCAGACAAGCACACACACCAGCGCAGACAAGCACACACACCAGCGCAGACAAGCACACACACCAGCGCAGACAAGCACGTACACCAGCGCAGACAAGCACACACACCAGCGCAGACAAGCAGACATACCAGCGCAGACAAGCACACACACCAGGGCAGACAAGCAGACATACCAGCGCAGACAAGCACACACACCAGCGCAGACAAGCACACACACCAGCGCAGACAAGCACACACACCACACACCAGCGCAGACAAGCACACACACCAGCGCAGACAAGCACACACACCAGCGCAGACAAGCACACACACCAGCGCAGACAAGCAGACATACCAGCGCAGACAAGAACACACACCAGCGCAGACAATCACACACACACCAGCGCAGACAATCACACACACACCAGCGCAGACAAGCACACACACCAGCGCAGATAAGCAGACATACCAACGCTGACAAGCAGACATACCAGCGCAGACAAGCACACACACCAGCGCAGACAAGCACACACACCAGCGCAGACAAGCAGACATACCAGCGCAGATAAGCACACACACCAGCGTAGACAAGCACACACACCAGCGCAGACAAGCACACACACCAGCGCAGACAAGCACACACACCAGCGCAGACAAGCACACACACCAGCGCAGACAAGCACACACACCAGCGCAGACAAGCACACACACCAGCGCAGACAAGCACACACACCAGCGCAGACAAGCACACACACCAGCGCAGACAAGCACACACACCAGCGCAGACAAGCACACACACCAGCGCAGACAAGCACACACACCAGCGCAGACAAGCACACACACCAGCGCAGACAAGCACACACACCAGCGCAGACAAGCAGACATACCAGCGCAGACAAGAACACACACCAGCACAGACAAGCACACACACCAGCGCAGACAAGCACACACACCAGCGCAGATAAGCAGACATACCAGCGCAGACAAGCAGACATACCAGCGCAGACAAGCACACACACCAGCGCAGACAAGCACACACACCAGCGCAGACAAGCACACACACCAGCGCAGACAAGCAGACACACCATCGCAGACAAGCACACACACCAGCGCAGACAAGCAGACACACCATCGCAGACAAGCACACACACCAGCGCAGACAAGCACACACACCAGCGCAGACAAGCACACACACCAGCGCAGACAGACACACACACCAGCGCAGACAGAAACACACCAGCGCAGACAAGCAGACACACCAGCGCAGACAAGCACACACACCAGCGCAGACAAGCACACACACCAGCGCAGACAAGCACACACACCAGCGCAGACAGACACACACACCAGCGCAGACAGACACACACACCAGCGCAGACAAGCACACACACCAGCGCAGACAAGCACACACACCAGCGCAGACAAGCACACACACCAGCGCAGACAGACAGACACACCAGCGCAGACAAGCACACACACCAGCGCAGACAAGCACACACACCAGCGCAGACAAGCACACACACCTGCGCAGACAGACACACACACCAGCGCAGACAAGCACACACACCAGCGCAGACAAGCACACACACCAGCGCAGACAAGCACACACACCAGCGCAGACAGACACACACACCAGCGCAGACAGACACACACACCAGCGCAGACAAGCACACACACCAGCGCAGACAGACACACACACCAGCGCAGACAGACACACACACCAGCGCAGACAAGCACACACACCAGCGCAGACAAGCACACACACCAGCGCAGACAAGCACACACACCAGCGCAGACAAGCACACACACCAGCGCAGACAAGCACACACACCAGCGCAGACAGACACACCCTCAAATATACTCGAGAATACGTGTAATAACAATGTAAGACAACTCTAGCAAGACGCTTATATTGGCAGCAGTGCAGTGTAATAATTCAGTTCCTATTTCTTAAGACAGGATAAAACTGATGTAACTGGTGCGTCAAGTAGCACACGTTCAGCGGAACGTGAATGTGCGTTTATTGCGTCTCCGCCCTCCTTCCCTCCCTCCTCCTCTTCCTTCTCTTCTTCCTCCTCCTCGTCCTCCTTCTCATAATGTTCCTCACCACTTTGCTGTTGAAAACGTTCTCATGCTCGAGACACACTGGCCGGAGAGTTTTAAGATACACGCGCCATGGGTTCTAGCCCCACCCGTTCCCTGATTTGTCAGTAAAGTCCATTAATAATTTACCTATTAGAGTTACATTATTGATGCCAAAATAGGTTTTTGGACACGTGATCAACAGGTAACATTTACAAAACATGGAAGAGATTCCACTGCTATGTTACCTTTGAAGCATATAAAAATAATGTAATTGAGAGGGCAAATGTAATTGCTGAGAAACTTCAGATTTCGACGGAATAAAACGTTGCATCTCTTGACACGTTGCAACATTATTTAATCAAAATGAACTGCAACTTAAAAGAATATGCAATAAACGGTAGAAATCTACTTGTTACGCATCAGACGACATTCAACGGTGTCTCATAACAACATATTCAAAATATAAGATAGTGACGTAGCAGTCCTGACGGCAGTTTCCAGACGTCAGATAGTTTCGTTCTCCAGACGTAAGATAGTTGCGTTCCCTCAGACTCCAGATAGCTGTGTCCTCCAGAAAGTTACGTCCCCCAGATAGTAGCAGTGCAGGCCTGACGGTAGCATCCAGGCTTCAGATGGCGCTGTCCCTGGAACAACAGCTGTCTCCAGACTCCACCTAGTGGCACATCAAGCGTGAAGGTAGCCTGAAGACAGCGATGCTAGAGGCCTACACCAGCCTTGAGACACCAGACAACTGCCACTGAAGCTAAACAGCAGCAGTTACACTACGCTCTTGACGGCTGGTCTAAAATCTATGTTATGGCTGGTTCCCGTCCCTGAATATTTCAAAATTTTTTAAAAAAAAAGGAAAAACGCTCGCTTAGTCACAGAGTCTGGGTTTTTTTGGGCATCCAACAAGTTAAAACGAATTTTTGGGATGTATTTGGGATGTATGGGATAGGTTGGTAACAGCAACCACCGGGGAAGTACTACCGCCTGCCAGATGACTGTAAAACAAAAAACCTGAACTGTTTTGCATGAGGGTAGGTTTGCTGGTTTCTTTTCGTCTCAAAACACGCTAGATAACAGGATTTTTGCTACTCCACTTACATTTTGGTCACACTTCACAACCCGCACATGCATATATAAAACATACACGGGGTTTTTTTCTTTTTTTCTAAAACTCTTGCCCCCTTTTTATTTTTTCTTTTGTCCATGGGAAGTAAAAAAGAATCTTTCCTCCAAGCCATGCGGTCGTATAGGCACAAAAATGCCGGGGAGAAATGGGCTAGTAACCCTTTCCTGAACTTTTTACTAAAAAAAGAAGGAAAAAACTTATAAAACTGGAGCTTGAAGTGCGGGATGTATTGCGGATGACAAAAAAAATGATTGCTGATGTTATAAAAAGAAAAGAAGGGGGATGTCCGGGGCCCTAAGGAAAAAAAGCTAAAGGGGGTAGGGGGAGTTTCGTGGGGGAAATAAAGGGGATAAATCGGGAGTATCTAAAGTTAGAGAAAAGGGAAGGGGGTAGCGAAAATTGAATGATGGGGTTTTAGGAAGGAGAAAAGGAATATAAAATTAAATTCAAAAATTTATTGGATTAAAGTAAAGTTGGATGCGAGAAGTGGGTCAAAATAACGGTTTTCACCTGGAAAGAGGAATGCAGAGAGAGAGAGAGTTTTTGGGGAGATGTTAAGTGAATGATAGGAGCCTTTAAAACCAAATAGAGAGTAATTGTGGTTTGGGGGCCTGAATCTAAAGAGAAAAAAATTTTAGAGAGGGTGGAGGGAATTTGGGGGACCAGTGTAAATGAAAAAGGGAGCCCTTTTTATTGAACTTTTTATAAAGGGGTTTAGTTTTAAAAATATACATATTTTAAGAAAAAAGGGTAAAATAAATATACAGAATATTTAGGGGAAATGACATATTTGTTGGATTATTAATTTTTTAATAAAAGACTGTTTATAGACTTCAGGATTTCTGTTTATAGAGGGCCCACAATTAAAAAACACTTTCTAGTTGAAACTTTTCACGAAGTAAAAGGTAATGGGATACGAGAGAATAGAAGCATCAGGAAAAGAGGGAAGGTTTTAAACTAAAAGAGGAGGATTAGGGTAAATATAAACAGCTATGGGATGGGGCAATGAGAGCATAGGGAATGGGGCGAAGAGGTATGGGGGAAAGGGTTTTAAAAAATTTGTGTTAAGTGTTCACAAATTTTTGGTTACAGGGAAATGGGTGCGGGGGGGAAGAGGGGCGATTGGGGGAATGATGAGTGAAGAGAGAGAAGGGAGAAAAAGTTAGCATAGAAATTTTTTCAAAGTAGAAGTGATTAAAGAGGGAAAAAAATGGGAAAAAGAGAGGTTAAGAGAGGGTGAAGCAATGTAAAAAGAGAGCAAATGAAGAGTGGGTGAGATGTTACCAAAAAATTTTTATTGAAAAAAAAAAAAAGTTTTGGATGAGATTAACAAGTTAAGAAAGCCTAGAGAAAAAATTTGGAAATTTGTCGGGTTAAAAATGGGGAGAGGAGATTTTTTAAAAGGGATTTTTAGAGGTTTTGGGAAGATGGGGGGAAAATTTTTTGGGGAAATTTTTTTAAATGTTGATGAAAAAAGGGAAGCTGTGATTTCGTTTATAGGCAAAGGAACAACATCTTGTGGGAAGTGAGGAAGAGCCAGTTGTGAGTGTGGGTAAATTTTTCGTGGGGCATAGGTAAAATGAAAGGGGTAAGGCACCGGGATAGAGGGGAAAAGATAAAAAATGTTAAAAGCAGGTGGGGATATATTTTTGGGAAGGGGTTGGTGAAAATTTTTTAAAATAAATGAATTTAAAGGGGGAAAGGGTACCTGGGGTTTGGGCAAAAAGCATGCATATTCCTTTGTATAAAGAAAAAGGGATAAAAAGAGGGGAAAAAAATTTAAAACCGGGGGGATAAGCCCTGTGATTCCCTTTTGGAAAAGGGTTTTGGAAAGAGTTATTATTGAAAGAATTAAGAGAAAAAGACGGAGAATAGGATAGCAAATGAAAAAGGAGGTTTTAAAGGAAAGGTGGGGGGTGTGGGCCCAAAGGTGTTTACAGTGAAACATAAAAGTAAAACAGTATTTAGAAAAGGGCCTAAAGAGGTCTTTGTGGCTTTTAAGGTTTTGGAAAAGGCGTTATGACAGGGGGGATGGGGGGAAATGTGGCAGATGTTGCAGTGAAAGGTTGGGAGGTGGGTTTCTGAAAGCAGTGAAGATTTTTTTTATGGGGTTTAAGTGAGGCTAAAAGTTAAGAAATGTAGAAAAGGGAAATTATTTCCCATAAAAGTGGGCCTTAGACAAAGGATGTTGTGATTCACCCGTGGGTTGTTTAATTTTTTATAGAGGGGGTTTGTAAAGAAGTAAATGCGAGGGGGGGTCTTGGCAAAGGCGGTAGTTAAAAGATAAAGAATCACACACAAAGTGGGAGTTGTCAAAGGCTCTTTGCTGATGACACTGTCTTTTGGGAAATTTCCCTTAAGAGAAGTTCAGAGATTGGTGGATGATTGTAGGGGGGGTGCAAAAGAAGAAAATTTAAAGTGAATAAAAGGGAAAAAGTAAGGTTATGGGATAACAAAAAAATTAGGGGATGAAAGGGTTGGAAATCAGATTGGATGAAAAGAGTATGGAGGTTGAATGTAAATTTAATTTTTTGGGAGTGGGGCTTTTTCAGCGGGTGGGGCTAAGAAAAAATGAGGGGAATCATAGAATTGATGAGGGAAAAGGGGGAGTGGTGCACTTTGGAGTTTTCCCGGAGACAAAAAACTTTTGTCCTTGGAGGGGAAAAAGGGGGAAAAAAATGGGTTAAAATTTTAACCAACGCTCTTTTGGGTGTGAAGCAAGGGGTGGGTGAATGTTGGGAGTGAGGAGAAGGCTGGAGGCATTGGGGATGTCAAGTCGAGACAAATGTTGGTGTGGGAAAATAATGCAGAGAAATTTGTAGTTTTGGGAAATTAGGAGGGGGTGCGGGATTTCCAAAACGTTTCCCAGAGGGCCCGAGGAAGGGTTTTTTTGAGGTGGTTTCCGGGGCAAGTGAAAAGAATGGGGCGAAAAAAGAAAACTTCAAAGTGTAAACAGTCTGTAGTGGGAAGGGGGGCGGGTAGGGGTCGGCCCCAGGGAAAAGGGTTGGGGGAGGGGGGGTTTTTGGGGGTTTTGTGTGCGAGGGGGGTTTGGGCTTCCACAGGGATGCGTGAGCGTTTTGATAGGTGAATTGGGACAAATTTTTTTTAATACTTGAAAAGTGCGTTTGGGGTGAGAGCAAAAATAACATTTTTTGAAGGGGGTTTAGGGGAAAACCGGGCCGGACTTGAAACCCCGGAGATGGGAAGTACAGTGCTGCACTTTTGAAGGGGGGGTGTTAAAGTTGCAGTTTAAAAACTTTTGTAAAGCACCCTTTTGGCAAACAGTGGGTGGATAAAGATTTTGGGGAAAGTTTTTCTTTTTTTTGGGGCCCCCCGCCCCTTTGGGGGAAAGGGCCCGTTTTGATAAAAAAAAAAAAAAATAATAAAATTTTGGGGGAAACCCGGGGGGACGGGACCAGTAGGCCCGGCTTTCCCCCTTCCCTACGTACAGAAATGTTTGCCAAATTTTAAAAGGGGTTCCTTTTTAATAATTTAAAAACAGCGCCCCCGGGGGGGGTCTCGGGGGAACCGAAATTATTCGTGTTTTCCTTGGGACTTTCTGAAGGAAGAAAGTAACAAATTTTTGAAGTGATTCAGAGAACCCGGTTTTGCTGGACTTGAACCTGGAGGTGGGAATACAAATGCCATCACCCTGAAGGAGGGTTGGAGATAAGGGGCAGTTTTTGAACTATAGTATCGGGGGCCTCAAGGGGAAAAATTTTTATACGAATTTGGTGGCCCCCTCCTGCAGAAGGCAAGTGGAGGGGGATTACCCTTTTAAAAAGGGCACTCCCCTTTAAAAATCCTCTGGTTTTTTTCGAAAATTTCCCTTTCTATACTATTTGGGCTCAGAACCTCCGGGAAAATTGCCATGCAGATGTTTGGGTTGATGGCAGATAAAGCCAGTGTGACCGATGGTAGGTAAAGCCAGGTATTTTGACGGTAGTGTAAAGCCCGTGGGGCCTGATGGTATGGAAAACCAGTGTGTCTTGATGGTAGGGAAAGCCCCGTGTGTCTTGAAAGGGAGTGAAAAACCAGGTGTCTTGGGTGGTTGTAAACCCTTGTCTTGAAGGTAGTGTAAAGCCAGTGTGTCTTTTAAAAAAAGTTTTAAAGGGGCCCGTTTTGTCTTTAAAGGGAGTTTTAAAGCCAGGTGTCCTTTATGGCAGGGTAAAGCCCGTGTGTTCTTGATGGTTTGTTGTAAAGCCATTGTGTCTTATGGATTTAAAGCCAGTGTGTCCCTTTAGGCAGTGTAAAGCCGTGTGTCTTGATGGTAAGGGAAAGCCATGGGTCCCGATGGTAAGGGAAAAGCCCGTTTTGCTTGATGGCATGTAAAGCCAGTGTGCTTGAGGTTTGTGTAAAAACCAAAAGGGGTCCCTTTAGGTAGTGAAAAACCCGTGTGTCGGGTGGAATTTTAAAACCCAAAAATTTTGTCTTGATGGTTTGTAAAGCCAGTTTTTGGGTTTTGATTGGGGAAAGAAGGGGGGTGGCTTGAAAAGGGGAAAATTTTTGGGAAAGGGCCCATTTTGGGGTTGGGGGGTAGGGGTAAAGCCAGTGTGCCCTTGGGTGGGATGTAAAAACCAGTGTGTCTTGATGGTAGTGTAAAGCCAGGGAGTCCCTTGAGGGAGGGTGTAAAAGGGCCCGTTGTCTTGAAGAAATGAAAACCCCCGTGGTCTTTATGGGAGTGTAAACCCTGTGTTTTTGATGGTTTGTTTTAAACCATTTTAGATTATGAATGAATTTTTAAACCAAACCCTTTTTTTGCAGTACCCGGCAAATGGCTCTTTTTGACGGTTTGAAAACCCCTTTAAAAGCAGAAGTGTCTTACAAAAATTTCTTTCAGCTTTTTAGGTGTCAATTTCGTAAAAATTTTACTGAAGAAATAGGAAAAAATGAAATGCTGGTTTTTTATGCGATAACCCGTGAATGGTCACTGACCCCCCAAATTTTTTAAACCTTCCCAAATCCGATAACCTGAGGGAAAGAAGCCTTTAAGCAATTTTAGGGTCCTTTTCATCATGCATTAACCCAAAAGAATGTCCTTTTTGATTGGCTTTTAAAAATTTTAGAGGGGGGTTTTACTTAGTTGGGGATTTTGGGGAACTAGCCCTTTGGGTTTAGTTTGGTTCAATTTTTTTTTATTATTTGGGGAAATTTAGACATTTGTTTTTCCCTGGATAACTTGTGAATTTAAGATTGGGGTACAAAAGCTTAGTGCGAAATTAAAAATGTATTACGCGGGACCCATACGTCGTCTCGCAACAGGAAAATTTTGGGTTTAAAGGGATAAGGAGATATCCCCTTAAACTGATCACGGGAGACACCAAAGCACATCTTTTTAGTTGGCAAAGGGGTTACCAAAAACATGAAACATTAAGGAAAATCTGAGAACATGACGACTAAGGGTGAAGTGTCTGGCGCAGAAAGTCCCCTTTCGGCCGGGTTTTTCACACGGGGGAAAAAAGTAACCCCTAAATTAAAAGTAATTCAGATTAAAAAAAAAAATTTTTTTATAAAAAATACGTTTTTAAAAACTGGTATAAACCTTTGGTAATTTAAAAACCGCAAACGGTTTAAAAAAAAACACGTAAGGCCCAAAAACTAGGGCATATTTATTGGAAAAATTTTTGGTTCCGGGACCTTGAAAACTTTTTAAAACAAGGTGAAAGGGCATTCTATATAGGCGGATATGAGGTGTGAGTGAAAGCTTTGGGGAGTGACCGAAAAAATGAATTGGGCCACAAAAGACTCCTTAAAAAAAAAACAACGAAGGAAGCATCGCTCAAGCATCACCACCACCTCAGCCTCTGCCAGTATTAACAAACCCTCTAACATTATCCCGCTACCCCTTCCTGGCCCCTTCACCCTTCCCTCGCCTCCCTCGTCTCACCACCAGTATAAGCCTCTTCCCCTCATCCCTTCATTTAACTTGTCCTCATACTAAATTTCGTTTGGAAAACAGTAAACTTTTGTTAACCCATTCTGTAGCTATTATACAGAGCATTGTTGATATATCTAATCTTGCTTAAAAAAAATAATCGTCCTCAGGGGTGTCATGTACCTCACCAGTGAGGTACATGAGAACATCTGACCCAAAACAACAATTTCTCGAATTCGATTTTTCTGGCACAGTTAAACATATGGACGAGTTAACTTACATCCCTGATGCTCCTGCCACCTAGCAGTAATAATAGGTACTTACCTCCGTGTTAACTGGCCATGGAAACACCAGTTCTACTGGAATGTCATATTCTATTTGAGAAAGTACTAGGCTCAGAAGACGGTAAAGAGAAGAAAACAAATGACTAAACTGAGATTAAAACACTGATACTAGATGGAAGAAATCGAAAATAGAAGTATGCGTGTTATCGATTTCCGTCCAATTTAAACCCCTAAATAAAATTAATACTTGTTACTCGACGTTTTGAGACTCTATGACCGCGGGTTCAATCCCGGCCGGGGGTATGGTTTGGTAAGTTAAACTACATTTAGTGCGTTGTAACCCTAAGAACGCTATTTAAATTGGAGGATTAGCAACCAGCTACCACGTGCAAGCTCTTTGGAAAAGAGCTCGAAGTTAGGCGATATCCCACTCGCGGTAGAATCTAAACACACAACCTCTGTTTACCAAGCAGACAGCAGCTCAGTGACCAAATAAATACAGAGCAGTGGCACTAACATTCAACATCATAAAAGTCACTGAGAGGCTGCAAAGACATCACATTACTGGCTTTACGGGAAGGTATTTTGGTCAACATGACTTTAGTCACAGTTCATAATCTTTCAAAACCCTTCCATCAGTATTTCAAAATCAGGGAATAACTGAAAAAAAAATGTATTTGATTTACGTGGCAGTCGGAAAGGCATTTCACAAATGAGAACTTGGATTGACAGCTCGTGATGTAAGACCTAAAATAAAGTATAGTAATGGATATTCAAGTTACAAGTAAACAAATAACATAGTGATAAAAGTCAAAACATGGGTGACACTACTCTGAAACAAGTTATTCCTAGTGTCACTGCTGAAACAGAAAGATTGAAGCTTGGAAACACCTTCGCCAAAAATGTGCAAAAAGAAAAAATGTGACGAAACAGAGTGAGCCATTTATTTACTGTTTATCAGAATCATGTCATGGAACATAAGGGAAAGTAAGAAGGAAACAACACAAAAGAGAAAGAATAAACAAGATTAAAATGAAAATAATGAAAACAAGAAGATACTCGGAATATACTATATAATGGGAAAGACAAAAAAAAAAATAACATATATTAAAAATACTCCAAAGCTTGGCACCAACTCTGCTGCACACTGGAAAATAATATTGAAGTGAAAAATACAGCAGGAAATGTAGAATAACCCTAAAAAACAGCAAGGGAGTCATAATTCCAGTTACAGGAGCAAAAGCAAGAGATATTGTCGGTACAAAAGTATAAATTTTGAAGATGGAAATTAAAAATTTCTTGCAGAAGATGACTGACCAGCTAGAATGTGATTCTTAAACGGCTTGAAGACGGAAGGCAACAATAACTTGCAGTCCAGTCTGGCCACATTCCTGCAGTTCAGTATGGCCACAGACCTACAGCCCAGTCTGGCCACAGACCTGCAGTCCAGTCTGGCCACATATCTGCAGCTAGTCTGACCACATACTGCAGTCCAGTCTGGCCATATACCTGCAGTTTAGTCTGGCCACAGACCTGCAGTCTAGTCTGGCCACAGACCAGTAGCCCAGTTAGACCACAGATCTGCAGTCCAGTCTGGCCATACAACTGCAGTCTAGTCTGGCAACAGACCTGAATTCTAGCCTGGCCACAGACCACAGTCATTTGACCGCAGACCTGCATCTAGTCTGGCCTACAGATCTGCAGTCCAGTCTGACCACAGATTTGCAGTCCACTCTGGCCATAGAACTGCAGTCTAGTCTGACTACAGACCTGCATTCTAGTCTGGCCACAGACCTGCAATCTAGTTTGACCACAGACCTGCAGTCCAATTTGACCACAGATCTGCAGTTCAGTCTGACCATAGACCTGCAGTCACAAGTATACCATAACTATTGCAGTAATGTTGGTAGAATTACCGACAATACGTTAGGAGCTTTGTCAAGCCGTTACCAATTGTAACTGCTTGACAAAGCTTCTGGTGAGAGAAACGTTGCCACAATAAAATGCCTTATTAGTTGCACTTCTGTCCTTTTACCTAAC
The DNA here is from genome assembly GCF_026875155.1 of Cherax quadricarinatus. Taxonomy (NCBI): domain Eukaryota; kingdom Metazoa; phylum Arthropoda; class Malacostraca; order Decapoda; family Parastacidae; genus Cherax; species Cherax quadricarinatus. Next base: position 5,588,151 of record NC_069485.1, on the reverse strand, counting down.
ATATCATAATCATACTAGCCGCTTCCTCTTTCCTACTCTAGCTCCTCATTTATCCTTCCCAGTCATCTTAGTCTCTCAAAACCATCTCTTCACACTATCGTGTTTTCATCCCTCCATCACCAGCAGTAAATATAGATACCTGTGTGTTAGGCAAAGGTTACGTGTCACATCCAGGAAAAAATATACTGGAAATCTACGTTCCTTCTTAATACCATGTCCTGTGTAAGACACAAAACCTGTGCACAGTACCTGCTAGAAATATTCGAGTAGTGGGTAAAAAGTATCTGATATACCTAATGATGTTAATAAACAGTAACGTTATTTCTTTCACTATTGTATTATTCCGTCGTTTAGTGGAATTATTGCAGTAATGAATATAAACTTGATGTGTGTGTATGTATACAAGATATTCAATTTTTTTTGTTTGGTTGCGATATCTCCCTGTTACACCCCGACAACTAACTACTTGATAACCACCTGGTGGTTCACAATTACACTCACTCACCCACTGACTATAAACCCAGAAATACTAATCTTAATCTTAAAATAATAAATCCTAACTAGTCATAAGTTTGCCTATGTATTGTGCCAAAACAAAAGCATTCACATTGTTAAACTCACAAATTATGATGTAATCACTTAGCCTTAATACCATAATCTGTAAGGATTTAATGTTAAGAATTAATCTAAGTCTGCCCGAAATGCCTAGCCATGCTAGGTGTCCTAGTGGCCCCCTCTGTAATTAGTATTTTATAACATGTAACCACACAATATCCAAAACCTGTAAACCCCACATTGTAACCCTTATAGAGAATAAACTTGAATTGAATTGAATTTGTGGAAAATACTATATATATTTTCCAGAAATTCAGTATTTATATGTAAATAGATGGCCATACTGTATTTAATAATATTTATGTCATAGAAAACGGAAAGCCTGAGTCTGGGCAGAGGGGACTCGCCATCTTGGTTTTTGAATTTGTATTAGAAACGGTGAATGGGGAAGAATTTTTCGTGCTCTAGAGGTTAAAATTGTGTTGACACCTCTCAAATAGGAGGCGAAATTGGTGGATGTGCATTCCTGCATAACTTGAGATATCAGACGACTGGACAAGACAGCTCCAGGAACCTCAGATAAGCTCTCTAGATTTGTGTGTAATTCTGGCCAGCATTATTTTCATAGATTTAGTTAGAGTGAGGTTTTCTGAGTATGATACACATTAATCTCCAGTCAAATTGGTGAGTGATATTAAGATATATTTTCCTTCTGTTATGTAATTGTGTATATATATAACCATTTATTATTTTTAATATACAGTCCACAAAATTTATATATTTACCAGTATTCCTGGTTATACATATTTCATTGGTAATTAATAGGTCCAGAGCAACTTGTGGATATGACAGTGGTAGGTATCGAAGGGGGACATTTTTTGCTACCTAGGTGTCCCAAATTCCTATTTGTCTATGTAACATTGATAAATAATAATTATCTTTGTTATCATTTACTGGTATGTACATAATTAGTTACATTCAGATAAATGCAATTTTCCACAGAATTCTTAAACTCCATTTTCTGTGTATGGGACAGGCCATCCCGAAAGAAACTCCAAAGCAACAGTTACCCCATCTTAGCTAGAACTGAACCTGCGACTCTTCGTAGCTACTGAACCCCAATTGAAATTTCCTTACGTAATGTGAGAGAGAAACAGCTATTTTTGTTCCCACTGTGTAACTGACGGACAGAGCTGAGCAGCAGCACATTGCTGAGCTGCTCTGAAGATTCTTAAATACAAAAATATCGTTAGTCTGTAAATATTATTGCCAAATCTCTGTTGATATGTATGTTACTGATATGAATATGTATTGCGTCAACCATGTGTAGCATCCGTGAACACATGCCGAGATTTATTGGAATAAACTAAGCATTAAGTGAGCCAACATTCAGAGTCATAAATATAAATTTAAAAGCTGGAAACAATATCATCAATGTATCCTGTGTTGCCCAGTCCCTTTAAGACCATGCACATGGTTATAATGGATCATTGTACATTATAGTGAGAAGCCTCACTATGAAATAACTACAACAAAATGTTTCATAATGTTTTTTACTAATGGCATGGATCAGTACCAGAGATGGAAGAAAAAATGAATCATATAGAACTATTCCACCCTTGTTGGAACTTGATATAGCAAAGACAGCGGTTAACTGTTGATGATAAAAAGTACTAAGTAATAACATCCACTGAACAGGGAGGAATAATATCAAGTAGGAGTGCCAGGGTTCCACTCTAAGGAAGGAGAGTCTATGCCTTCTCCTCGCCTTCGTGGTTTGACCAGAGTCTGCCCTTAAGGTTTACATGAGTCTGCCGTAGACCTGTTTTCTTTAATTGTGAGGAAATTCTTTAAGACAAATGCCAGATATATCTGGACTCAGAATGTCCCCTCAAGGAAGGTTCCTTGATGTTGGTGAGGGGCTCTTGATTTAGGGAATTGGATCTGTGCTCCAGTTCCCTGAATTAAGCCTGAATGCCTTCCACATCCCCCCCAGGCGCTGTATAATCCTCCGGGTTTAGCGCTTCCCCCTTGATTATAATAATAATAATAATGGACTCAGAATGTCAAGTTCTTTATATTGTCCCAAAGTCCCACTGATAATTTTAATAACTGTTAAGTTACCAATGTTAATTTTGCTATACCTTTGCTTGTGGGCTGGCTATCCCCTATTTCTATAATACTCAATCTTTCTGGCACTAGGCACTCGTGTGCCTGGGGCACTGAATGTTTGGCCCTTTGACCTGCCTTACAAAACTCTCGCTTCACACACTGAGGGTCCGGGTTCGATTCCCGGCAGGGGTGAAAACAATGGACGCGTTTCCTTACACCTGTTGTCTTGTTCACTTAGCAAGTAGGTACCCGAGTGTTTGTCGACTAGTATGGGTCGCATCCTGGGGAACAAGATTGAGGACCCCAATGGAAATAATACAGACAGACAGTCCCTCGATAACGCATTGCCTTTCTTGGGTTATCCTGGGTGGCTAACCCTCCGTGGTTAAAAATCCGAACAAAATCGTATCCTATCCTTCCAATGTTTCACGCCTCCCCTCGCGTCTTCATTCCTAGCAAGCGTCCCTCGGAACGAATCTGAGATATCTTACTCATTTTTGCAACTTTGCAAGCTCCTGATGATGTGTTAATTGCAGTACGAAAGGCCTAGAACTATTATTCAGTTCCCCCTGTGGTTTATACATACATACATACATATACATGTATATATACATATATATATATATATATATATATATATATATATATATATATATATATATATATATATATATATATATATATATATATATATTTACATGTATGGTAGGTAGTAGGTTGGTAGACAGCAACCACCCAGGGAAGTACTACCGTCCTGCCAGATGACTGCGAAACAGAAACCTGTAACTGTTTTACATGATGGTAGGATTGCTGGTTTCTTTTTCTGTCTCATAAACACGCTAAGATAACAGGGATATCTTGCTACTACTACTTACACTTTGGTCACACTTCACAGACACGCACATGCATACATATATATACATACATCTAGATTTTTCTCCTTTTTCTAAATAGCTCTTGTTCTTCTTTATTTCTTCTATTGTCCATGGGGAAGAGGAAAAGAATCTTTCCTCCGTAAGCCATGCGTGTCGTATGAGGCGACTAAAATGCCGGGAGCAATGGGCTAGTAACCCCTTCTCCTGAAGACATTTACTAAAAAAAGAGAAGAAGAAAAACTTTATAAAACTGGGATGCTTGAATGTGCATGGATGTAGTGCGGATGACAAGAAACAGATGATTGCTGATGTTATGAATGAAAAGAAGTTGGATGTCCTGGCCCTAAGCGAAACAAAGCTGAAGGGGGTAGGGGAGTTTCGGTGGGGGGAAATAAATGGGATTAAATCTGGAGTATCTGAGAGAGTTAGAGCAAAGGAAGGGGTAGCAGTAATGTTGAATGATCAGTTATGGAAGGAGAAAAGAGAATATGAATGTGTAAATTCAAGAATTATGTGGATTAAAGTAAAGGTTGGATGCTAAAAGTGGGTCATAATAAGCGGTGTATGCACCTGGAGAAGAGAGGAATGTAGAGGAGAGAGAGAGATTTTGGGAGATGTTAAGTGAATGTAGAGGAACCTTTGAACCAAGTGAGAGAGTAATTGTGGTAAGGGACCTGAATGCTAAAGTAGGAGAAACTTCTAGAGAGGGTGTGGTAGGTAAGTTTGGGGTGCCAGGTGTAAATGATAATGGGAGCCCTTTGATTGAACTTTGTATAGAAAGGGGTTTAGTTATAGGTAATACATATTTTAAGAAAAAGAGGATAAATAAGTATACAAGATATGATGTAGGGCGAAATGACAGTAGTTTGTTGGATTATGTATTAGTAGATAAAAGACTGTTGAGTAGACTTCAGGATGTACATGTTTTTAGAGGGGCCACAGATATATTAGATCACTTTCTAGTTGTAGCTACACTGAGAGTAAAAGGTAGAAGGGATACAAGGAGAATAGAAGCATCAGGTAAGAGAGAGGTGAAGGTTTATAAACTAAAAGAATAGACAGTTAGGGTAAGATATAAACAGCTATTGGAGGATAGATGGGCTAATGAGAGCATAGGCAATGGGGTCGAAGAGGTATTGGGTAGGTTTAAAAATGTAGTGTTAGAGTGTTCAGCAGAAGTTTGTGGTTACAGGAAAGTGGGTGCGGGAGGGAAGAGGAGCGATTGGTGGAATGATGATGTAAAGAGAGTAGTAAGGGAGAAAAAGTTAGCATATGAGAAGTTTTTACAAAGTAGAAGTGATGAAAGGAGGGAAGAGTATATGGAGAAAAAGAGAGAGGTTAAGAGAGTGGTGAAGCAATGTAAAAAGAGAGCAAATGAGAGAGTGGGTGAGATGTTATCAACAAATTTTGTTGAAAATAAGAAAAAGTTTTGGAGTGAGATTAATAAGTTAAGGAAGCCTAGAGAACAAATGGATTTGTCAGTTAAAAATAGGAGAGGAGAGTTATTAAATGGAGAATTAGAGATATTGGGAAGATGGAGGGAATATTTTGAGGAATTGTTAAATGTTGATGAAGATAGGGAAGCTGTGATTTTGTGTATAGGGCAAGGAGGAATAACATCTTGTAGGAGTGAGGAAGAGCCAGTTGTGAGTGTGGAGGAAGTTCGTGAGGCAGTAGGTAAAATGAAAGGGGGTAAGGCAGCCGGGATTGATGGGATAAAGATAGAAATGTTACAAGCAGGTGGGGATATAGTTTTGGAGTGGTTGGTGCAATTATTTAATAAATGTATGGAAGAGGGTAAGGCACCTAGGGATTGGCAGAGAGCATGCATAGTTCCTTTGTATAAAGGCAAAGGGGACAAAAGAGAGTGCAAAAATTATAGGGGGATAAGTCTGTTGAGTATACCTGGTAAAGTGTATGGTTGAGCTATTATTGAAAGAATTAAGAGTAAGACGAAGAAAAGGATAGCAGATGAACAAGGAGGCTTTAGGAAAGGTAGGGTGTGTGTGGACCAGGTGTTTACAGTGAAACATATAAGTGAACAGTATTTAGATAAGGCTATAGAGGTTTTTGAGGCATTTATGGATTTGGAAAAGGCGTATGACAGGGTGGACAGTGGGGCAATGTGGCAGATGTTGCAGGTGTATTGTGTAGGAGGTAGGTTACTGAAAGCAATGAAGAGTTTCTACTGTGATCTTATTGCATATATATATATATATATATATATATATATATTATATATATATATATATATATATATATATATATATATATATATATATATATATATATATATATATATATATATATGTATATATATATATATATATATATATATATATATATATATATATATATATATGGTCTCAGACCGGGCCCCCGCGACCCGGTCCGAGACCAGGCCTCATGGTGGATCAGTGTCTGATCAACCAGGCTGTTACTGCTGGCCGCACATAAACCGACGTAAGAACCACAGCCCGGCTGGTCTCATGATTTCTCCTAAAAATCGCTCGAATTATGATCATTCTATTACCATCCCACACATTTTTTTTTTTTTGCCACAAAGGTGTACATAAGAACAATATATCAAATCAGATTATAAATCTTCTGCTGCTCCTCAGAAGCTAAAAAGGAACCGAGGAGCAACAAAAATTATCTCTTCATAAATATCGCTGTTGTTGTTAAGTGTGTTGAAAGAAACGACTTTTAAAGTAAAAATCTTAGACGATAATGTATCTGGTGTAAAGTGATTAGTGTTACAATTGCTGTTTGCAGATGATACAGTATTTTTTTGGAAATTTTCAAACTTTTACCATAATGACAAAATTTCAACTAAATATATGACACACAACTGGTGATATCAACTCAATTCTCATCTGTCGCTACGTTCAAGTATCAATTCCTCCTCAAATGATCATTATAAAATTATAGCAAATCGTGGACACTTATGAAAAAAATGCTACGAGCGTTAGATGGTGCAGGATCATAAACACTGGAGGCATTAATAATATGCTCACGTGTTTTGCTACGTTCTGTGAAATAATGCCTGAGAGCCCAGTTATTTTCCTCGACACACACTTTACACTCACTCGTATCCAGTGGAGCTGCTGCACCAACCTGCTATATATACAGATAACCTAAATGAATCCTGGCTACCACTGCCTCTATTTGTGGGTCAGAAGTGAAGCTTCTGAAGCTGGTAGAGGAATGTGAAAGTATGTATATAACATTACAATAATGTTAGAGGAAAGTAACATGTAGTAATTGACGTATAGACAACTAGTAAACTGGGCTAGATTTAAGGGAGAAAGGGATAGAGAAAGTGACTTTATTTAGGTATTGAGAGTGGCTTTAATAACAAATATCGGTTTATGACAGACGAAGTATATTACATAATAGATGAGTTTTCAATATTTTGTGAAACAGTTTGTAAATAATTGTAAAAAGAAAATTGGAATTACATTAAAATATGGTGGAGGCGACACTTTTGAAAGGTTGAGAATAAAGGACATTGGAAGCACCAGAAATTTATTGTCCAAGATCGATGAGAAGTGTAAATATTATCAGAGGAAATATTATTTAATGGAGTGATGAAAACACAGTGCAGTGGTGTGTAAGATAATAACTTTATATACTACAAGTACATGTACAAGGTATACAGACCATAGCTGACATCAGTGACATACTACTATATAGAAAGCCACTTCTTATGCTGAGCATTTCGGGCAGATTAGGTTTATTTGTCCAGGATGCGACCCACACCAGTCGACTAACACCTAGGTACCCATTTTATATTGATGGGTGAACAGGGACAGCAGGTGTCTTATGGAAACACGTCCCTAATATTTTCCAGCCGTACCAGAAATTCGAACTCCGGACCTCAGTGTGTGAGCTGAGGTGGCTGGTGATCGATCTACGGATAATTGTAGATGATTGTTGAAATTATTAATTGGCTATATAGAACAAGTTTATACATCTTTAGTGGGATGGATTGTGAAGGACCTGCCTAGTATGGGCTAACATGCCTCCTGCAGTGCTCCTCCTTTCTCATGTTCTTAGGTTCATTTGGAGCGAATGAAAACAGGTGTTCGTCAGGAAACAGGACAAGTGTTTCCTGACGCGGGTGTTAATCATATAATGACCCGCCACTGGAGCTTTTGGTCATCTGACCGAGGCCTTCCGCTGGCTTACCAGTCCACCCCTTTAAAAATTAGTGGTTATTATTAATAGATGTAGGGAACAACAGAAGAAGGGCTAGAAGAGGGTACGAAATAGGTATTAATAGGCAGGTTTTGAACGTCCAGCAGGCAAATAGCTGGGAGTGAGTGATTGTTGGGATTCGACGTGCTGTTGGCATATTGCCATAGTAATATTTATGAAGAGATTCAAGGGGAGAAAAAGGGGTCAGAATTAAGTGTTAGCTATGGAGATAATAGTTAATTTTTCCCCTCGAGGTAATACTTGCCATGATGAGACACTGTCCATATATTTAAAATAACAAAAGTAATAATATATCTCTCACCAAAAAATATAATATGTAAGTGTAACATTAAAAATAGCCAGCGAATTATATGTGGCATATTCATGAAAGTTCTGTCAGTATGTATAATGTATGAAAGAAAGTACCACTGAATACATATAACAGCAATGGCAGAGAATATACATAGTAACATAGTATACATAGTATCCAATAGCATACATTACTGGATTTTGCATAGCGTACATTAGCCAAGGTCAGTGGGTGTGTATATCATACAAGTGCAAATGTTAGTGGATATACACAGCATACATCAGCAAAAATTCGCTATTAGGCAAGAGAAACAGACACGTATTAAATTCACATGTTCAGCTATGTTTATAAATAGTGGGAGTGTAGGTGGGTGCCAGACCCGGCATGAGTCTGGCACTGCCACCACTACCATCACCACTACCACCACTACCATCACCACTACCACCATCACCACTACCACCATCACCACTACCACCATCACTACCACCATCACTACCACCATCATCACTACCACCCTCATCACTTCCACCACTGCTGCCACTACCAGTGCGACTACCATTATTACCAATACCATTACCATAACTACCATCACCACTACCACCATCACTACCAAAATTACCATCACTTGCCACTACCATTATCACTACCATTATTACCACTACCATCATTACCACTACCATAACTACCATCACCACTACCATCAAAACCACCACCACTGCTGCAACTACCATTATCATTACCATAACTGCCATCACCACTACCACCATCATCACTATCACCACCACCACAACCACTGCTGCCACTACAATTACCACTACCATGACCATCACCACTACCATTACCATCACTGCTGCCATCACCATTACCACTACCATCATTGCTACTACCAGACTACCATCATTACCACCATCATTACCATCACCCCCCTCCCCAGCTTCCACCATCCCTATTACAGTTCTCATTATCAACCTTAGAAGAGCTACTTCCATTTCCACCATGAATTCCCCCCCATGACCACCACCTTCATGGCCACATCTGCCGCCACCACCACCACCACCATCACTATAACTATCACCACCCTTACAGAAACCTCTTTTTCCATGGAGGCAAAAATTGGAATGTGTCAGAGTATACAGGTACCAACACTGGTATGTGGGTGTGATACATGGGCTTTAAACGTTGCAGCGAGGAGGCTGGAGGCAGCAGAGACGTCATGTTTATGGATGGTGAGTATGTGAATATTATGCAGAGTTCTGAGCAGGGAGGTTAGAAGACGATGTGGTGTTATCAAAAATATAATAATGAGGGCTTAGGAAGCGTTAGAAGCAGAAAAGAATGGCTAAGAGGGTATATAAGTCTGTTGTGGAAGAAAGAAAGGGTATAGGAGCTTTAACATCCAAGAGGCTTGTCGGATTGAAGACACGTGGCTTCTGAGACTTGAAGTGCTGTTGGAGTGTAAGGAAACATTTATGAATAAATTCAGGGAAACTTGTTAGCTTAACTGAAGTCCTGGAGGTGGGAAGTACAAGGGCCTGCATTCTGAAGGAGGGCTGGGAGGGTCATCAGAGGTGTGGTGGTAGGACACCTCAGCTAGGACATCTCAGCTAGGACACCTCAGTTAGGACAACGATTGAGAGAATGTTGGTGAGTTAGTTTCCTCTTGTTAGGGTCACCAAGACTTGGTGGAAGACGGCCAATATATATATATATATATATATATATATATATATATATATATATATATATATATATATATATATATATATATATATATATATATATATATACATGTATATAATAGGTAGAGAGAGCGAGCGAGAGAGAAGTCGGTGCCATAAGATGTTGAGAAGATATCTTAAATGACATGGATCCAAACCAGTGCCTTGAAAGGATCAACTACCTGGCAGCTGAAGCATGTTCTAGGCATATTCCTCTAAGAAAGAAGAGTAGGAGTAAACTGGAGAGAGAAAGACGCTCCCTCTACAGAAGACAACGAAGAGTCACTGAGCTCCTCATGAGTGCTAGAATATCTGATACACGAAGGGAGGCGCTGACCAGGGAAGTGTAAACTATCGAACTTAAGTTAAATGACTCTTACAGGAACCAGGAGAGACAGGAGGAGCTAAAAGCTATTAGTGAAATTGAAAGAAATTCAAAATATTTCTTTACATATGCCAAAAACAAGGCAAATACCACATCTAGTATCGGGCCCTTATTCAGACAGGATGGGACTTACACAGATGACTACAAGGAAATGAGTGAAATATTGAAATCCCAGTACGACTCTTTGTTTAGCGAACCACTAATCAGTCTGAGAACCGACGACCCAAATGATTTCTTCATGAATGAGCCTCAAAACTCCATAAATGTATGCCATATTTCCGACATTACTCCGACAGATTTCGAAAAAGCCATTGACAACATGCCCATGCACTCAGCCCCGGGCCCAGACTCGTGGAACTCTGTTTTCATTAAGAACTGCAAGAAACCCCTCTCGCGTGCCCTAAGTACACTATGGAGGAGGAGCTTGGACATGGGTGAAATTCCACAGTCACTTAAAACAACGGATATAGCCCCACTCCATAAAGGTGGCAGCAAAGCATTAGCTAAGAACTATAGACCAATAGCTCTGACGTCCCACATCATAAAAATCTTTGAAAGAGTGCTAAGAAGCAGGATTGCATATCACCTGGATTCCCAAAATCTGCACAATCCAGGGCAACATGGGTTCAGGGCAGGTCGCTCCTGCCTCTCACAACTACTGGATCACTATGATATGGCCTTGGATGGACTGGAAGAAAATCAGAATGCAGATGTAATATACACAGACTTTGCAAAAGCATTTGACAAATGCGATCATGGCGTAATAGCCCATAAAATACGTGCTAAAGGAATAACTGGGAAAGTGGGGAGATGGATCTTCAACTTCCTAACAAATTGAACACAAAGAGTAGTGGTCAACAGAGTTAAATCGGAGGCTGCCATAGTGAAGAGCTCTGTTCCACAAGACACAGTACTCGCCCCCATCTTATTCCTTATCCTCATATCAGACATAGACAGAGATATACATCACAGCACCGTATCATCCTTTGCGGATGATACTAGGATCTGCATGAGGCTGTCATCTGCTGAGGACGCGGTTAACCTCCAAGAAGATATAAACAAAGTTTTCCAGTGGGCAACGGTAAACAATATGATGTTCAATGAGGACAAATTCCAACTACTCTATTACGGAAAACTGGAGGAGATAATAACTAGAACAGAGTATACTACAGACTCTGGCCATACAATAGAGCGGAAAAATAATGTAAGGTACCTGGGAGTAGTAATGTCTGAGGATCTCACTTTCAAGGATCACAACAGTGCCACGATCGCACGTGCAAAGAAAATGATAGGATGTATAATGAGAACGTTCCAAACGAGAGATACCAAGCCAATGATGATCCTTTTCAAGTCACTTGTTCTCTCTAGGCTGGAATACTGCTGTACATTAACATCTCCATTCAAAGCAGGTGAAATTGCAGATCTAGAGAGTGTACAGAGATCCTTTACTGCACGTATAAGTTCTGTCAAGCACCTTTTAACTACTGGGAACGCTTGGAAGCACTTGACTTGTACTCGTTGGAACGCAGGTTAGTTAGTTAGTTTAATATGTTTATTATGCATCCCATACCCATCCTGTGGGCGGTAGTCAAAAGATTACAGAGGTACATAATTGGTCCAGGGACTGGACTCCAAAGTTTTGATAGCTGAGCAAGTTACAAAGGTAATGAACTCACAATTTACAAAGGTAATGAACTCACAGTTTACAAAGGTAGTGAACTCACAATTTACAAAGGTAATGAACTCCAGGTAGGTCTAGTCACAATCATGACAACTTACAAAGGTATTTACAGATTACAGAGGTACGTAATGGGTCCAGGGACTGGGCCCCCAAAGTTTTGATAGCTGAACTAGGTACAAAGGTAATGAACTCACAAGTTACAAAGATAATGAATCCTGTAAGAATGGTTACTTACGTTTATACATGGGTACAATCATGAACAAATTATAGAGTAATGAGCAAGTCACACTTCCACACCCGGTCACAACTGTAATGAGTTATTGGTGCAAATATTGATTGTTGAGTCACACACACACACACACACACACACGCAGGAGGGAGAGATATATCATAATCTACACTTGGAAAATCCTGGAAGGAATGGTCCCGAATCTGCACACAGCAATCAGTCCCTACGAAAGTAAAAGACTGGGCAAGCGATGCAAAATGCCCCCAATTAAAAGTAGGGGCGCCATTGGTACACTAAGGGAAAACACCATAAGTGACCGGGGCCCAAGACTGTTCAACAGCCTCACATCAAGCATTGGGGGAATTACCAAAAAACCCCCGGCCCCTTAAAAGAAGAGCGGGACAGATCCCAAAAGTCAGTGGGGGATCAACCGGGGCCTTTGGCTCGTATTTGGATTTGCTTGCGGCCACAGTAAAAACCCTAGTTGTTTAAAGGCCCTAAACCCCTTCGAGAGACCTGGTCGTGGCCCGGGGCCCGCGGGGGCGTTGCCCCCGGAAAAACCCCTTCAGGAAACCCTTTCCGGTGATGAACACAAAACAATAAAAGAAGTTATATGAGGCAAAAAAAAAGAAAACAGAAAGAACGTCGTCATTTCATTTTACTCCCCCACTGAGGCCCTTTTTCAGGGGTAATAAAGGGGAGAAACCAGGAAATTAATATGAGTTGAGAGAGGGGGGCGCGGAACTTTCTTTTTTTTCCAAAAAACTGGGATCAGACTTTTTCAAAAAAATCCTGATAAAAAAAATGAAAAAATCTCACAGCCCCAAATTTACAACCGAAATCTTTTAAAAAACAAGCAAAAGGGGCATAATTTATGAAAATTTAAATTTAAAGCAAAAATTACCAAGGAAAATTTAAAAAAAATTTGTATTCCCCCGGTGTATACTTCCATTTAAAAATAATTTTTTCACTATATTATTTTTTAAATTTTCCCCAAAAAAAAAATGAAAAAAATCTTTTCAAAGTTAAATAACGCAATTCGCCCCCAACACACGAGGGGTTCTGGGGTTTCGTTTCCCCGGCAGGGGTTAAAAACGTTGGCCCATTTTTCCCCTTAACCTGTTGCCAATGTTCACTAGCAGTGGGTAGGTACCGGGTTTTAGCCTCCAAAACCCTGCACCCCCAAATCACCTGCAGGGGGGGTTTGGGGGGTACCTGGGTGTTAGTTCCATATACATTCAGCCCCTGTTCCCCTAAGGGGGTTTAGGAAACCTGGGTGTTAGCCCCAAAATTTTAAAAATTTGCAGCCCCGGTTAAACCTAGCAGGGGGTTTGGTACCGGGGAGTTACCCTCCTTATCCCCTGCACCCCGGGTTTCCCCTAGCAGTGGTAGGTACCGGGGTGTTAGTTTCCCTTATCCCTGCAGCCCCTGTTCACCAAACAGGGGGTAGGTCCCATGGGGTTAGCCACCACTTGCCTGCACCCCCTAATCCCTAGCATTGGGTAGGTGCCTGGGTGTTAGTTTCCATATTTTTTGCACCCCTGTTCACCTAGCGGGGGTTGGGTACCCTGGGTGTTAGCCTCCTTATCCCTGCAGCCCCTTTTCCCACCTACAGTGAGTAGGTTCCTGGGTGTTACCCTTTTCTTATGCCTGAAAGGCCCCTGTTTCCCCTTTAGCAGGGGTGGGGTACCTGGGTGTTAGCCTCCACATCCCTTTGGGCCCCCTAATCACCTAGCAGTGGGTAGGTATTTGTTTTTAAAAGCATCCTTATCCCTGGCCCCGGGTTCCTAGCAGTGGGTTTGGAAACCTGTGTGATACCCTTATATCCCCTGCACCCCTTTCCCCTTAGCGTAAGTTGGTACCTGGGTTTAGGCAAATGATGGGTGGAAATCCTGGGGGAAGAAGTTTAAAAAGGCCCCCAAAAGGGGAAAATAAGATAGACAGTACAAAATGTAACCCCACATAAAAAAAGAGGGCTTACGACGCGTTTGGGCCCGATTTGGGACCATTTAAAAAGGGGTCCCATTTACATTTGTGTTTTTTTAAAAGGGCCCAAAAAGTCGGACCGAAAAGTCGTGGGAAGCTCCTCTCTTCTATGTGTGTTTTTTCCAGTCACTTTTAAAGCCTTTTTTTTTTTTTAGTCAGATAGTAATCGATACGCACTGGCTTTTTTGGGATTACCCTGGGGGGCTAAACCCCCCCTTGGGTTACCCGGGGTGGCAAACCCCCCCCGGGGGAAAAAAATCCCAACAAAGTCTTTTTTTTAGTTACCCCCTTAAGGGAAGGTACCTTGATCGGTTTTTTTTTTAGGTTTTAAAGCCTTTTCTTATTAATGTTTGAATAATGTTTTGTGTCCCTTGGTTTGGGTTTGGTAACGCACTCCAAGTCACTTCTGAGTGTCCCGGGGGTTCACCCCCTTTTTGGGGGATTTTCCCCCTTACCCCTGCTTTTCCTTGTTCACCTAGAATTGGTAGGTACCTTGTGCTACCCAACTGTTTGGGGGGGCACCCTGGGGGGTAGTAACCTCAGATAGGGCGGGATCTTTAAAAATGAGATGGGGGAAGGAAATAGATCTTACCCTTTTAAAACGATCTGGGGTTAAAAAATAATAAGAAGATTTTTCGACTTAACATTCGCTAAGTTTCCCCCCGGGGACTAAACTGCAGCACCAAAGAAAATGTTCTAAGAAGCATATTTATAGAAAACGAAACGGGGGTTGAGGTTTTTTATGGGGGAAAACTATTCAGTCAAAAAAGTTTCTGCTCTATACTGGTCCGTGAATAGAAAAATTTAATAAAAACTTTATTCTACAAGTAAAAGAATAAGGTATAAGACCAAAGCTGACATCTGCCCAAAACAACTACATACCAAGCTGCTTTTTAAGCAGACATTTCGGGCAAATTAGGTCATTTTTTTGGCCCGGGAGGGACCCACACCGTCAGCTCCCATCCAAAACCCAAAATTTTTTATGATGGGGTAAACCCACAGTAAATTTATATGTCAGGGATGAATATTTTTTAAACATGTGAAATGAAACTTAAACATACACTTAAATCTATTTTATGAAACATGCATCCTTAAAACATTACAGCAAAACCCCCCAAATAGGCTGCAAACCTGCTAGAAAACCTTAGTGTGGACTTAGGGTATTTTTCAACCCACACCAGAGTCGTTTTGATTTTTACAAAATTCCAACTACACCATTCAAATTCGGTTTTAAAGTCCTTTTTAAAATTTGGACCATTTATTTTTTGAAATTGGTAAAAAATCGTGGGCCCTTCGTTTTCCCCACAGAACTTCCCTGTAATGTAATTGTAAAAAAGGGGGGGACAAAAATCTGCGGTGAGATATTTTTAAAATTTTTTTTTAAAATGAGGTTTTAATTTTTGAAATTTTTTCAGTGGCATAAATTGGGGCCCGGGTTATTTAAATGTTTTAAAAAAACTCCAAAAAGCCGGGAATATCCATTTGGGTTTTTAAAAATCCCCTTGTGATCAAGTTGTTTTTTTGCAGGAGGTAAAAAAAAAAATTTAAAATTATTAACCTGCAAAATTTTTATTTTTACCTTTGGGCCGAAAAACTTATATGGGTCCCTTCACGGGGCAAAAGGGTTTCCCTGTAAAAAAGTACGTTTTGAGGATAAATGGGGTTTAAATTCTGCACTCCTTTTTGCCCCTCTTAAGCATTTCGGGTTAATGGCCCTTTTAAGTATTGCCCCTCACAGCCACACTTTTTTTTGTTAAAAATGACCCTTTTAAAAGGAAGGGGGGGAGGGTGACTTCCCTTAAAGTTATTGGGGTTCCCTTCCCCAAAGAAATTGGGGGTATATCCCCTTTCCCTTTTGGGATCAAAACTGATTCCCTCTCTCTGCCTGAAGTTTTATAAAATCTTAGGGGATTTAGTGTTTCCCCCGGGAAAATTAAAATTGCGGGAAAAACCTGGGTTTTTCGAACTTAAATTCGTTCCAAAGGCTTTTTCGGTGCCAAACGGTTCGGTTTTCCGAACAAATTTTTTTCCCAAAAGGGAAAAATGTAAATTTGATTAATTGGGTTTAAAACCCCCACAAAAAAAAAAAAATTTTACAGCGACTTTGGGGGGTTATTTTTTTTTGGGTATATATGTTTGGTTTCTCCTTTTTTTTTTTTTTTATTTAATAGAATGAAATATATAAAACGAAATGTAAAGGGATTTTTGAATGTTTTTAACCAAAGAATTTAAAAGAACCAATAAAAAAATTGAAACTTCAAAGGGGGGAAAAGTTCGTTTCCCCTTTTGCTGGTTTTCCCAAGAGTAAACAATTACATCACGCGCCAATACCCCGTAAACCCGGGTTTGGGTCAATATCCTTTCACAAACCCGCTGATTTTAAATTTAAAACCAAATTTTTTTCAATGATCCCAGTGTCTGCTTAAGGGAAAAAACTTTGTTTTTTGTGCAAAAAAAAGTTCAATATGGAAAGCAACCCCGAAGGGCCCGAAGTGGAAGGAGCAAAAGGGAGAGAGAGGGGGGGGGGCCCGCAGAAGGAGCTTTTCCTTTTTTTGGGGCTGTTATCCTTAATCTTTTGGGCCCCCCTGGTGACTTTTTTATAAAAATTTAATTTTAAAAAAAAATGCGAAGAAACACGAAATATTTTTACAGTGAATTTCACCCGGGATTTTTGGCCCGGAGCACAGCGGGGGGAACTGACCCCAAAATCTCTGTCAGGTCTTTGTTTGTTTGTCGAGTCCCGGAGAACTGTGACTCCCGAGCGATTTTTTTTACCAAATTTAAACGTCGAGTCCCAAAATTTTGTTTGGAGTACAAAAGGTTTATTCGAGTACGAGGTTCCACGAAAATTTTAATTTAAAAACAATGCAAAAATTAGCAAAAAACCCCCTTTAATGGAAAAAAAATCTAATTAAATTCATTGAGTAACTTTTTAAAAATCAGCTTGAATATTTCTTTTTAAACTAAAAAAAATTAAGTTTGATGCCCCACTTGGAAGAAATGACTATATTTGGGCACACGGGCTTCATTCACAAGCATAAAAGCTCTTAAAAAGTCGAAAAAAACTATAAATTTTTTTTTGGGGGGGTTTATCTTAGGAAAAATCTGAAAATTTCACTCCCAAATTTGTATGCCTTTTAAACTTGTTTCTTTCCTTTGGTATAAATATAAAAAAAATATCCCAAAACCCAAAAATTTTTGAACCCCAAAGAAGCTTATTTTATGTCAAAAATTGTAAAACTAAGCTGTTTTTTTCCCTTTTTAGTTAATATTTGTGTCGCAAAACATTCGTCAATGAAAAAAAAAAAAGAAGAAAAATTTTTTTTAAAAATTTAAATTTTTTTCCCCATTCAGGTAAACAGAAAAAAACAAAAAATTGGGTAAAAAAAAATTTTCATTTTTTTGTTGGATTTTCTTGAAACTCACCCCCCCAAACCTCACAAGAAAAACGTAAATAAAGGCCCCCAAAGGGAAATAAGTCACTCTGTTTTTTTTTGGGTTTTTCCCCAGGTTCTTACACATAGCGCTATGTATGTTTTTTTCTATGTAACTGTATTTGTGTATCCCTAATAAACTTATTTTTTTTTACTTATTTAAACTTACATAAATAAAAGAATAAATGTTTTATAACTCATTTTTTAAAATATTTTCTATATTTTTCCGGAAAAATTTGGGTATGGCCTCAGCTCACAGCTGAACGATCGATTTTTTGATACTCAACGATGGAAATGTTTTGTATATTTCCTCAAAACCTGGTTCCCCCGGTTTCCCCAGCAATGACCCCAAAAGGAAATAAGTCCTTTGATTGATTTTTTCGGGGTTTTTTCCCCGGGGTAATTACACATATTTTTTACTTTTTAATGTTTATTTGCGAAAACTGTTTTTAAATGTGTACCGTACCTAAAAAAACTTCCTGTGTCCCGACTCTCGCTAACGCCTAAATTTTCACACACGAGGTCCGGAGTTCGAACCCCGGGAGGGGACGGAAAACTTTGGGGGACGTGTTTCCTTAAGAAAAACTGCTTGCCCATATTCATCCATCAGTATAAAATAGGTACCTGGGGGGTTTAGTCGTTTGGGGTTGCTTTCGGGGAAAAAAACTGACCAAATTTCCCCCGAAATCCCCTGCAAAAAAAGGGGTTTTCTATATGTAGTATGTCATTTGTCGGCTATGGGGGGAATCCCTTTGTAAAATGAAACTTGTTGAATTAAAGTTTTATTATTAAGTAGGTATTGTTTCAGCAGACTTATTGGGTTTGGAAATCCTGGGTGGACTTTGAACAGGCCCCGGGATGAAAAAAAAGCCAGGGGAGTTAAAATTACATTGGACTATCCGGGTTACGATCTTTCGTTTTAATAACCCCAATAATTTCCCCAACTATTTTTACCCCCAAAAACGCCCCACAGTTTACTATTTTCAAAAAATCCCTTTTAAAGACCCCCTTCGAAATGTTTTTTTTTCAAAAGCAAAAAAAAACCGTTTTTTTTAAAAGGTTTTGCGGGGGAAAACTCTCCCTTTTTTAATAATAAAAAAAATAATAATAAAATAAAAAATAATAATAAAAATTTTAATAAAATAATAAAAATTTAAAAAAATAATAATTAATAAAATAAAAAATGATAAAATTTTTTTGGAAAGTACATGACAAAACTTATAAGGGCTAGTAAGAAACCCCCACATGGGGAAATTTTAGGAAATTCTTGTTCCGAAACTTTTCGCCTACACAGTAGGTTTCTTCAGCCCGAGTAAAGAAAATAACCGGCCCAGCCCTTCTAGGGCAGGGTAGATGCCTAGCCAGAGTTGCAGCTCACAAGACTGTCATTCCCATTGCCCCCTTTTTGGGGGGGATGGGAGACCAGAGGGCGCCTTCTTTTCCCCCAAAGCCCCGTGAGGGCGGGGGGTGTGGCTAGACCTTTGGGCCCGTTGGCCCCAAAATTGAGGAGGTACTTGTGGGCCCCCTACCATGGGAGACTTTTGGGCCAAAATACTCCCCAAAGGGGGGTAAATCAAAGGGCCCGGGCCCCCACTTGGAAAAAGGGCCCCGGGCCGGGAAAAATAAACCCGGGGGAAACTTTAATAAAAAATAAAAAAAAGTACAGAAAAAATTTTTTCAGAAGCCCGTAAAATGTGAAACGATGTAATTAGTCCATTGCTTTCTATAGTCCGAAAAAATTTAAGTTTAAAAAACAACAGTTGGAGACTTATATTTTGGGCAGAAAGGAAAGATGTAGTTTCCCAAAGTAGAAGAATGTTTTTTTGGGACGGAGACAAAGGGAAAAATTTCCCTTTTGGTTGTTTTAAACCCGTAAAGAAAGTGTGACAAGCGGTGTTTGTGGAGAACAGAAAAATTGGGAGTCTTGGGTTATCTGTGTAACAGTAATTTCCAGAGTAAAATCTTTTCCCAAATTTTTCCCCCAAGCAAAGCAACAGGGAGCAGCATTCCAAAACCCAATTAACAAAAAAATTTTACACAGATCCTTTACTACCCCTTTAAAAAAAGCATTCGAAAGATTGGGCTTGAATCTCCCCGCGGAAAATAATTAAGGATGAACTTTTTAATTTAAAAAAGCCAAACTGGTCCCTGGGTAACGCGTCGGTCTAGAAATTTTTAAGATGACCGCGGGTTTAACCCCACCCGTGGTAAAAGGTTTTTTTTGGGGAAACGTGGGCATAACGATTTCCCTGGGGGTCAGTTTAGCTTTAAACCCTTTTCACTCTTTACTTTTTTCTCCTTTATAAAAGAAATTTTTAAATGCCCCTGTCCCGTGACGGTGGGAAATTAACCCTTTTAAAATTCCCTAATCCTGTGTATAGGAAAAAAGACCGAGCTGAGAGAAGGTAGCTCCTAAATAAAAGAAACTCCCGCTTTGCGATGAGGTATTTTTAAAAAAAATGTAACAAACAAAGAAACTTTTTTTTTTTTAAACAAAAAAACCTTTTCATATAAAAGGGGCTTACACGACGTTTCCCCTCCCACTTGGACCATTTCAAAGTCACACCAGCAATTTTTTTAAAAGGTCCAAGTCGGACCGAGACGTCGTCGTAAGTCCTTTTGAAAGTGCGGGTTATTTCTGTATTGGTTTTCCCGGGCACGGTAAAAAGTCTTATTATTCTTTACTTCTTTGTTGTTTTGGAAAAAAAATGTAGTTTTAAAATGGAAATTAAAAAAATTGTTAAACACAAAACTGCCACTAAAAAATACCTGGGGCAATTTTTAGAGAAACCCGAAAAACGCAGAACGAAGTGGAAAGAGGATCAGCCCGGGGTAAACCATTTCATACTAAGATGCTAAACTAGGGAAAGAACTTAATATTTGAAGCCTCGAAAATTGATACCGAAGGGAAATTGGGGCCCCCCAGTGATGTTAATGGGCTTGGCAAACTTTTGCAAAGAGTCCTCCAGACTTTTTTTATCTTAAAAATGGCACTCCAGTGGGTCCCTAAAGCCTGAAAATGAAACCCCCCCAAAATGAATCAGACCAAAAAGTGTATGTCAAGTAGGGAAAAGGGAATGTTCCCTGCACCCCTGGAAATTAACATTGATTTAATCACAAACCCCCCTCGCTTTTCCCTATTGGGTTTATCTTGAAGGGAAGGGAAAATGCCTTTAAAAAAGCCCCGATGCCTTAATTTTTACAGCACTCGCTTTTACTAAATTTCGGTACAAAAATGATGAAGGGTTTTCTTTACCAAAACCCAATGGTGGGGCCGGGGTCGTCCCTGCAGAGCAATGAAGCGTATATGGAAAGAAATTGGAACACGCGTCAAAAAAACTGGGCCTTTTCCCCCCTTCAAACTGAAAATTTTTTTGCTTTTTTTTTCCCCCTTAAAACTCAGATGTATCCACGATCTGAAGGAAAAACCTTAAATTTTAAAATGATTTTCCCCGTCACTAACCTTTATAAGTGTTTTTTTGGGACTCGCCAGGTCAAAGTCAGACACAGGTATGAGAGAAATGTAAACCCGATTTACTAACTTTTTGTGGATTTCCCTCACTGGGGCCCAAAATTTCTTTTTAGAACGATGAATTTTTAAAAAGAAAGTGAAACCCACGAGGGGGGAACGATACGACTCTTTGGTTTTCAGCAGAAAATTTTGAGGAAAAATACGAAAAGAATTTAAACTGAACTTCAAAATCTTTAAGACAAAGGGAAAAAGACACCAGTAAGTCCCCTCATCATCCCTATTTAAAATAAGAGGAAAAAACATGCCTAAAAAACATCTAAAAAAATCATCAAGGGTTAATTTTACCCCCCACTACCCGGGGGACTGCACAACCGCTCATGGGAAATTTAACTTAACAAAAAATTTGGGGGTCACCCAAAATTTTGTTAATGAAAAAAAAACGAATTCAGAAAATATCCCCCCATATTTGTTAAAAAAATTTTGAAAGTAAAGTTATCTACAGGGGCCCTATTTTTTTGTATAAAGGAGTGTTTTTTTTTTTCACTTTTTTCTGAGAACAAACCGGGGGAATGCGTTCAGAGTTTCTTGAGGAAAATTTAAAAAAAATCTTTGATTTTTGCTACGAAAAAACCCACCCAAACTAAGAATTTTGTAAAATGTCCCTTTCTGGGAGCTAGAAAAACTTTTTGCCAAATCCCAAAATCCCAGAAAAAACATCCAAAGGAAAAAACAAAAAAAGCAGATGTAGTATACAAGACTTTGCAAAAAGGGCCCTTTTAAAAATTTTGACAAAGGTTTTTAATTTGCGCACAAAATGCGGATAAAGGGAAAAACAGGAAAAGATGGTAGATTTGGGTCTATAATTTCCCCCACCAAAAAGAACACAAAGAGTAGTAGTCCCAAAAAGTAAAGGGCTGAAGGGGAGCTACTTGAAAAACTCGTTCCGCAAGGGGAAAAATTTCCGCTCCCATCCCCGTTCTTCACCCCATATCTGACAGAGACAGGTTTTGTAAGCCCCAAAACCGTGTCTTCCTTTGCAGATAACACCCCAATTTTCAAGACAGTTATCCCCTCGAAGGGCAAATGCAAGGGCCCCCAGGCGGGCTTCAACCAAAACTTTAAGTGGGGGCCCCAAAAATATAGAAGGTCATGGAAAGAAAATTTCAATTACTTGATATGGGAAAATTTTAGGGAATTAAAACCGGGATAAAGTATAAAATAAATTTCCCAAACCCCACAATTTGAAACGAAAAATAATGTGGGAAAAACCCGGGGAAAGATAAAGGGCCCGAGGATCTCGCTTTTAAAAAATTTACAACCAAAAAGAAAAAACCAAAGTGCCCATAAAAAAAGATTGGATGGCTAATGAGGGAAACCTTTAACACTAGGGATAAACAAGTTATGATAATTTTTCTCCAAAACTTTTTCCCCCTCTAGGCTTGGGAAAACCTTTCGCACACTAAAGGGGCCCCCTTTCAACAAAGAAATTTCTGACCTGGGGAATGTACAGAGGACCTTCAAAGGCACAAAATAAGGAAAGGGTTTAAAACATTTAAATTACTGGAAACAGTTTTAATCCCCCTTTTTTTGCATTTCCTGGAAAGGGCGAAAAATTTTTATGATAATAGGGAAAAAAAATTTAAAACCAAATTTGCATAAGAAAAAACACTTTCCTACCAAAAACAAAGATTCGGGAGGAGATGTACATTCCCCCGATGAAAAGCAGGGGTTTCCCCCAGTACACTAAAAGGGCAACACAATAAGGTTCCCCGGGGCCCCCGGCTGCTTAACTGTCTAAGCATAATAAGGGGGATTTTCAACAGAACCCCCGGGTGTATTTTAAAAGGCCTTGAAAGGCACCTAAAGTCAGTAACCCGCCAAACCGGGCTGTGGTTTTGTACGTTCCGTTTAAAGTTTTGGCCAGCAGTAAACCAAACCCCAGAAAAGGAAGGGCCCGATTACCCCGAAGTTTTGGTTTATGGGTCAGGGCCCCGGGGGCGTTGATCCCCAAAAGCCCTCCGGTTACGTTCTCCTTATCCCCTTTGCATAAAAAAGGGGAAAAGAAAAAGAAACCTGGATTTAATGGTTTTATACATAAATACCCATATGTATTTGTACATCATTTTTGTTTGTACAAAATCGTATATTAAAAATAAAGGTTCTAGGTTTTGTGTAAGGGTTTGTTGTTGTGCTGGTGTTAAGGGCTACCAGCCCGGGAGAATCCCACCCTTTAAAAAAATAATAAATTTATTTTTTATAAGAAAATTACAAGGTTTAAAGAACCCTAGCGACATCAATGACTTATGTATACAATGCATATTTTCAAAAACACGCCCTTTTTTGGGGTCTTTAAAATTGGGAAAATTTTTCGCTTGCCTAACCCTTGGGCAAAGACCCTTTGGGGACGACCTACTTCCCCCTTGGACAAATGTGACACCAACCTTTCACTGCCCGCAAACCCCCTGCCATACGGGTTTTTAAGCTCCTTTTCCACCCCTTATGCCGTATTCTTTTTCAAGATTGATGGAAATTTACCACTCCCACTCAAGGGGTGAGAGGGTGGATTAAACCCCATTCTCCCCCTGTTCTTCAAGATTTGCTCTGTATGGACTGATGAAGCCCCTGTGTTGGGGAAAAAGTTTCCCAATAAAGATACCCCAAAATTGAAATGTGTCTAATTTTCCCAAAATGTTCGGTTTCTCTGAACCTTTCCCTCTACAAGCAGCTTGTTTTTTGGGTGGGGCATTTCGGGCAAAATTGGTCGTTTTTTTTTTTATTTTTTTTTAGTTTTTTAAACTTTCTACAGAGGTACAAAAAAATACAGGGTTTTTTTTTCCCAAATTTCGACCCCACCGTCCACTAAAAACCCAGGGACCCATTTTTAAAACTGATTTGGGTGAACATGGAAAAAGCGGGTGTCTTAAGGAAAACCCCTCCTAAAAATTTTCCCAAAAGGGGAAACCCCCGGGTTTTGATTCCCGACCTCAGGGTGTGAGCTGATTGCGCTAGTTAAAATGTCGAGCTACGGACATCTTTTAATGATATTTTTTTTTATTGAAAATTCAAGGGAAATGAAAATTTTAATTTCCTTTTTTGTAATAAAAAAAAAATGAAAAATTAATTTTTTAGTTTTTTAAATTTTCAAAAAAATTTCCCGGTAGTTAATTTCCCCAGCAGTGAAAAATGGCCCTGAGGCCGTTTACAAACCCCCAAAAACCCCAACAATACAATTTGGGCCCCGAGGGCCCTCCCCCAACCCTCAAACCCCCAAAAATAAATGGCCCCGAGGCCGTCACAACCCTCAAAACCCAACAATACAATGGCCCGAGGCCCGTTTACAACCCTCAACCCCAAAAATTTCAATGGCCCTTAGGCCCTCCAAAAACCCTCAACCCAACAATAAAAATGGCCCCCGGGGCCCTCACAACCCCCCAACCCCAAACAATCCCAAAGGCCCCCCGGGGGCCGTCACAAAAACCCCCACCCAAAAATACAATGGCCCGGGGGCCGCAAAAACCCTAACCCAACAACACAACAACAGAACCCGGGGCCCTTTAAAAGCTCTTTTTCAAAGATATTATAATTTTTCATGTTTTCTCGGATAGCTTTTACTTAAATTTAAAAGTGTCCCCACACACGCCCAAAACAAAACACCAAACACACACACACACACACACACACACACGCACACACACACACACACACCACACACACACAACAACACACACCCCACACACACACACACACAACACACACACAACCCCAAAAACACAACAAAACATACAAAACCGGGGGAAAAGGGTAGGGGACCAAACAAAAGCTTTAAAGGGCTTTCAAAAAAATAAAAATCTTCAGAAAACTGGGTCTTCGTAAATTGGTTGGGGGTTAGCCCAGGGGGAAAAAACTTGCTTTTAAGCAATTTACATCCCCAAGTATGAGCGTTGACACACCGGGCACAAGGGCACTCAAGGTTGCCAGTGTGAGGTGGAAGCAAGTGTAAAGCAAAACAAAGAACTAAGACCAATAGCACTAACATCCCCCGGGCATAAAAATTTTGAAAGGGGCCTAAAAACAAGGGTCCCCCAAACCCCATCTGGAAACCCACAGTTTTCACAACCCCGGGCAAAATGGGTTTTGAACGGCGCTCCCGTCGGGCTCAACATTTTGGAAACATACGACAAGGGGCCCAAATGCACTAGAAACAAAAAAAAGCAGATGTAATATAAACAAGGGCTTTGCAAAAGGCCTTCGACAAGTGGACCATGGGGTAATAGCGCACAAAATTTTCGTGCTAAAGGGGGAAAAAAAGGAAAAGGGCGGTCGATGGTCTAAAATTTTCCCCACTAACAAAACCCCAGAGGGGTAAAACGTCAAAAAAGATAAAGTCCCAGGCGCTACGGTGAAAAGCTCTGTTCCCCCAAGGCAAGTACTTTGCCCCATCCTTTTTTTCCTCATCCTCATAACCGACATAGCAAGGGGTGTAGCCCACAGCACCCCGGGCTTTTCCTTTTCAGAGACACCCGAATCTGCATGCGGGCTTCCCTTGCAGGGCACTGCAAGGCTCCCAGGGGGACCTAACCAAAAACTTGCAGTGGGCTTTCGAAAAAAACTATGAAGGGTTTTAAAGAGGGAAATTTCAATTACCAGATAGGAAAAAATGGGAATTAAATCTTCAATTTTTAAATACAAACCCAAAATTTTGGCCCCAAAAAAGAGGGGAAAAAACCCCCAAAGTCCCAAAAACTTGGGGGTGATAAAGGGCCCGGGGGGATCTCACCTTCAAGGACCCTTTAAAATTTTTATCAATTTGCATTCTGAAAAAATTACAGGAAAGGATAAAGAGAAACCCCAAAAATAGGGAGGCCCAAACCATGATGAAAACTCTTTTAGGTACTTTTTCTAAACTAGGTGGAAATATTTTTGCACACTAACCCGCACCTTTCAAGGCGGTGAAATTGCCGACCTAGAAAATGTACAGAGAACTTTCACGGCGCGCATAACGGAGATAAAACACCTCAATTACTGGGAGCGCTTGAGGTTCCTAAACCTGTATTCCTGGAACGCAGGAGGGAGAGATACATGATTATATACACCTGGAAATCCTAGAGGGACTAGTACCGAACTTGCACACGAAAATCACTCACTACGAAAGCAAAAGACTTGGCAGACGATGCACCATCCCCCCAATGAAAAGCAGGGGTGTCACTAGCACGTTAAGAGACCATACAATAAGTGTCAGGGGCCCGAGACTGTTCAACTGCCTCCCAGCACACATAAGGGGGATTACCAACAGACCCCTGGCAGTCTTCAAGCTGGCACTGGACAAGTACTAAAGTCAGTTCCTGATCAGCCGGGCTGTGGCTCGTACGTTGGTTTGCGTGCAGCCAGCAGCAACAGCCTGGTTGATCAGGCTCTGATCCACCAGGAGGCCTGGTCACAGACCGGGCCGCGGGGGCGTTGACCCCCGGAACTCTCTCCAGGTAAACTCCAGGTGTACAAGAAACAACCTCAGATCATTCTGAAATGTTACTGTATTGTTGTGTTTTTTTGTCGAGGTAGCGGGCTTGTAGTTGTATGCGGGATAAATAAAAGTCTTCTAGATTAGAATAAGATATATTTGGCAGGGTTCACTCAGGCAGATCAAGAGCATAGATACACCAAGGCCAAGTTCACGAAGGGAAGGAAGTCTTACCGTGTCCGCAGCAGACAAGTCTCTCTCTCTGCCTCCATCGACACTCGATGTGTTTGCTGACACCTAGCGTAGCCCTCAGGCTAGGATGATGTGAAATAGGCCCAAGCAACCATTATGAAATTAGAGAATAGGAATAGCATTACATATTGCTCTGCCACACACGAGTCATTCCGAATTTCCGACCCAATAGCACAAGCACACGGCAAGTGAAAATTGAAATCCACCTATGAAACTTGGCTCTGGCTTTTTGTTTTACAAAACAGTAAAAACAAGAGGCTTAAAATCTCTACCACATCGCTTTTGGAAGAGAAAACGGCGGGATGAACTGCAGGAAAAGATAGAAATAGTTGGAGCCATGGGACATCAAGACAACACTGGTGAATAAATCTTCTCTATAAACATGGGTCTCAAGGGAAAGCATAGGACGTCAGGTGTCGTCTGCACGTCAAGGGATGTAGATCCATCTGCACATCTGTAAAGCATTGACTGGCAGTAGCATTTCCTAAGGTGTGACGTTTGATAAAAGGTGTTACTGGCCTGGCCTTTGATACAGACCATATAATACATGCTGCTTGAGTTAAAATTTGCAGTTGCAAGACTTGCAAAGAAAAGCACAATAGAAATACTATGGAATATACACATATAGTTACACGTAGTCCACACTAACTCCGTTATTTGTGCTATTAACTAACTGTAAAGCGTATGAGTGTTGATGCCCAGTTCACCTAGAAGAAAGTGTAGTCAGCAAAGGAGTTGGACAAGTCAAAATGTGTCAATATCACAGAGATGTACTGCTGCAGTAGGTCATGGGCCATAGGTATGTCGTTGGGCAGGAAGATAGTCATTGGCCACGTTAGCACAGGTAGTAGTAGTAGTAGAAGGGTTGTCACTAGTGTCAGTCTGGTCACACTTGTAATGCACATTCTTCCATCTCGGCGTCAACACGCACAGTGTCAATGTATTTCATGAGGTCAAGCTGGCAAAGTCCATCACCTCGAACATGTTGCCGTGAAGCTGTCTGAGGGCACGATAAAGACCGACAAATTTGAGGTACTAGCTTATGCATGCCAGGAATTAGAAAAAAGTTTTGCAACATTACTTTGCAACCTGGTACTACCTTACCCCTCATCAGCATGGTATTATGATTAAACAAACTTATTTGTTGCAGGCAAATGGTACACTGTCATGTAAATGGGTTTAGTGCCTTCGTCGAGAGGAACACGATAAAATGAATATATATACATATATATATATATATATATATATATATATATATATATATATATATATATTTTATATATATATATATATATATATATATATATATATATATATATATATATATATATATAGATGGGGTTGTAAGAGAAGCAAATGCGAGGGTCTTGGCAAGAGGCGTGGAGTTAAAAGATAAAGAATCACACATAAAGTGGGAGTTGTCACAGTTGCTCTTTGCTGATGACACTGTGCTCTTGGGAGATTCTGAAGAGAAGTTGCAGAGGTTGGTGGGTGAATTTGGTAGGGTATGCAAAAGAAGAAAATTAAAAGTGAATACAGGAAAGAGTAAGATTATGAGGATAACAAACAGATTAGGTGATGAAAGATTGGATATCAGATTGGAGGGAGAGAGCATGTAGGAGGTGAATGTATTCAGATATTTGGGAGTGGACGTGTCAGCGGATGGGCCTATGAAAGATGAGGTGAATCATAGAATTGATCAGGGGAAAAGGGTGAGCGGTGCACTTAGGAGTCTCTGGAGACAAAGAACTTTGTCCTTGGAGGCAAAGAGGGGAATGTATGAGAGTATAGTTTTACCAACGCTCTTATATGGGTGTGAAGCATGGGTGATAAATGTTGCAGCAAGGAGAAGGCTTGAGGCAGTGGAGATGTCATGTCTGAGGGCAATGTGTGGTGTGAATATAATGCAGAGAATTCGTAGTTTGGAAGTTAGGAGGAGGTGCGGGATTACCAAAACTGTTGTCCAGAGGGCTGAGGAAGGGTTGTTGAGGTGGTTCGGACATGTAGAGAGAATGGAGCGAAACAGAATGACTTCAAGAGTGTATCAGTCTGTAGTGGAAGGAAGGCGAGGTAGGGGTCGGCCTAGGAAAGGTTGGAGGGAGGGGGTAAAGGAGGTTTTGTATGCGAGGGGCTTGGACTTCCAGCAGGCATGCGAGAGCGTGTTTGATAGGAATGAATGGAGACAAATGGTTTTTAATACTTGACATGCTGTTGGAGTGTGAGCAAAGTAACATTTATGAAGGGATTCAGGGAAACCGGCAGGCCGGACTTGAGTCCTGGAGATGGGAAGTACAGTGCCTGCACTCTGAAGGAGGGGTGTTAATGTTGCAGTTTAAAAACTGTAGTGTAAAGCACCCTTCTGGCAAGACAGTGATGGAGTGAATGATGGTGAAAGTTTTTCTTTTTCGGGCCACCCTGCCTTGGTGGGAATAGGCCAGTGCGTTAATATATATATATATATATATATTATATATATATATATATATATATATATATATATATATATATATATTATGTATATATATATATATATATATATTATATATATATATATATATATATATATATATATATATATATATATATTATATAATATATATATATATATATATATATATATATATATATATATGCAAAACAACCACTCTGAAAGAATAGAGAAATTCCAAGCGCTTTCGTGACTACTCACATTATCAAGGAACTATGAAAGTAAATCATCCAAGGAAGGTATACAAGGGGTCTGGCCAACACCTCACTATCAGATCCCACAACGGTTAAACACCTGACGCGCGCCGGCCCAACTGGACAGGTCCTTTGCACAACCCACCAACAAACTATTCTACCCAAGAAAATTTAAAAATATTATTTGTCCAGTGTATTATTAAATTCTTCCCAAATTCTGTTAATTATAAATGGATCTAATTTATATAAACAAAGGAAATATTCATATTATTGTCAAAACTGCTTTTTATGAAACAAGATTCAATAATATTCCTGTCGACCATGGACTTGCTTGATACTACTTTCTCAACTTTTTGAAAATCAATTGGATGGTTAAAATCTCTTACATGATGTGTCAGAAGATCCTGAAGGTTTGGCAGAGACACTTCATGAACTTCACTCCAACTATGAAGCATTGAGTTTCAGAATAATCCAGACCTGTCCATTTTTTTTGGATGTCAAGAGCTGCAAAGGCTTTCGAAATTGCATACGAGGAAGCAATAAAAATAGTACTGCCATTTGCAACTACCTATCTTTGCGATGAAGGATTTTTCACTCTCATTAACTTAAAAACAAAGTCAAGAAATCGGCTTAACCCCGAAGAGAGTGTCCAAATTGCTCTGACATCAAAAAGCCATAATTTTGATGATATATCAGAAAGAAAATATCATCACTGATCCAAAACCTGAAGTCAAAATGTTTTCAATGAAATTCTTTAGCTCCTTAATGAGATTTTTATTATAATTTCTCTGTTGCTATTTCTTATTTCATGCAGTTTATTTTTCATTTTATTATTTTGTTAATTTTCTGTTTCATTTGTAAATTTGCTTTATCGTATATAATAAACACGTTTCAGTTTGTATAACTATTCCCCATATAAATGGATTCAATAAACTATTTTTAATTTGAATGTTCCATGTGTTTTTCAGGATTCTGTGAACTTTCAAGTCTAGTGGGTAATTTCTCTGTACACAAATTTTTGGGGTAATACCCAAAAAAGTTCGCCGCCCCCTGAAGAAGTACAACTTATTTATTAAACTTGTAATGCTCCCCTTTAACTATTATTTAATTTAAGGTCTAGTTATATTATAGTCATTACTATGTGTATTTAAGAAGCGGTATTCTAGCCAAGACGGTACCAGCACCCACATGAATATATACCCACAAAAAGTGATCGAGGTGAATTATGAGTGTTTGCCGGGTTAACTACCGGGTCATAACAATGAAGTGTCTCTTATCTACTCAATAGTTGTTAGATACTTAATCATGGTCAGTATTTGGGATAATGTAGATAGCTCCATAAGACAGATTCACAGTTTCACGTCTGTTTAAGACCAATTCAATGATATTTCGTGATCATATATATATATATATATATATATATATATATATATATATATATATATATATATATATATATATATATATAAACACTGATCTCTGGCTGAAGGAGACTCGAACCTACGAACCTTAGGACAAGGTACGCAGTGCTTTACCAATCTATCCACACTGGACCAATACCTTGGCGTGTAGCATCCGCTACACGTTTGATCCAAGGCAGCCAGCTTTCAGGGAGAAGGCTTACAGCTTTTCATCTCATCCCCTGCATGCACCAGCCTTACTAGAGATTTGAACTGCGTACCTTGTCCTAAGGTTCGTAGGTTCGAGTCTCCTTCAGCCAGAGATCAGTGTTTGTGTATATTTCGCATGCGCTCGCGAATTCCTGTCTCATAAACACGCTAGATAACAGGGATATCTTGCTACTACTACTTACACTTTGGTCACACTTCACAGACACGCACATGCATATATATATATACATACATCCAGGTTTTTCTCCTTTTTCTAAATAGCTCTTGTTTTTTTTATTTCTTCTATTGTCCATGGGGAAGTGGAAAAGAATCTTTCCTCCGTAAGCCATGCGTGTCGTATGAGGCGACTAAAATGCCGGGAGCAATGGGCTAGTAACCCCTTCTCCTGTATACATTTACTAAAAAAGAGAAGAAGAAAAACTTTATAAAACTGGGATGCTTAAATGTGCGTGGATGTAGTGCGGATGACAAGAAACAGATGATTGCTGATGTTATGAATGAAAAGAAGTTGGATGTCCTAGCTCTAAGCGAAACAAAGCTGAAGGGGGTAGGAGAGTTTCAGTGGGGGGAAATAAATGGGATTAAATCTGGAGTATCTGAGAGAGTTAGAGCAAAGGAAGGGGTAGCAGTAATGTTAAATGATCAGTTATGGAAGGAGAGAAAGAGAATATGAATGTGTAAATTCAAGAATTATGTGGATTAAAGTGAAGGTTGGATGCGAGAAGTGGGTCATAATAAGCGTGTATGCACCTGGAGAAGAGAGGAATGCAGAGGAAGAGAGAGAGATTTTGGGAGATGTTAAGTGAATGTATAGGAGCCTTTGAACCAAGTGAGAGAGTAATTGTGGTAGGGGACCTGAATGCTAAAGTAGGAGAAACTTTTAGAGAGGGTGTGGTAGGTAAGTTTGGGGGTGCCAGGTGTAAATGATAATGGGAGCCCTTTGATTGAACTTTGTATAGAAAGGGGTTTAGTTATAGGTAATACATATTTTAAGAAAAAGAGGATAAATAAGTATACAAGATATGATGTAGGGCGAAATGACAGTAGTTTGTTGGATTATGTATTGGTAGATAAAAGACTGTTGAGTAGACTTCAGGATGTACATGTTTATAGAGGGGCCACAGATATATCAGATCACTTTCTAGTTGTAGCTACACTGAGAGTAAAAGGTAGATGGGATACAAGGAGAAAAGAAGCATCAGGGAAGAGAGAGGTGAAGGTTTTATAAACTAAAAGAGGAGGCAGTTAGGGTAAGATATAAACAGCTATTGGAGGATAGATGGGCTAATGAGAGCATAGGCAATGGGGTCGAAGAGGTATGGGGTAGGATTAAAAATGTAGTGTTAGAGTGTTCAGCAGAAGTTTGTGGTTACAGGAAAGTGGGTGCAGGAGGGAAGAGGAGCGATTGGTGGAATGATGATGTAAAGAGAGTAGTAAGGGAGGAAAAAGTTAGCATATGAGAAGTTTTTACAAAGTAGAAGTGATGCAAGGAGGGAAGAGTATATGGAGAAAAAGAGAGAGGTTATAGAGATGTGGTGAAGCAATGTAAAAAGAGAGCAAATGAGAGAGTGGGTGAGATGTTATCAACAAATTTTGTTGAAAAATAAGTAAAAGTTTTGGAGTGAGATTAACAAGTTAAGAAAGCTAGAGAACAAATGGATTTGTCAGTTATAAAATAGGAGAGGAGAGTTATTAAATGGAGAGTTAGAGGTATTGGGAAGATGGAGGGAATATTTTGAGGAATTGTTAAATGTTGATGAGATAGGGAAGCTGTGATTTCGTGTATAGGGCAAGGAGAGGAATAACATCTTGCAGGAGTGAGGAAGAGCCAGTTGTGAGTGTGGAGGAAGTTCGTGAGGCAGTAGGTAAATGAAAGGGGGTAAGGCAGCCGGGATTGATGGGATAAAGATAGAAATGTTAAAAGCAAGTGGGGATATAGTTTTGGAGTGGTTGGTGCAATTATTTAATAAATGTATGGAAGAGGGTTTAAAGGTTTCCTAGGGATTGGCAGAGGGGCATGCATAGTTCCTTTGTATAAAGGCAAAGGGGATAAAAGAGAGTGCAAAAATTATAGGGGGATAAGTCTGTTGAGTGTACCTGGTAAAGTGTATGGTAGAGTTATAATTGAAAGAATTAAGAGTAAGACACAGAATAGGATAGCAGATGAACAAGGAGGCTTTAGGAAGGTAGGGGGTGTGTGGACCAGGTGTTTACAGTGAAACATATAAGTGAACAGTATTTAGATAAGGCTAAAGAGGTCTTTGTGGCATTTATGGATTTGGAAAAGGCGTATGACAGGGTGGATAGGGGGGCAATGTGGCAGATGTTGCAAGTGTATGGAGTAGGAGGTAGGTTACTGAAAGCAGTGAAGAGTTTTTACGAGGATAGTGAGGCTCAAGTTAGAGTATGTAGGAAAGAGGGAAATTTTTTCCCAGTAAAAGTAGGCCTTAGACAAGGATGTGTGATGTCACCATGGTTTGTTTAATATATTTATAGATGGGGTTGTAAGAGAAGTAAAATGCGAGGGTCTTGGCAAGAGGCGTGGAGTTAAAAGATAAAGAATCACACACAAAGTGGGAGTTGTCACAGCTGCTCTTTGCTGATGACACTGTGCTCTTGGAGATTCTGAAGAGAAGTTGCAGAGATTGGTGGATGAATTTGGTAGGGTGTGCAAAAGAAGAAAATTAAAGGTGAATACAGGAAAGAGTAAGGTTATGAGGATAAACAAAAAGATTAGGTGATGAAAGATTGAATATCAGATTGGAGGGAGAGAGTATGGAGGAGGTGAACGTATTCAGATATTTGGGAGTGGACGTGTCAGCGGATGGGTCTATGAAAGATGAGGTGAATCATAGAATTGATGAGGGAAAAAGAGTGAGTGGTGCACTTAGGAGTTGTGGAGACAAAGAACTTTGTCCTTGGAGGCAAAGAGGGGAATGTATGAGAGTATAGTTTTTACCAACGCTCTTATATGGGTGTGAAGCGTGGGTGATGAATGTTGCAGCGAGGAGAAGGCTGGAGGCAGTGGAGATGTCATGTCTGAGGGCAATGTGTGGTGTGAATATAATGCAGAGAATTCGTAGTTTGGAAGTTAGGAGGAGGTGCGGGATTACCAAAACTGTTGTCCAGAGGGCTGAGGAAGGGTTGTTGAGGTGGTTCGGACATGTAGAGAGAATGGAGCGAAACAGAATGACTTCAAGAGTGTATCAGTCTGTAGTGGAAGGAAGGCGGGGTAGGGGTCGGCCTAGGAAGGTTGGAGGGAGGGGTGAAAAGGAGGTTTTGTGTGCGAGGGGCTTGGACTTCCAGCAGGCATGCATGAGCGTGTTTGATAGGAGTGAATGGAGACAAATGGTTTTTAATACTTGACGTGCTTTTGGAGTGTGAGCAAAGTAACATTTATGAAGGGATTCAGGGAAACCGGCAGGCCGGACTTGAGTCCTGGAGATGGGAAGTACAGTGCCTGCACTCTGAAGGAGGGGTGTTAATGTTGCAGTTTAAAAACTGTAGTGTAAAGCACCCTTCTGGCAAGACAGTGATGGAGTGAATGATGGTGAAAGTTTTTCTTTTTCGGGCCACCCTGCCTTGGTGGGAATCGGCCAGTGTGATAATAAAAAAAAATATATATATATATATATATATATATATATATATATATATATATATAATATATATATATATATATATATATATATATATATATATGAGTTTTTATGATGATTTTTTTAAATTGGGAAGAATTTAAGATACATTAGGCAAATAAAAATCTTAATGGTTGAGTATAATCTAAGCTCCGTTTCATAAATCTTTGACTATCTGTTTACATCATCATAAAAGTCAGGTGTTGTAATGTAACAGTGAGGTGTAGTCTCGTCCTTATATGCCTTTTTGTTGATGTTTTATTATTACAGTTCCTGGATAATGTGAAAAATCACGAAAGCGCTTAGGAATTTCACTATTTTTCACAGTGGTTGTTCTGTATATTGTAATATCACCTGTTTACTGTGATATTATTGCGTCACCCCAATCAGTGGAGAGACCAGACGGCTAATACTGGAAAAAAACAACCCTGCCACTCCTCCCTCACCTCCCCACTTACACCCCAACATCCCCACCACTTCCCATCTTCACCATTACATCCCCACCACCTCCTCCCCACCATCCACCTTACAGTTTCCTGGTGTCTCTGCCAACATGTCTTCTGCCTCTGTGTTATACAGCTTATGCACTGATGATGGTAGTGATGTACTGTTGCAAGGAGAGTGCCAGAGTCCATGGGCAGAGCACAAGGGTACTTGAGAGTATATGCGGGAACGTGGGAGTACATTTGAGTATTTAGGAGCACATGAAGGAATGTGGGAGTACAACTGGATATGTGGAAGCACGAGATGGCACGTTGAGTACATGAAGGTGAAGTTACGTGGAAGTACATGAGGATGCGTGAGTACATGAGGATACGTGAGGGTACTTGAGGATACGTGGGTATACATGAGGATACGTGAGAGTACATGAGGATACGTGAGTGTACATGAGGATACGTGGGTGTACGTTGAAGTACATAAGAACGCATGGGAGTACCTGAGTGTACGTGGGAATATCTGAGGGTACATGAAAATACGTGAGTGTACGTGAGAGTACGTGAGGGTACGTGAGGGTACGTGAGGGTCCGTAAAAATAATTATTAACAGATGTTACCCTGTTTCTCTTGAGGTTATCTGTCGAGCAGAACTAATATCTCTGTTAGACTATTGTTAATTATAGTCACTCTTGTACTTACCTATCTGTCTATTTGTAGTTACAGGGGTCGTGTCAAAGCTCCTGGCCCCGCCTCTTCTATGGTCTCTACTTGGTCCACTCTCTCACTTCTCCACGAGATTTATTATACCTCTTAAAGCTGTGTATGGATCCTGCCTCCACTACATCACTCTCCAGATTGTTCTACTTCCTGACAGCTCTGTGACTGAAGAAATACTTCCTAACATCCCTGTGACTCGTCTGTGACATTCTGTCCCTATCCATCCTGTTAATTCCTCACAGTATTTTATGTGCCGTTATCATGTCCCCCCTATCTCTCCTGAACTCCAGTGTCATGTTGATTTCCCTTAACCTCTCCTCGTAGGACATACTTCATATCTCTGGGACTAGTCTTGTTTGCCCACTCTGACACCACTTAACATACCATCACTCCTTGTTTCCTTCCTGACAGGTATTCTCTGATTTATTACAGTGCCTTTCCTGTTATTCCTCCTCTAGCTTTTGCACTAATCTCTTGTGCGGAACAATGTCGAAAGCTGTCTTACAGTCCAAAAAATATGCAGTCTACCCATTTTCTCTCTCTGTCTTCTGTCACCTTATCGTAACACTCCAGTAGGTTTGTGACACAGGATTTCCCTTCCCTGAAACCGTGCTGGTTATTTCTAGGTGCTCCACCACTCTTCTCCTGATAAGCTTCTCCATGACTTTGTATTCTATATGTCAGTGACACTGGTCTATATTCTAATGGTGCCTGTCTGTCTCATTTCTTAAAAACTGAGCCTACATTTGCTGTATTTCACATTTCAGGTAGTTGCGCTCTTTCGATAGGTATGTTGAAGATTCTTGTTAGTAGTACACACAGTGCCTCTGCTCCCTCTCTAAGGACCCATGGAGAGATGGTGTCCGGTCCCGCCGCCTTTGAGGTATCTAGTTCGCTTATCAGCCTCTTCACTTCCTCCTCGGTTGTGTGTAGTGTATCCAGTAGTTGCTGGTGTGCCCTACCATTTCTGTCTGTCACATCTCCACAGAAAATACTTCCTTAAATCTCGTGTTGAGCTCTTCACATGCTTATTCGTCGTTTCTTATGATCTCTCCTCCTTCCTTCTTCACCCTGATTACCTGGTTATTGACTGTTGTTTTCCTCCTTATGTGGCTGTACAACAGCTTTGGGTCAGGCTTGGCTTTTGATGCCAAATCTGACACAAAGCGTATCTGACCAGCGTATTGGCGCTGGATCTTCCTCCTCATCCATGCATATTCGCTTCTGGCTGTTCGACTAATCTTATTTTCCTGGGTCCATTGTCTTCTGTAATTTTTCCATTCTCCAGCGCACTTAGTTTTGGCGTCTCTACACCTCTGGGTGAACCAAGGACTTGTTCTTGTCTTCCTATTTTTTCTGTTGGCCTTAGGTACGAACCTCTCCTCCACATCCCTGCATTTTGTGGTCACGTCTGTACTCACCTAATTGTGGTTGCAGGGGCCGACTTATAGCCCCTGGCCCTGCCTCTTAACTGGTTGCTACTAGGCTCACTCTCTCTCTCTCTCTCTCTCTCTTCTCTCTCTCTCTCTCTCTCTCTCTCTCTCTCTCTCTCTCTCTCTCTCTCTCTCTCTCTCTCTCTCTCTCTCTCTCTCTCTCTCTCTCTCTCTCTCTCTCTCTCTCTCTCTCTCTCTCTCACTCTCTCTCTGCTCCATGAGCTTTATCATACCTCTTCTTAAAACTATGTATGGTACCTGCCTCCACTACCTCACTTTCCAGACAACTCTATGACTGAAGAAATACTTCCTAACATCCCTGTGGCTAATCTGAGTCTTCAACTTCCAATTGTGACCCCTTGTTGCTGTGTCGTCAGGTCGAGTTCCCTTAATCTTTTCTCGCAGGACATGCCCCTTAGCTCCGGGACTAGTCTCGTTGCAAATCTTTGCCTGTGTTGTAAACCTTTGTGTGCGTGTGTGTGTGTGTGTGTGTGTGTGTTGTGTTGTGTGTGTGTGTGTGTGTGTGTGTGTGTGTGTGTGTGTGTGTGTCTGCATGCGTGCGTGCGTGCCTGAGAGCCTGCGTGTAAAAGCGACCCGATGTTGATGAGAAATATTTGTCTAGTCAGACATAAATACATTGACTGAGTTGTTTATATA
Source organism: Cherax quadricarinatus (assembly GCF_026875155.1). Classification (NCBI taxonomy): domain Eukaryota; kingdom Metazoa; phylum Arthropoda; class Malacostraca; order Decapoda; family Parastacidae; genus Cherax; species Cherax quadricarinatus. The sequence continues at coordinate 5,550,289 of NC_069485.1, read as the reverse complement.
CCGTTGGTTTCGTAGGCTTAGAGTTGTTATCCTACCTCAGCTCGTACAAACACTCAGTCCTAGTTAAGGTATAGTGGCACCCTGCGGTAGCTACCTACAATACTTCGCTAAAACCTAGGTACCTATTTACTACACCTAAGCACCTAGTTACTACATCTAGGCATCTATCTACTAATCTAGGCACCTATTTATTGCACCTAAGCACCTATCTACTACACCTAGGCGCTTATTTACTACACATGGGCACCTATTTCACCTAGGTATTCTTTTACTACATTTAGGCACCTAATTACGACACCTAGGAACCTATTTACGTCACTAGCACCAAATTACTACTTCTATGCACCAATTTACTTCCCTTAGGCACCTATTTATTACACCTAGGCACATAATTAATACACTTGACTCCTATTTACTACACCTACACACCTATTTACTACACCTAGGCACCTATTTACTACACCTAGGCACCTATTTACTACACCTAGGCACCTAATTACTGCACCTAGGCACCCTTGATTTGTATTCCCTAGAACGCAGGCGAGAAAGATACATGGTTATAACGCAGGCGAGAAAGATACATGATCATGTACACTTGGAAAATCCTAGGGGGATTAGTACCAAACTTGCACACGAAAATCACTCCCTATGAAAGCAAAGGACTCGGCAGGAGATATAGAGAGCAACCATTCTCCCAGGGGAATAGCAGGGGCCACGAGTTACACTGAGAGGGACAACACAATTAATTGTCTGTGGCCAAGACTGTTCAGCTCCGTCCGACGCGTACATACATAAGGTGGATTACCAATAGACCAACGGCAAATCTCCTTACTTTAGTCCATCCTTCTACCGACATTTACTCGCGACATAAAACACGAGGACCAGCAGTAAAGGCTTTCAACGCGCTGCTGAAATGGCTCTCTCAAACATTTTTACGGCTCATAACACCAAAAAACACAAATAGAAAAAAACTTACAGTTTCCCTTCGGAATTTAAGAGAGAGAACTCAGCGTCAGAATGATACGAATAATAGGTTCGTGAAGCCCGGTCATGAGAGTGAGCAGCGTTTCGTGAGCCAGGTCATTAAGAGTGAGCTAGGTTCGTGAAACCAGGTACATAAGGTAAGCAGCGTTCGTGAGCCAGGTCTTAAGAGGTGAGCAGCGTTCGTGAACCGTATAAGGGTTAAAGCAGCGTTCGTGAGAGTGTACAGTCATCAATGCAGAGGCACCGTGGTTTGTTTACCTCGGGAGGAGACGCTGCCTTCCGTGGACGTCGTTGAAAACACAGGAAAATAAAAAATAAAGGATAGTTCAACATTCAACATTCAAGTCAACAATACCTCTAGCCATTTTTAACTTCTTTCTCTCATTCTTTATTTCTTACTTTCTATTTTCTTTCCTTCTTTCATTTTTTCTTTCTTGATGGTGTTTGATACTCGCAAAGAACTCTTGATCCAAGCATCTGCAGCTATCCTTTCCTTACATGAATCTAACATAATTACATCCTATCCCCTCAGCCTCTGCATAACCCTCAGATGTTGAGCGCTTACCCGAGGTTCTTGTAACAACTGAACTTCGGCAATAAACGACCGTAGAGTTATCCGTCAGGAGGACGATGTAAAGCTATAAATCTATTGTTCAGTTGCTTGCATTAAAAGTTTGCTGCCCTTCCAAGACAGTGTCACTGACAGTAAGTGCTGTGAACACTGTACAGATACTTAGAGGTTGAACAAAGCAGTGATATTATAAGTAACGTTTACTGTAGACTTCGAAAAAAACTTAAATCCCTTAAAAAGTTTGTGAGGAGGAATGGTACCATCAATGTAAACTAAGCTAAATTGTTCTACGGGATGTTTATTATATCTCTCATTCATTACCAAACCCATCACTTCATTAGCTAAACTAATTTTGATTTTGAAAAGGGAAGGCCAGTGGAAGGCCTCTGGCAGATGACCAAAAGTTCCAGTCGTGGATCATCGTATAGCTTAGACCCGTGTCAGGAAATAATATATCCTGTTACCTGAAGAATATTACTTAACCTAACTTAACTTAGCTTTCACCTACTGCCCTTAATAAACTTTAATTAATCCAGAACGAGGCCATGAGAAAAATTCTGATTGTTCCAATGTGAACTAGAAATATAAACAAGAGATTCTTGTTGTCTTCAGGTGGTAGGGTCATGGAAGGTCTAACGTTGTGCCAGCGTGGCTCAGGGATGTGCTCTTTCATGCCTACACTATGCTAAATAGTGCCAATAACGTACCAGCTCATAGTCTATAAATCAATTGGCTGAAAGGTTTAAATATGAGTAATCTAGTCAGATTGAAGAACCCTGTGAAATGCGGTTCACCTGTCCATGATATACCTCCCAGTTCACTGCCTACTGTGAGGATAACATACACGTGTTAGATGAACATTGGAAACATCCGTCCTTAAAAGGCAACAGGTTAGAAGGACTGCCACGCTTGCAGATACGCTGTCCAGTAAGTACAATACTTACACTGATGGCTCAGTTCAGCAGACTACAAGCCGCACTGCAGTAACTTGTAAAAATACGAAGGTACGAAGGAAATCAGTGTATGAAGTGTAGTAGCATCAGCTTCGTTAGCTGGCTCAGTGCTTGGCGTGTGTGTGTGTGTGTGTGTGTGTGTGTGTGTGTACATGCAAATGTGTATGCATGGGTACATGTGCGGCGTCTTTAATGAATTAATGTGACACACTGCAGCTTAGCCCTGCCTAACTTGCCTTGGTTCAATCCACATTCACCGAGTGTTGTTGTTGTTATTGTACTCAGTGCAGTAGAGTTTGGTCTATGGTGTTCAGGGGCTGCCACCACGATAGTACTAGTACGTATTGTTAGGTACATAATTATTCTGCATTGTTATATGTCACAAAAGTTTCACTTTCCCCTCGTTATCTATCTATCTATCTATCTATCTATCTATCTATCTATCTATCTATCTATCTATCTATATATTATATATATTATATTAATATATATTTTATATATATATATATATATTATATATATATATATATTATATATATATTTTATATATGTTTTATATATATATATATATATATTTTATAATTATATATATATTATATATTTATATATATATATATATATATATATAAAATATATATTTATATTTTATATATATATATATATATATTTATATATATATATATATACTATATATATTTTTATATATTATATATTATATATTATATATATATTTCATATATATATTATATATATATATTAATATATATATATATATATTTTATATATATTATATATATATATGTATGTATTTTATGTATGTAATATTATATAATTTATGTTTCCCCAGCTAACTCTCAGATTATGGTGATACTTTCATAAAAATTTTATTTCTCCTGCTTAAGGAATAAGGAATTATGAGAGAAGTTAATTCCAGTGTCTTTGAATCTGTAGTTGGTGAACCAACACCTAAATACTTGTCGTTATCTTATTGCCCTGGCGAAGTCTCTTACCTCTGGCTGAAATCTGACCACTATGCACTCACAAATTTCTGTTCACCTATTGGTGGGAGTCAAGTTTCAGCTCCTGACCCCCCTCCTCTCTGCTAGCCGCTAATGGGTTCACTCACTCTTCCTGACTGAGACTTCTCATACCTATTCTTAAAGCCACGTCTGGATCTTGCATCTACCATTTCCCTGTCTATATTGTTCCACTTCCTAACCACTCTAATGCTAAAGAAAAATTTCCTAACATCCCTGTGACTCATCTGTGCTTCTGATTTCCAGCTGTGCCCTCGTGTACCTGAGACCCGCCTCTCACACAGACTCACCCTGTACATTCCACTCAGTATTTTTCATGTTGCAGTCATGTCACCCTTAGTCCTTTAAGTCCAGTAAATGTAAGGTTATGAAAATTTTGGCAAAGAAGTCCTAAATCAAAATACAAACTTTTCGCAAGGAGAAAGACCTCGAGGTGAACAAAGTACTGAGCATATCACCTTAGGCGCACGACAATTGAACAGTAACTGCAGAAAATACAAACCTAGAGCAGGAATCCAGCAAGGAGTCACGGGCGATCGACAAGGGTTCGATCCCCCGGCTAGTCGCAGTGTTGCTATTGATTAAATACCACTCGTTCGTGGTTACAGTTCTATATATACTGCTTGTGGAGGCTAGTACACCAAACGGGGAGTAGAATGAAATTAGCTCTTAGGCACCCACACCATCGTATGTTCTCAGATCACTGTACAACACCTAGCTCTGCTGGGTGCGTGATCTTTGTAGGATTGGATGGTCCAGTGGGTTAGAGCGTCGTGAATTTTTGCTCACCATGATCGAACCCCGACTAGCCGGGGTTCGATCCCCCGGCTAGTCGCAGTGTTGTTATTGATTAAATACCTCTCGTTCGTGGTTACAATACTATAGTACATATATATATATATATATATATATATAAAATATATATTATATATATATATATTATATATATATATATATAATATATATATTATATATATATATATATATTTATAAACAAACACACACACACACATATGGTGAATATGATGTTTGGCAGTACGAAGCTTAACCTGTCAAAAACTGAGATAAAGACACCCTCTCTTCTCTCAAAATATATTTTCTTATGAAAATATTGCATCAGGTTATCTAAGCTAGGTTACGTCAAGCTGTTTGATATCAGAGAGGATGTTTGTTTCAAAATACTTCGTTCAAAGATTAAACAAAACGATGAAAAAAGACTGTCCATTTTACACCTTTTTTTTTAAAGTGCCATTATGAAAAGGGTAAATGTTGATATACATAAACAACTGGTGATATTATTCCTCCATCTTAGCTGCTGACTTCTTGCTTCCGCCACTACCACACACGTGTCACCATAATTATCTGCATGTTATCCGATATGTGTAACCTTTCTTCAATATTTTTCTTCTCTTGCGTTGCCAAGTCGACGCTGCGCACGTCTCACTTCTTCCTTCATATTTCTTTACCTGTCCTTCGAGTATCAAATATTTTATAAATAGATCACCGTTACTCCTCGTCATTTTTCTTTTAGTGATTTTCGAAGCTACGTATCATGTGGCATGAAGCCCAGGTGACTGTGGCTCAGGCTTCAGTCTTTTATGGCTAACATGACTCATTGATATTCTTGTCACATATTAGGTTCAGGCTGGTCTGTAGTGTTCTCGTCAGAACATCATATAAGGCTCAGGCTGGTCTGTAGTGTTCTCGTCAGAACATCATATAAGGTTCAGGCTGGTCTGTAGTGTTCTCGTCAGAACATCATATAAGGTTCAGGCATGTCTGCAGTGTTCTCATCAGAACATCACATTGTCAGTTTATTTTCCTAATCCTCTCATCAATCTCACCCTCAAACATTCCACTATTAGATCAGTAGCTATGAAAGCTTGTAAGAAATAGTTACAGCAAGACTGGAGGTAGTATTATGTAGGAATTGCCCTCAGCACCTTCACTGATTATATCATGCAGGGGGTAATGGAATGTAAGGATATAAGTGGGGAATATGGGAGTAAGGAGTCAGTAGGCAGGGGATAGGCAGGCGAGGTGGTTAGCGGCGAGCGGTAGGGGAGATGATTAGTGGAGGTAGGTAATGTGAGGTCACAGGTGATGCACCTTCACCTCTCATTACTCTACCCACCACACTACTCACCCTCTCACTACTCACCACACTACTCACCCTCTCACTACTTGAAATAAAACAATGAATAAAAGAGAAAATAACGGGGACAGTGAGTATTACTATTCTACTCAAACACAGTTTATTATTAAGTCCTTGTACAATAATATATTTGGGAACAGGAGAACATTATTGGGGTTTAGATAAATGGTGATTGTACATATAAGCAGTGAGACAGGGAACACAATCAACTTGGCGAAAATGAATATAACTTACAATATAGTTCAGAGGACAGTTCACCACAGGCCCCAAGACCTACACAGCACGAGTACTGCTCCAAGCCAGTACTCTGCCCAATGTCTCCAACAGTCTTCTCCAGACACTTCAGCAGCCTTCTCCCGAGCCCTGTACCCCAGCAGCAGCTCCTTTCAAATCTCCTGCTCAGAGCTCTGCACACAGCAGCAGCTCCGCTCAAAGTCCCTCTAAACAGATCTTCCTTGGGTTTATTATATGGTGGTCCAAGCACCCTCCACAATGGGGTGTGCACCACGTATTACGACCTGACGCCGAGATCTGACGCTGAACAGGCGTGTCTGACAGACATTTGCCAAGGCCAGGTGTGACCATATAATTGGTTAAATTAGGTCTCCCCAGAGACCTCACAAGCCCAGCTGAACTACATCACAATTATGGTTCATCCGCACTTGTAAATCCAGAGATTTTTTTTTTTTTTGGCTATTTTCCTTGGTGAAGTAAGGAGAATTACCAACAAACTTTTGGTTGTCCTCAAGAGGGAACTTGACAAGAGCCTCAGATCATTTCCTGACCAACCGAGGTATAGTTCGTATGTTGGGCTACGTGCAACCAGCCAACACTAACAGCCTGGTTGATCCACAGGGAGACCTGGACTGAAACTGGGCCGCGGGGGCGCTGACCTCCAAAATCATTCATCAGGTATCCTTCAAGTACCACTCATCCTCTCTAACCATATTGACGGTAACTCCTACACAGATTTACTTCAGTCCTGCTGGCGGTAAATGCTTTAAACTTCCATTGCTGTTGAATACATAGTGAAATACTTGACGATATCCTCATCACTCATCTGAAGTTTCGCACCTCATGCACACCATACAATAAGTGTCAGGGGCCCGAGACTGTTCAACTGCCTCCCAGCACACATAAGGGGGATTACCAACAGACCCCTGGCACTGGACAAGCACCTAAAGTCAGTTCCGGATCAGCCGGGCTGTGCTCGTACGTTGGTTTGCGTGCAGCCAGCAGCAACAGCCTGGTTGATCAGGCTCTGATCCACCAGGAGGCCTGGTCACAGACCGGGCCGCGGGGGCGTTGACCCCCGGAACTCTCTCCAGGTAAACTCCAGGTAAACACTTCAGTTTTGGAATAGAATACTGAAAGGAAACAGTAATTTTTCCTGCGGCAATTTAACTATTACACAGAATAGATAGGTGCACATTACAGTGTAGCCAATGTTGTTAAATAAAATATATACAGACAAAAATCTTTTAAATAACTGAAGTTAACAACGCTGAGCCTCCGGCATCTCCAGCTGTCCATGCACCTGGATTAGTAATTGTCCGCTGTATGGAGAAGGCAGCTGCCCTGCCCTCTCATCATACACAGCGGACACTTGTATCCCCCGGGCTGGTGCCTTACCTCTTTATCTGGACGGCGATCTGATTTCCAGCGTTGTTGAAGAGATCTGCGGCCTGCTGGTGTGTGATGTTCTTAGTCTCGGTGCAGCTGATCCTGGTGATGATGTCGCCCTTCAACAACGTACCATCAGCTGGTGTTCCCACCAACACCTGCCAAAGAAACGGAATGTTTGTACCGCCTCTCTAGTGATGGAAGTGCACATTACATAAACAAAATGAGCGGGTACTTATATAAATACACATGACCCCTGTACTTGACATATGCCAGACGCATCCTACAGTATGCACCTCCAATATCGAACCCACATCTGATAAAGCATGTCAAGGAACTATACAATATGCTGATTTTTTTAATGAGACAAAACTCAGAGTTAAATTAATTATGAAGAGAGACAAAAATACTGAATCTGATAACATTAGAAGGTACAACTACCAAGAGAGGCACAACACCGACGGACAAAGTTCTCTGAGGCAGCACTTGGATAATATACTATTAGAGAGGCAGAGAATTGAAATAAATCAGTACAATTAAACTTTAAAGCCAGAGGAATAACAGAAATTATTTCTTCAGCCATAGGGTGGTCAGGAAGTGGAATGATTCGGATGAAGTGTTGAAGGAAGATTTAGTAAACTGCTTTGAAATAAGCCAGTTTTGAAGTGGAGGTTGATGGCGCTGAAACTCGATCCTGAAATCCATATAATTCATCACATTGGAAATCCGCGGAGTTGATACTGAACCCACGAGAACAAGAAAGTAATCCACAGGTGTAAATTCCATGTTGTAGACACGCAGTCCACCTTCCTGGGGAATCGAATTTGAATGATTCCTGGTCCTCATTAGTTGTAGGACCCTTGCGGGTTTAACGTTCTAAATAATTAAGACGCTACATTTCTGAAGTGCTTTAGTCATTTATGCTGATTACTCTTATTAAATGACTGAAGAGCTTTTAGGTTGAAGATGCGTACTTGATTTTGAATATATACATATATATGTGTCGTGCCGAATATGTAAAACTGGTCAATTAGCAAGAACTCATTTAAAAGTCCTTTCTGAAATTTTCTTTTATACGTTTAAAGATATATTTTTTCATTAATGTTAATGTAAAAATTTATAATTTTGCACAAAAGGAATCTTAGAAAACTTACCTAACCTTATTATAACAAGAACAATTTATTTTAGCCTAACTCAACTAAATATATTTTAGATTTGTTTACAGTAATTTAATACTAAACAAACACAGTGAAATATGTTTTTTTCGTTAGGTTCAGAATGATTTTGGCGAAATTTTTGCTTTGTTGTATAGTGATGCGTTGTACAGTGTTGTGTTGTTGTACAGCGTTGTGTTGTATAGTATTGTGTTGTTGTGTACTGCTGTGTTGTATAGTGTTGTGTTGTTGTATAGCGTTGTGTTGTACAGTGTTGTGTTGTTGTATAGTGTTGTGTTGAATAGTGTTGTGTTGTATAGTGTTGTGTGTTGTATAGCGTTGTGTTGTATAGTGTTGTGTTGTATAGTATTGTGTTGTTGTATATCGTTGTGTTGTATAGCGTTGTGTTGTATAGTGTTGTGTTGTTGTATAGCGTTGTGTTGTATAGTGTTGTGTTGTATAGTATTGTGTTGTTGTATAGCGTTGTGTTGTATAGCGTTGTGTTGTATAGTGTTGTGTTGTTGTATACGTTGTGTTGTATAGCGTTGTGTTGTATAGTGTTGTGTTGTTGTATAGCGTTGTGTTGTATAGTGTTGTGTTGTTGTATAGCGTTGTGTTGTATAGTGTTGTGTTGTATAGTATTGTGTTGTTGTATAGCGTTGTGTTGTATAGTGTTGTGTTGTTGTATAGCGTTGTGTTGTATATGGTGTTGTGTTGTTTGTATAGCGTTTTTATGTGTTGTTGTATAGCGTTGTGTTGTATAGTGTTGTGTTGTTGTATAGCGTTGTGTTGTATAGTGTTGTGTTGTTGTATAGCGTTGTGTTGTATAGTGTGTGTGTGTTGTTGTTTATAGCGTTGTGTTGTTATAGTGTTGTGTTGTATAGTTTTGGTGTTGTTGTGTACTGCCGTGTTGTATAGTGTTGTGTTGTTGTATAGCGTTGTGTTGTATAGTGTTGTGTTGTTGTATAGCGTTGTGTTGTATAGTATTGTGTTTTGTGTGTACTGCCGTGTTGTATAGTGTTGTGTTGTTGTATAGCGTTGTGTTGTTGTACAGTGTTGTGTTATATAGTGTTGTGTTGTTGTACAGTGTTGTGTTGTTGAACAGTGTTGTGTTGTTGTACAGTGTTGTGTTGTTGTACAGTGTTGTGTTGTATAGTGTTGTGTTGTATAGTGTTGTGTTGTTGTACAGTGTTGTGTTGTTGTACAGTGTTTGTGTTGTATAGTGTTGTGTTGTTGTACAGTGTTGTGTTGTGTTGTTGTACAGTGTTGTGTTGTTGTATAGTGTTGTGTTGTTGTACAGTGTTGTGCTGTTGTACAGTGTTGTGTTGTTGTACAGTGTTGTGTTGTTGTACAGTGTTGTGTTGTATAGTGTTGTGTTGTATAGTGTTGTGTTGTTGTACAGTGTTGTGTTGTATAGTCTTTTGTTGTTGTATAGTGTTGTGTTGTTGCTGTATAGTCTTGTGTTGTTGTATAGTGTTGTGTTGTTGTATAGTGTTGTGTTGTACAGTGTTGTGTTGTATAGTGTTGTGTTGTATAGTGTTGTGTTGTATGTGTTGTGTTGTATAGTGTTGTGTTGTATAGTCTTGTGTTGTTGTATAATGTTGTGTTGTTGCTGTATAGTCTTGTGTTGTTGTATAGTGTTGTGTTGTTGTATAGTGTTGTGTTGTACAGTGTTGTGTTGTACAGTGTTGTGTTGTTGTACAGTGTTGTGTTGTTGTACAGTGTTGTGTTGTTACATAGTGTTGTGTTGTACAGTGTTGTGTTGTTACATAGTGTTGTGTTGTACAGTGTTGTGTTGTTGTACAGTGTTGTGTTGTTGTATAGTGTTGTGTTGTACAGTGTTGTGTTGTTGTACAGTGTTGTGTTGTTGTATAGTGTTGTGTTGTACAGTGTTGTGTTGTACAGTGTTGTGTTGTTGTACAGTGTTGTGTTGTTACATAGTGTTGTGTTGTACAGTGTTGTGTTGTTACATAGTGTTGTGTTGTACAGTGTTGTGTTGTTGTACAGTGTTGTGTTGTTGTATAGTGTTGTGTTGTACAGTGTTGTGTTGTACAGTGTTGTGTTGTTGTACAGTGTTGTGTTGTTACATAGTGTTGTGTTGTACAGTGTTGTGTTCTACAGTGTTGTGTTGTTACATAGTGTTGTGTTGTACAGTGTTGTGTTCTTACATAGTGTTGTGTTGTACAGTGTTGTGTTGTTGTACAGTGTTGTGTTGTTGTATAGTGTTGTGTTGTACAGTGTTGTGTTCTACAGTGTTGTGTTGTTCTACAGTGTTGTGTTGTTCTAACAGTGTTGTGTTGTTCTACAGTGTTGTGTTGTTACATAGTGTTGTCTTGTACAGTGTTGTGTTGTTGTACAGTGTTGTGTTGTACAGTGTTGTGTTGTTACATAGTGTTGTGTTGTACAGTGTTGTGTTGTTATACAGTGTTGTGTTGTTGTACAGTGTTGTGTTGTTACATAGTGTTGTGTTGTACAGTGTTGCGTTGTTGCACAGTGTTGTGTTGTTGCACAGTGTTGCGTTGTTGTACAGTGTTGCGTTGTTGTACAGTGTTGTGTTGTTGTACAGTGTTGCGTTGTTGTACAGTGGTGCGTTGTTGTACAGTGTTGCGTTGTTGTACAGTGTTGCGTTGTTGTACAGTGTTGCGTTGTTGTACAGTGTTGCGTTGTTGTACAGTGTTGTGTTGTTGTACAGTGTTGCGTTGTTGTACAGTGTTGCGTTGTTGTACAGTGTTGCGTTGTTGTACAGTGTTGCGTTGTTGTACAGTGTTGCGTTGTTGTACAGTGTTGCGTTGTTGTACAGTGTTGCGTTGTTGTACAGTGTTGCGTTGTTGTACAGTGTTGCGTTGTTGTACAGTGTTGTGTTGTTACACAGTGTTGCGTTGTTGTACAGTGTTGCGTTGTTGTACAGTGTTGCGTTGTTGTACAGTGTTGCGTTGTTGTACAGTGTTGTGTTGTTGTACAGTGTTGTGTTGTTGTACAGTGTTGTGTTGTTGTACAGTGTTGTGTTGTTGTACAGTGTTGCGTTGTTGTACAGTGTTGCGTTGTTGTACAGTGTTGTGTTGTTGCACAGTGTTGCGTTGTTGTACAGTGTTGCGTTGTTGTACAGTGTTGCGTTGTTGTACAGTGTTGTGTTGTTGTACAGTGTTGCGTTGTTGTACAGTGTTGTGTTGTTATACAGTGTTGTGTTGTTGTACAGTGTTGTGTTGTTACATAGTGTTGTGTTGTACATTGTTGTGTTGTTGCACAGTGTTGCGTTGTTGTACAGTGTTGCGTTGTTGTTACAGTGTTGCGTTGTTGTACAGTGTTGTGTTGTTGCACAGTGTTGCGTTGTTGTACAGTGTTACGTTGTTGCACAGTGTTGCGTTGTTGTACAGTGTTGCGTTGTTGTACAGTGTTGTGTTGTTGCACAGTGTTGTGTTGTTGTACAGTGTTGCGTTGTTGTACAGTGTTGCGTTGTTGTACAGTGTTGCGTTGTTGTACAGTGTTGTGTTGTTGCACAGTGTTGTGTTGTTGTACAGTGTTGTGTTGTTGTACAGTGTTGTGTTGTTGTACAGTGTTGCGTTGTCGTACAGTGTTGCGTTGTTGTACAGTGTTGCGTTGTTGTACAGTGTTGCGTTGTTGTACAGTGTTGTGTTGTTGCACAGTGTTGTGTTGTTGCACAGTGTTGCGTTGTTGTACAGTGTTGCGTTGTTGTACAGTGTTGCGTTGTTGTACAGTGTTGCGTTGTTGTACAGTGTTGTGTTGTTGCACAGTGTTGCGTTGTTGTACAGTGTTGCGTTGTTGTACAGTGTTGCGTTGTTGTACAGTGTTGCGTTGTTGTACAGTGTTGCGTTGTTGTACAGTGTTGCGTTGTTGTTCAGTGTTGCGTTGTTGTACAGTGTTGCGTTGTTGTACAGTGTTGCGTTGTTGTACAGTGTTGCGTTTGTTGTACAGTTGTTGCGTTGTTGTACAGTGTTGCGTTGTTGTACAGTGTTGCGTTGTTGTACAGTGTTGCGTTGTTGTACAGTGTTGCGTTGTTGTACAGTGTTGTGTTGTTGTACAGTGTTGTGTTGTTGTACAGTGTTGTGTTGTTACATAGTGTTGCGTTGTTGTACAGTGTTGCGTTGTTGTACAGTGTTGTGTTGTTGTACAGTGTTGTGTTGTTGTACAGTGTTGTGTTGTTACATAGTGTTGCGTTGTTGTACAGTGTTGCGTTGTTTGTACAGTGTTGTGTTGTTGTACAGTGTTGTGTTGTTACATAGTGTTGCGTTGTTGTACAGTGTTGCGTTGTTGTACAGTGTTGTGTTGTTGTACAGTGTTGTGTTGTTACATAGTGTTGCGTTGTTGTACAGTGTTGCGTTGTTGTACAGTGTTGTGTTGTTGTACAGTGTTGTGTTGTTGTACAGTGTTGTGTTGTTACATAGTGTTGCGTTGTTGTACAGTGTTGCGTTGTTGTACAGTGTTGTGTTGTTGTACAGTGTTGTGTTGTTGTACAGTGTTGTGTTGTTACGTAGTGTTGCGTTGTTGTACAGTGTTGCGTTGTTGTACAGTGTTGTGTTGTTGTACAGTGTTGTGTTGTTACATAGTGTTGCGTTGTTGTACAGTGTTGCGTTGTTGTACAGTGTTGTGTTGTTGTACAGTGTTGTGTTGTTGTACAGTGTTGTGTTGTTACATAGTGTTGCGTTGTTGTACAGTGTTGCGTTTGTTGTACAGTGTTGTGTTGTTGTACAGTGTTGTGTTGTTACATAGTGTTGCGTTGTTGTACAGTGTTGCGTTGTTGTACAGTGTTGTGTTGTTGTACAGTGTTGTGTTGTTGTACAGTGTTGTGTTGTTACATAGTGTTGCGTTGTTGTACAGTGTTGCGTTGTTGTACAGTGTTGTGTTGTTGTACAGTGTTGTGTTGTTACATAGTGTTGCGTTGTTGTACAGTGTTGCGTTGTTGTACAGTGTTGCGTTGTTGTACAGTGTTGCGTTGTTGTACAGTGTTGTGTTTTTGTACAGTGTTGTGTTGTTGTACAGTGTTGCGTTGTTGTAGTGTTGTGTTGTTGTACAGTGTTGTGTTGTTACATAGTGTTGCGTTGTTGTACAGTGTTGCGTTGTTGTACAGTGTTGCGTTGTTGTACAGTGTTGCGTTGTTGTACAGTGTTGTGTTGTTGTACAGTGTTGCGTTGTTGTACAGTGTTGCGTTGTTGTACAGTGTTGTGTTGTTGTACAGTGTTGCGTTGTTGTATGGTCACGTTAAGACAATAGACAGAAGCAGATGGTTTACCAAATTTTTAAATCTTCTTAACATTTTTATGCTATATCATCACAATAATGACGGGAGTGTAACACGAGCAGCGACCCACCATCAGTACTAGTCTAAGTACTAGCAGATAACAAGACGAAGTCCTCAATATAAATATATAAATAAAAAATACCCATTACATAGCAATCTTTAACTGGGACAACGTCATGTATTATCAAGAGACTTGACGAAGCTCAATGCTCAGTAATGTTGGCAGTATTCCATTTGTTTGTGTAAATCACAAGAAGCCATTTTTATAGACCAGTTTACCTGACAGACATTTCATGCAAGAAGACTGAGACACCATTGAAGAAAGTGGTTAATTAAAGGCACTGATGTCCTGGGATTTACATCAGAACAATAACCCGAATTGAGTACTAACAAACTTACTTACAAACCTGAGACACACTGACTGAGGTAGAAAATAACCTGGGCGGTGTGAATATACAGCTGGTGAAAAATAATCTCTAGTGTGGGTTCATTCGGTTTGTTTTAAAATTTTATGATTTTTAAAGCTTGGGGCCCAGGAACTACTGGTCTTTTTAAAGTGCCTAATGGGTTTTAAAAGGGAAAAAGGGAAGGTTGGAGTGATTTGAAAGAAAATAGTTATGGTTAAAAGTGAAGCAAAACCGGATGAGTGTAACAACACAAAACGGGTGGGGTTTCAAACTCACGGCAATAAGTCGTAAAACTCCGGGGCCATGGTTAACCCCCGGGGCCAGGGGCTGCCATAATATTTCATCCAACTAGGTATATTCATACCCCATAGGGGGGGCTTCTTGGGTCACCCGTAACCACTTTTGGTCACAATGGGGGGCCCAGTTAACCTTTTATGGTGAAATAAAAAAACCTAGCGGGGATAAAAATCTTATTGTAATCAGCGGGCCCAGTTTTTTTACGCACTGGCCGGGATTTTTACACTTACTTGCCGTGAGTTTGATCCCCACCCTTCCAATTTTTTTGCTTGCAATCTTTCATTTCGTTTTCTTGAGATTGTAAATTATTGGGGCCCAAGCACTCTCCTTTCCTGCCGGGGGTGTCAAATCGGCTCTCCAAAAAGTCGAAATTGGGACCCCTCACAGGCCTGTGAAAGAGTTCCCAGTGCGCCAGGGGTAAATAATTTTATCGGGATCTTTTAAATTTACTAGCCAGCTCACCTCACACTAAATTTAAAAATCACCCCACACCCCACTTAACACTCACCTCACACTCACCTAAAAAATCACCAAAAACTCAATTAACACCCCCCTCACATCACCCCCTTACACTCTGAGGGGCTTTTAATGCAATCATCTTTAATTTTGGGGCTATTTCAAATTTTTTTGCATTTGTATAAACGGTTTTAATGCGTCAGTTTGTGTTGTTGTGTGTGTGTGTGTGTGTGGGTGTTGTGTGTGTGTTGGTTGGATGGGTACATGGGTGGGGGGGTTGGTTTTGAGTGGGACTTGCACATCGGGGCTTGTTTTTTGGGGGGGCTTTGGGAAAATTTGGGGGGGTCAAAGGTTTGTTAGGGGGATGAATTGAAAAAGGAAATTTGCCTAGTATGGGGCCAACAGGCTGCTGCGTGTTCCTCCTTTTTATGTATGTGTGTGTGTCTTTGTGTAACTCCCCTTTTTGTGGTTGCGGGGGTTTTCCCCCTCCTGGCTCTTCCCACCTACCCCTTTTTAATTTGGGGCACGGGAAAATTTTTGAAAAAGAAAAATTTTTTCAACAAAAAACTTTTCCCTTTGACGCCAGAGAGTGAAATTTTTGGGTGTAAATGTTTCAGGGTGGGGTTTTTCCCGGTAACTTAAAGCTAAAATTGATTTAATATTGAAATTAAGGGAAACTCTCGGGTTAAAAATGAATTTGCTTTTGGGTGCTTTGTGTTTTTAAAATCTTGGGTTTCTTCCCATGTTTGGGTTTTTTAAATTATTTTATTTTATTTTACCATCTTTGGGGTTGTTTTTAAATTTTTTTTAGTTATCTTACCATCGGGGGGGTTGTGTTATTATCTTATTTTATCTTCCCATGGGTTGGGTTGTGTTAAAATCTTAGTTATCTTACCATCTTTGGGGTTTTGTTATTTTTCTTATTTTATCGTCCCTTCGTTGGGTTCTTTTATTATCAAAAGTTTTATTTCCCCAACGTTGGGTTGTTTTATTATCTTATTTTTATCTTCCCATCGTTGTGTTGTGTTATTATTTTTTTTTTTTTCCCTACCATGGGTTGGGGTTTGGTGTTTTTTATTTTAAAGTTTAATCTTCCAAATCGTTGGGTTGTGTTATTAAATTTTATTTAATTTACCATCGTTGGGGGGGTGTTATTACTTAGTTATTTTTTCCAAATCGTTGGGTTTGTGTTTTATCTTAGTTTTCTTCCCATTTTGGGAAATTGTGTTTTTAAATCTTAGTTATCTTCCCATCGTTGGGGTGTGTTTTTAAATTTTTGTTATCTTACCATTTTAGGTTGTGTTATTATCTTATTATTTACCATCGTTGGGGGGGGTTTTATCTTATTTAAACTTCCCCATCTTTGGGTTTTGTTTTATTATCTTACAATCTTACCTTCTTTGGTTTGTGTTATTATCTTGGGTTATCTTACCTCGTTGGGTTGTTTTTATCTTAGTTATCTTCCCCATCTTTGGGGTTTGGGTGTATTTTACTTAGCAAATCTTACCATCGTTGGGTTGTGTTATTATTTTTATTTTATTTACCGGGGGCGAGGGGTTGTTTATTATCTTAGTTATCTTACCATCTTTGGGTTGTTTTTTTTCTTGGTTATCTTACCCTTTGGGGTTGTGTTATTATTTTTTACCATCGTTGGGTTGTTTTTATAATCTTCCCAACTTTGGGGTTGTGTTATTATTTTTACCATCGTTGGGTTGTGTTTTTTCTTACCATGGGGGGGTTTTGTGTTATTATTTTACCACCCGAGGGGTTTTGTTATTATTTTAGTTATCTTACCATCTTTGGGGTTTTTGGTTTTTTAATTTTAATTTATTTTCCATTTTTGGGGTTTGTGTTATTACTTATTTTATTTTTCCATTTTGGGGTTGGGGTTTCATCAAAAGTTATCTTCCCAAAGTTGGGTTGTGTTATTATCTTACCATCGTTGAGTTGTGTTTTTATCTTAGTTTCTTCCCATCTTTGGGTTGTGTTTAATTATTTTAAATTTAATCTTAAATCTTTGGGTTGGTTTTTTTATCTTCCAAATTTTGGGGTTTGGGTGTTTTATCTTATTTTTATTTAAACCCCTTGGGTTAAAGTTATTATCTTATTTATCTTACATCTTGGGGTTTGTTTTTATTATTTTAGTTATTTTCCCAAAATCTTTGGGGTTGGGTGTTATTATCTTAGCTATTTTTTCCATCGTTGGGTTGTTTTTTAAATCTTAGTTATCTTCCCATCTTTGGGGTTTTGTGTTATTATCTTAGTTACCCCTTACCACGTTGGGTTTTTGTTATTATCTTATTTAAAATTCCCCATTTTTGGGGTTGTGTTATTATCTTAGCTATCTTCCCTCTTTGGGTTTGTTTTAATTTTTAGTTATCTTACCGATGTTGGGTTGTTTTTTTATTTTTACCATCTTTGGGGTTTGTGTTATTATCTTACCACTTTGGGTTTTGTTTTATTATCTTAGTTATTTTTTAAATCTTTGGGGGTTGTGTTTTTATTTTAGTTATCTTAAAAATTCTTTGGGGTTTTTTGTTATTATTTTTATTTATCTTTACCATCTTTGGGTTGTGTAAATTATCTTAGTTATTTACCATCATTAAGTTTTTGTTATTTTTAGTTACCCTTCCCCTTTTGGGGTTTTGTGTTATTATCTTACCATCTTGGGTTTTGTGTTATTTTTTATTTTATCTTACCATGTTGGGTTGTGTTTTTAATCTTATTTAAATCTTTCCATCGTTGGGTTTTTTTTAAATTATCTTAGTTATCTTACCATCGTTGGGTTTGTTTTTATTATTTATTATTTTTCCTTTTTTTGGGGTTTTTGTTTTTAATTTAGTTATCTTACCATCTTTTGGGTTGTGTTATTATTTTTCCCTTTCTTTTGGGTTTGGGGTTTTTTATCTTAGTTATCTTAGCATCTTTGGGGTTGTTTTATTATCTTAGTTATTTACCATCGTTGGGTTGTGTTATTTTTTGGTTATTTTACCATCTTTGGGGTTTGTTTTTATTTTTTAGTTATTTACCATCGTTGGGTTGTGTTAAAAAATTTTTGTTTATCTTACCATCTTTGGGGTTGTTTTAAATTTATTTTATTTTATTTTTCCCAATTTTGGGGTTGTGATTTTTCCCCCCCCTAGGTATCTTCCCATTTTGGGGTTTCTTTTATTATTTTAGTTATTTACCATCTTTGGGTTGTGTTATTATCTTTAGCTCTCTTCCCATCGGGGTTTTGTGTTATTTTATTTTATATTACCATCCTTGGGTTTGGTGTTTTTACTTCCCGGGGGGGTTGTGTTATTATCTTCCCAAACCCCCTTTGGGGTTGGGTTTTATTATCTTAGTTATTTTCCCATCGTTGGGTTGTTTTTTTTATCTTAGTTACTTCCCACGTTGGGTTGTGTTATTTCTTACCATCTTTTTGAGTTGTGTTTTTATTTATTTATCTTAAAAATCGGGGGGTTGTTTATTATTATTATTTTACAACTTTGGGGTTGTGTTATTTTTTAGTTATCTTACCATCTTTGGGTTTTTGTTATTTTTGTTTATTTAAATCTTCCCACTTTGGGTTTTTGTTTTCTTTTATCTTTTATCTTACCACCCATTGGGTTTGTTTTTATCTTAGTTATTTTGCCATCGTTTGGGTTGTTTTTATTTTTCCTTACCATCGGGGGTTGTTTTTATTATCTTATTTATTTCCCATTTTGGGTTGTGTTATTATCTTATTTATTTTTCCCATCTTTGGGGTTGTGTTTTTTCTTAGTTATCTTACCATCTTTGGGGTTTTGTTAAGTTTTTTTTAGTTATCTTTAACCCATCTTTGGGGTTTTGGGTGTTATTATTTTTATTCTCTTACCATCGTTGGGTTGTTTTTATTTTCTCACCACCCGTTGCTTTTGTGTTATTATCTTAGTTATCTTAACCCTCTTTGGGGTTTTTGTTATTTTCTTTTTTTATTCTTACCATCTTTGGGGTTTTGTGCCCTTTAAACTTAGTTATCTTATCATTTTTGGGTTGTTTTAAATTTTTTAAATTTAACTTACCATCTTTGGGGGTTGTTTTATTTTTCTTACCATTTTGGGGTTGCGTTTTTATTTTAGTTATCTTGAAAATCGTTTTTTTGTGTTTTTATCTTATTATTTTAAACCCCATCTTTGGGGGTTTTTTTTTTTTTTATTTTTTTCTTAGTTATTTTACCATCTTTGGGTTGTGTTATTTTCTTAGTTATCTTTCCATCTTTGGGGTTGTTTTTATTATTTAGTTATCTTACCATTTTGGGGTTGTTTTTATTATTTTACTTCTTTTACCATCTTTTGGGTTTGTTTAAATTAATTTTTCCCCTTCTTTTGGGGTTGTTTATTTTAATTTTTGGGTTATTTTTACCATCGTTGGGTTGTGTTATTTATCTTAGTTATTTTCCCATCTTTTGGGTTGTGTTATTTTCTTAGTTATCTTACCATCTTTGGGTTTGTTTTAATTATTTAGTTATCTTACGATCTTTGGGGTTGGGTTTTTAATTATTTTAAACCATCTTTGGGGTTTTGTTTTATTTTCTTATTTAAATTTTACCCTCGGGGGGTTTTTGGGGTTATTACTTAGTTATCTTCCCCGTTGGGTTTGGTGTCTTATCTTATTATCATACCATCTTTGGGGTTTGTGTTATTATCTTATTTTTCTTCCCAAAATTTTGGGGTTGTGTTTTTATTTCCATCGGGGGGTTTGTTTTATTATTTTATTTATTTTAACCATCGGGGGTTTGTGAAAATTATCTTAGTTACTTACCATCGGGGGGATGTGTTATTTTCTTAGTTATCTTCCCCATCTTTGGGTTGTTTTTATTATCTTGTTATTTTTCCTCTTGGGTTGTGTTATTATCTTAGTTATCTTACCATCGGGGGTTGGGTTTTTATCTTATTTTATCTTACCATCTTTGGGGTTGTGTTATTACCCTTATTTATCTTCCCTTCTTTGGGAAAATTGTTTTATTACCTTCCCCATCGTTGGGTTGTGTTGTTATCTTATTTTATTTACCATCTTTTGGGTTGTGTTATTATTTTAAACCAATCTTTTGGGTTGTGTTATTATTTAAACCTTTCTTTGGGTTGTTTATTATCTTAGTTATCTTACCATTTGGGGTTGTGTTTTTTAATCTTAGTTATTTCCCTCGGGGGGTTGTGTTTTTAATTTTAAATGTTATCTTCCCATCTTTGGGGTTGTTTTATTATCTTAGTTATCTTACCATCGTTGGGGTTTTGTGTTATTATTTTCCCACCTTTGGGGTTTGTGTTATTATCTTACCATCTTTTGGGTTGTGTTATTATCTTATTTTTATCTAAAATCTTAGGGATGTGTTTTTTAAATTTACCATCGTTGAGTTGTGTTTTTATCTTCCCCATCGTTGGTTGTGTTATTATCTTACCACTTGGGGTTTGTGTTTTATTTTATATCAAAACCTTTTTTGGGATGTTTTAAATTATTTTAAACCTTCGTTGGGTTGTGTTATTTTCTTAGTTATCTTACAATCTTTGGGGTTTGGGTGTTTTTAAACTTAAAAAATCTTTGGTTTGGTTTTTTATCTTACCTTCTTTGGGTTGTGTTATTATCAAGTTATCTTACCACGAATTTAAATTTTTATCTTCCCTTTCTTTGGGTTCTGTTATTATCTTACCATCGGGGTTGTTTTAAATTATCTTACCACGTTGATTTTGTTTTTAATTTATTTCCCACGTTGGTTGGTTTTTATCTTAGTTATTTTAACCTTTCTTTGGGTTTTGTTTTTATTATCTTATTTTACCCTTACCATCGCTGGGTTGTGTTTTTAAATTTTTGGGATTTTAAACCATCGTTGGGTTGTGTTTTTACCCTTGTTATCTTCCCATCGTTGGGTTGCGTTATTATTTTTTTTTTAAATTTTAACCATCTTGGGGTTGTTTTTTATTATGTTATTAAATCTTACCTCTTTTGGGTTTGTGTTTTTAAATTTATTTTATTTTACCATCGGGGGGTTTTTTTTACTTGTTATCTTCCCATCTTTGGGGTTTTTTTATTACTTAGTTATCTTACCATGGGGTTTGGGGTTGTGTTATTATCTTAGTTATTTTTACCATCGTTGGGTTTTGTTTATTATCTTACCATCTTTGGGGTTTTGTGTTATTACCCTTAGTTTCTTTCCTTCTTTGGGGTTGGGTTATTTTTATTTTTTCGACCATCTTGGGGGGTTTTTATATTTTAGTTATCTTCCCAATCTTTGGGGTTTGTTATTTCTTAGTTATTTTTCCATTTTTGGGTTGTGTTATTATCTTCCCATCTTTGGGTTTTTGGGGTTATTTTTCTTAGTTATTTTACCATCTTTGGGGTTGTTTATTATTTATTATCTTCCCCTTTTTTTGGGGTTTTGGTGTTATTAAAAAATTTAACTTCCCATCGTCGGTTGTGTTTTTAAACTTATTTTATCTTACCATCTTTGGGGTTGCTTTTATTATCTTGTTATCTTAAAATCGTTGGGTTTTTTATTATGTTATTTATTTACCTTTTTTTGGGTTTGGGTTTTAATTATCTTGGGTTTTTCTTACCATCGTTGGGTTGGGGTTTTTTATCTTACCATCGTTGGGTTGTGTTTTTAAACTTAGTTATTTTTTCCCAAACTTTTGGGTTGTTTTTATTATCTTAGTTATCTTACCATCTTTGGGGTTGTGTTATTATCTTAGTTATCTTTCCACTTTGGGGTTGGGTGTTATTATTTTTAGTTATTTTTTCCATCTTTGGGGTTGTTTTAAAATTATCTTACCTCTTTGGGTTGTGTTATTATTTTAGTTATCTTCCCAAACTTTTTGGGTTGTTTTATTATCTTAGTTTTTTTACCATTTTGGGGTTTTGTGTTATTTATCTTATTTTCTTACCATCTTTGGGGTTTGTGTTATTATTTTTAGTTATTTACCATCGGGGGGTTGTGTTTTTAATTTGGGATCTTACCATCTTTGGGTTGTTTTTTATTGGGGTTATTTAAACTTTTACATGTTTGGGTTTTGTTTTTTATTTAGTTTTTTTAATCTTTGGGGTTTTTTTAAATTTATTTTGTTATTTTAACCCAAACTTTGGGGTTTTTTTTAATTATTTTAAGATTCTTACCATCGGGGGGTTTGGTTTTTTATGTTAGTTATCTTCCCAAACGTTGTTTGGTGTTTTTAAAGTTAGTTATCTTACCACTTTGGGGGTTTTTTATTTCTTATTTTTATCTTAGCATCTTTTGGGTTGTGTTTTTATCTTAGTTTTTCGAAACCATCGTTGGGTTGTGTTTTTATCTTAGTTATTTTTACCATCTTTTGGGTTGTTTTAAATTATCTTAGTTATCTTCCCATCGTTGGGTTGTGTTATTTTTCTAAGTTATCTTCCCCATCATTGGGTTGTTTTATTACCCTTAGTTATCTTCCCCATCGTTTGGTTTTTTTGTTTATTATCTTAGTTATCTTACATCTTTGGGTTGGTTTTTTAAACTAGTTATTTTAAACCACCCTTTGGGGTTGTGTTTTTATCTTAGTTATCTTACCATCTTTGGGAAATTGGGTTTTTATTTATCTTGTTATCATACCATCTTTGGGTTGTTTTATTATCTTTAGTTATTTACCATCATTAGGTTGTGTTTTTAAATCTTAGTTATTTTAAACCATCTTTGGGGGTTTTTTTATTTTTTAGTTATCATACCATCTTTGGGGTTTGGTGTTATTATTTATTTTATTTTTACCATCGTTGGGTTGTGTTTTATCTTAGTTACCCTTACCATCGTTGGGTTGTGTTTTTTATCTTATTTTTATTTTTCCCATCTTTGGGGGTTGTGTTATTATCTTATTTATTTTAACCATCTTTGGGGTTGGGGTTATTACCCTTAACTTCTCTTACCATTTTTGGGGTTGTGTTATTTCTTACCATCTTTTTGGGTTTGATAGTTATCTTATTTAAATTTTTCCCATTTTGGGGTTTTTGTGTTTTATTTTAAGTTATTTTTACCATCGTTGGGTTGTGTTATTATCTTATTTAATTTTACGAATCTTTGGGGTTTTGTGTTATTATTTTAAAACAAATCGTTGGGTTGTGTTATTATCTTAGTTATCTTACCCTCTTTTGGGTTTTTTTTTATTTTTCTTAGTTATCTTACCATCGTTGGGTTTTTCTTTTTATTCTTAGTTATCTTACCATCTTTTGGGTTTTGTGTTTTATTTATTTTTCCCCCCCCCAATCTTTGGGGTTGTTTATTATTTTAAACCCATCGTGGGGTTGGTTTTTTTATCTTATTATCTTTCCATCGTTGGGTTTTTTTTATTTCTTTTTACTTCCCCCCCTTTGGGGTTGTGTTATTATTTTATTTTCTCTTACCATCTTTGGGGTTTTGGGGTTATTATCTTACCATCTTTGGGGTTGTATAGTTATTTTAAAGTTATCTTCCCATCGTTGGGTTGGGTTTTTTTTTAATCTTTATTTATCTTACCATCTTTTGGGTTGTGTTATTATTTTATTATTTTCCCATGGGTTGGGTTTGGGGTTTTTAATCTTAGTTATTTTACGATCGTTGGGGTTGTGTTTTATTTACCCATCGTTGGGTTGTGTTATTATCTTATTTAAACTTACCCTCGTTGGGTTTTGTTTTATTAAACAAAAAATTTATTTTAAACCAAATCTTTTGGTTGCCCAATTATTTTAAGTTATCTTACCATAAATTGGGTTTGTTTTATTATCTTATTTAAAATTTTTCCATCTTTTGGGTTGTTTTATTATTTTCCCCAAGTTGGGTTGTGTTTTATCTTATTTAAACTTACCATGGGTTGGGTTTTTTTGTTATTATCTTAGTTATCTTCCCATCGTTTGGGTTGTGTTTTTTTATTATTAAATTTTAAAACCATCGTTGGGGGGTTTTAAATTTTTTTTTTTATTTTTCCACCCTTTGGGGTTGTGTTATTACCCTTATTATCTTACCTTTCTTTTGGGGTTGGTTTTTAAATTCTTAGTTATCTTCCCCATCTTTGGGGTTGTGTTATTATCTTAATTACTTACCTTTTTCTTTTTGGTTTGTGTTTTTTACCTTCCCCCTTTTGGGTTTTGGGTTTGTGTTGTTTTCTTAGTTTTTTACCCCATCGGGGGTTGTGTTTTTATTTTTACCATCTTTGGGTTGGGGTTAAAAAAACCCTTATTTTATCTTACCATCGTTGGGTTGGGGTTTTTAAATTTAAAGTTATCTTACCATCTTTGGGTTGGTTATTATCTTAGTTATCTTCCTCTTTGGGGGTTGTGTTATTATCTTTGTTATTTTTCCATCTTTGGGGGTTGTGTTATTATCTTATTTTATAAAAAAACCACCCGTTGGGTTGTTTTATTATTTTAGTTATCTTACCATCATGGGTTGTTTATTATCTTAGTTACTTACCTTTCGTTTAAATTGGGGTTAAATTACCTTCCAACGTTGGGTTGGGGTTGTTATTTAGTTACCCTTCCCCATGGGTTGGGTTTTTTTTTAAATTAAAAAAACCATCTTTTGGGGTTGTTTTTATTATTTAGTTATCTTACCATCTTTGGGTTTGGGGTTTTTTAAATCAAAAATTTTAAATCTTACCATCGTTGGGGGTTGTGTTATTTCTTATGTTATTTTCCCCATGGGTTTTGGTTTTTGTTTTTTAAAATTTTTTAGTTATCTTCCCAAACCGTTGGGTTTTTGGTTTTTTTACCCCTTTACCAACTTTGGGGGTTGTGTTTTTTTCTTCCCAAATTTTTTGGGGTTTTTTGTTTTAAATTACCCTTGGGTTATTTCCCCTTTTAAAGGGATGAATTATTATTTTTACCATGGGTTGAGTTGTGTTTTTTTTTCTTACCATGTTGGGTTGGGATTATTTTTCTTACCTTTTTTTTGGGTTGTTTTATTATTTTAGTTATTTCCCAAATTTTTGGGATGTTTTTTATTTTACCAGGGGGGGGTTTGTTTTTATTTTTTAGTTATTTTTACAATGGGTTTGGGTTTGGGGTTATTATCTTACCATCTTTTGGGTTTGGGTGTTATTATCTTAGTTATCTTAAAAATCTTTTGGGTTGGTTATTATCTTCCCCCATCGTTAAATTGGTTTTTAAAAAACAAACCCAAGGGGGGTTGTTGTTTTTTAAAACCCCAAAAGTTATCTTACCATCGTAATAGTTAAACCTTAAAACCCACCCCCTTTGGGTTTTTTGTTTTTTATTTACCATCGTTGGGTTTTTGTTATTATCTTCCCCCCATCGTTGAGTTTGTTTTTTAATTTTAAAACCATCGTTGGGTTTTGTTTTTAAATTCTTTTTTATTTTTCCCCATGTTGGGGTTGTGTTTTTTTATCTTAGTTATTTTTTAAACCATCGCGGGTTGTTTTTATTTATCTTAGTTATTTACCATCTTTGGGGTTTGTTTTATTATTTTCGTTACCCTTAAACCATCTTTTGGGTTTCGTTATTATCTTAGTTATTTTACCAGGGGTTTTTGGGTGTTTTAAATGTTATTTAAATTTACCTTCTTTGGGTTTTGTGTTTTTATTTAAAAAACCCCCCCCCCCCTTATTTTAATCGTTGGGGTTGTTTTAAATTATCTTGTTATTTTTTCCCATCGTTGGGGGTTTGTGTTTTTTATTTTTGTTATTTTTCCCAAACCCTTTTGGTTGTGTTTTTTTCTTATTTAAACCTTTACCATCGTTGGGTTGTTTTTTATTATCTTCCCATCTTTTGGGGTTTTGTTATTATCTTATTTATCTTACCACCCTTTGGGGTTTTGTGTTATTATTTATTTATCTTACCTTTCATTGGGTTGTGTTTTAAAATCTTAGTTATTTTTTTCCATCTTTGGGGGTTGTTTTATTATCTACCATCGTTGGGTTGTGTTATTATTTTTAGTTATCTTAAAACGTTGGTTGTTTTTATTATTTTATTTTATCTTCCCCCTCGTTGGGTTGTGTTTAAAAAATTTTTAGTTATTTTAAACCATCTTTTTTGGTTTGTTATTATTTTTAAAGTTATCTTTTACCATCTTTGGGTTGCGTTATTATTTTATTTTATCTTACCATCTTTTGGGGTTTGTTATTAGGGTTTTTTTTATCTTCCCAAACCCTTTTGGGTTTGGTTATTATTTTTATTTTATCTTACCATCTTTGGGGTTGGGGTTATTTTTTACCATCGTTGGGTTGTGTTTTTTTTCTTAGTTTAAATTTTTTCCCAAACTTTGGGGTTTGTGTTTTTTTATCTTATTTTACCCTTACCGTCGTTGGGTTTTGTGTTTTTAATCTTATTATTTTACCTCATTGGGTTGTTTTAATTATCTTAGTTACTTTCCCCATTTTTGGGTTGTGTTATTATCTTACCATCTTTGGGGTTTTTGTTATTACCCTTACCATCGTTGGTTGTAAAAATTAAATCTTAGTTACTTACCCGGGGGTTTGGGTTATTATTTAGTTATTTTTAACCAACGTTGGGTTGTTTTATTTTTTTATTATCTACCATTTTTTGGGTTTTGTGTTATTAGTTAGTTTTCTTACCATCGTTGGGTTGTTTTAAAATTAGTTAGTTATTTTACTACCCGTTGGGTTTTGTTTTTATCTTATTTAAATCTTAACATCTTTGGGGTTTGGGGGTTTTATCTTAGGTTATTTACCATCTTTGGGTTTGTGTTATTTTCTAGTTATCTTACCATTTTGGGTTTGGGGTTAAATTATGTTAGTTATCTTACCACGTTTTTTTGGGTTGTTATTATGTTAGTTATCTTCCCATCATTGGGTTGTTTTTATCCTTATTATTTTCCCAAACGTTGGGTTTGTTTTTATCTTAGATATCGTACCATTTTTTTTGTTGGTTTGGGGTTATTATCTTAGTTTTCTTACCATCGTTGGGTTGTGTTATTATCTTGTTATCTTACCTTTCGTTGGGTTTGTGTTATTATTTTATTTTATCTTACCATCAGGGGGTTTTTTTATTAACTTTTTTTTATCTTCCCAAACGAGGGGTTGTGTTTTTGTCTTAGTTATTTTTCCATCGGGGGGTTTTTGTGTTATTATTTTAATTTATCTTCCCACTTTGGGGTTTATTTTAAATTTCTTAGTTAATTTTACCACGTTGGATTGTGTTATTTTTTAAAGTTTCATACCATCGGGGGGTTGTTTTTTTATCTTTTTATCTTACCATCATTGGGTTGTTTATTACTTAGTTATTTTACCTCGTTGGGTTGTGTTTTTAATTTGGGTTAAACTTACCATCTTTGGGGTTTTTTTAATTATTTTAGTTATTTTTACCATTTTGGGGGTTTGGGTTTTTTATCTTAGTTATTTCCCATCGTTGGGTTGTGTTATTACTTAGTTATTTACCATCTTTGGGTTGTTTTTATTATCTTAGTTATTTTAAACCAAATCGTTGGGTTGTGTTATTATCTTATTTATTTCCCATCTTTTGGGTTGTGTTATTATCTTAGCTATTTTACCCTGGGGTTTGGGTTGGGTTTTTATCTTAGTTATTTACATCTTTGGGTTGTTTTTTTAAATTTTGTTATCTTACCATCGTTGGGTTGTGTTATTATCTTAGTTATCTTACCATCGTTGGGTTGTGTTATTATCTTAGTTATCTTACCATCGTTGGGTTGTGTTATTATCTTAGTTATCTTACCATCGTTGGGTTGTGTTATTATCTTAGTTATCTTACCTTTTTTTGGGTTTGTGTTATTATCTTATTTATCATACCATCTTTTGGGTTGTGTTATTATCTTAGGGATTTACCAGGGGGGTTTGGGGGGGGTTATTTCTTAGTTATCTTACCATCGTTGGGTTGTGTTATTATCTTATTTTTATCAAACCCTTTCCGTTGGGGTTTTTTGTTTTTAAATTTTAAATTTATTTTAAACCATCTTTGGGGTTGTGTTATTTTTTTTAAAGTTTCTTACCTTTCGGGGTTTTTGTGTTATTATCTTATTTATTTTTCCTCTTTGGGGTTGTTTTATTATTTTATTTTTATCTTACCATCGTTGGGTTGGTTTTATTATGTTAGTTATCTTCCCCTGGGTTGGGGTTGTTTATTATCTTGGGTTTCCTTCCCCTTCGTTGGGTTTTTTGGTTATTATTTATTATTTTTAAACCATCTTTGGGGTTTTTGTTATTGTTTTTAGTTATCTTTCCCATCGTTGGGTTGTGTTATTATCTTAGTTATCTTACGATCTTTGGGTTTTAAAGGTTTATTAGAAATTTTATCTTCCCTCTTTGGGGTTGTGTTATTATTTTAGTTTTTTTTTCCATCGTTGGTTGTTTTTATTATTTATTTATCTTCCCCATCGTGGTTTTGTTTTAAATTATGTTAGTTACTTACCATCTTTGGGGTTTTTTAAATTACTTAGTTATTTCCATGGGTTGGGGTTGTGTTTTTATCTTAGTTATTAACAGGTACCCCCGGGGATATTTTTTTTTTGGTTATTTTTTTAAACGCACTATTTTTTCATATTTTTTCAAAAAAACACCGTTCGAAAAAAATTCTTTAACGCGAAAATTTAAACATTATTTTAACAAAATACAGTATTTGTGTGTTTGTTTTTGGGGGAAAACTTGTCATGAACAGTACTGCCCTCGCGAAGTCCCACACAAGTACTAAATTTTGGAAGGTATGTGTCGGTTTTTTTATAGTGTTTGGTTTTTTTAGTGTTCAGGGTATATGTGCTGAGGGTTTCAAAAATTTAATTTTTGTTTACCCGAAGTGCTTATCCCCCCAAAAGGCGTTATACCCCAGATGCGTTAAAACCCCAGAGTGCTTTTTTAACCCCACCCTTGATAGTGCTTGGGGAAAAAATTTTCAGCGTTTATATTTTTTAGCCATGAACTAAAAAGTAACTTTATCATCGAGGGAGTTGATTTTGTGGTTTTTTAGATAAGGGCCATGGGGGTAAAAGGACAGCGAGGGTGGGGGAGGTGGGCTGTAAAAGCAGGGGAGTGCCGGGGCGGGCCCCAGGCCAGTATTTGCCCGTACGTTTTGGGTCGGGGGGTGGGTAAAGGGGTAAACACTTTTTACCCCCTGGGGGTGCCCACAAAAGTGTTGTTGACATACACAGTGCTTGATGCGCCTCGCAGAAAAGCATAGTGCTCTACAAGCATTGTTAAAACACAGGTGAGAGTGCCACGCAGGGGGCGGCGACTGGCACCGCATGCGTGACCTTGAGGGCCACGTCGTATGCACCTGCTGACACATTAACCAGACAGACACCTCCACTGCTTCCTCCTTCTCTCCTCACCACACACCTCCACTGCTTCCTCCTTCTCTCCTCACCACACACCTCCACTGCTTCCTCCTCACCGGCATCAGCTTGATATTTCGCTTTCGCACATTCAAGCTCTGTGCTCTCACTGACGCTAGACCAACCTGCCTCGCGCATGTGCGCAAGCCTATCCACGTAGTGGGTGACATTCCCATCTTCCCAGATTAGTCACAGGCCTAGTGTGGTGTAGGTAAACTTGTGTTCGGCTCCTACATCCTTCTCGAGTCAACACACGTAAACCACCATACCATAAGTAAGTTTATTTAGGTACAGGTACACATAAGTACAATTATCATACCTAGTAACATATGTGTAAATTACGTAGGATAACCCCCCCCCCCCCGAAATTCAGTCAAAGTGACTTATTTCCAATAAGGTTCTTATTTTACAATTGACACTACGTCCGTGTTTGACAAGACTGCAGTGACACCAGACAGCGGAACCTCTACCTAACCTAGTCAGATAATACACACATTGTTCGACTAAGTTAGGTTAGGTAAGGTTCGTCAGGAAACATGACAAGTGTTTCCTGACGCGGGTCTAAGATGATGACCCGCTGTTAGAGTTTTTGATCATCTGACAGAGGCCTTCCGCTGGCTTACCGGTCCACCCTTTTAAAAATTATGGTCGTAATTGTAACATACTGTACGCTTTTCATGTACCCGTAAGATCTGTGTGTTCTCAAGACCTGTAAAGAAATTGTCTTACTAACTGATGCTCCCAACCTTCACCAGATACCAGCCTCTCTATTGCTCCTTCCTTCCTTCTTCACCAGATACCTGCAGCCTCCACTGCTTCCTCTTTCCTCACCTCACAACAGCATCCAATCTTCTTGCTAACAAACATCTGTCGCCGTCACTAAGCTTAAGCTGTAGAATTAGTTACGTTTCAATTTATAGCCACCAGAGAGGTGGCTATAAATTGACAACAAAGGTGCCTTGAGTTTATGCTATGACAACAAAGGTGCCTTGAGTTTATCCTATGACAACAAAGGTGCCTTGAGTTTATCCTATGACAACAAAGGTGCCTTGAGTTTATCCTATGACAACAAAGGTGCCTTGAGTTTATCCTATGACAACAAAGGTGCTCGACGCTGTTCCACCACACCTGTTCTTGTACCTGTGTTATTGGAAAATATCAGATATTCCTCTGTATTCAAGTTTCCTGAAAACAATGTCACGGTACGGAAGTGAAACACGTTTGATATTCGTTGTTTACATTACTACTCTGTCTTCTACTCCCGAGTCTTGAAACTCAAGTAAAATCTACCAATATACTATAATTCTAAACAGCCCTTCCGACTTGGACAATAAATTTCATTCTCCTGTGTGAGAGTTATTTGTGTAGAGTACAGAAGTTAAGTACCATTTTTACCACTAACTGGAAAAAGTATAATGTAAACAGAAAATCTCACTGGTCGATAAGATTCGTTATGGAGGTACATTATTTGAAACTGTCATAACGGGAAAGACATGAGGAGGAATCTTCCGTCTGAGGAAACTGAGATAATAAAGAGAGCTTTAACTCAATATAAAAAAGTCAGAAATATCTCCAGATTTCCACCAAAAATCTGCAATTAGGAAAGGAACCTTACGACGACGTTTCGGTCCGTGCTACGCCACTGCCACTTGTAGCTTAACAGTGGTTAAGGATGGACCGAAACCTCGTTATAACGTCCTTTCTAAATTTCGTTTTTATTTTTGGCAATTTGTTTGGGCCACTCTGTGACTATATCGCTGATTGTAACGAATGAGTGTCCAGCCATCATTAACAATTAATGTAACTGAGATTATCAATTAAATATTCGACGAAGGATCATTAGTTCCTGTAACTATTGTTGCTGGATCAGTGCTTAATATACCGAGGAACCAGAAATTTCTCAGAGATCTTCAACAGCTTGTTCGAGTCCAGAATAGAATATCATCAAGCTAGACTGAATTAGCTTCCCCTACACTGGACACTGAGGTTGTAAAAGAAGAAGAATTGTAATTTCGGATTCATTGTCAACCTTCTTCGGTTTGAACTACAGAAATGTCACCTTGAATATTGAAGAGGAAGTTAGAAGAAATATGTGTTAGATGTTTTAATATTTGCAAAGTTAATTATGCATGCCATCTGACGTCAACATGGCAGGGAATGAGAGAACTGATGAATTAGCAAAAATAACGGTACATGAAAATGTAGACAATAAGTTTGGAGAATTATTGAGGCAGGAAAAATATAATGACGACTCTGAGACAAGAGTTAGTAAACACTGAACCTATATAACATTACAATAAGGTTGTATTAGATGTGAGATTTCTTTAGGGTAAGACTAGTGGAAATATAAGAGTAAAGATATACCTGTGTACGAGGCAGGTTGGTGTAGCAACTCAGAGAGCAGTGGTAAACTACAAGGAGAGGGTAAATACACTTTCTAACACTACATATCAGAACGAAACAGATTGCAAACGTGTTAAATAAATGTTGTAGACATGCATAAAAAGTAATAACCACGTTGTGACTGTGTTTGGTAACATTGATTGCAGGATTTGTTACAATAAGATTTTGGTAAAATGTAATAAGAGTGATGGTTAGGTAAGGTTCGTTAGGAAACACGACTAAGTGTTTCCTAACGCGGGTTTTAGTTGATGACCCGCCGCTGGAGCTTTTGGTCATCTGACCGAGGCCTTCCGCTGGCTTACCGGTCCACTCCCTTTAAAAATTATGGTCATAGTTATAACCATTTAGTGAGTACTTAAAAGAGTGATACTTTCCTACCACATCTGCTGCCTCTGTGTCTGACTGAAGAAGTCTACTGTGTAGGCGAAATGTTTTAGTCAACAATAAAGGTTCCTAATTGTTGCACACGTGTCTTACTCTATATTAAAACAACCAAGAATGGAGTTCATTTTTACAACAATACGCCAGATATTAATTTTGAACAGTAATATGTTGACGGAGGTATGTTTACTCACAGGATGAGTGACTAACTCATCCTTCGGAAGCAAAATCTCAAATCTGGTCGAGACGAGGAGGGGATGTAGGTGTCAGGAAGCTGCTAAATATATCAGATAAACTGGGCTGAGGGGTCGACGACCTTCCCCTGCCAGCCCGCTGTGAACCTCAGCACCTGCCCGCAGTTTGGGCTCAGTGTCGCACGAACTGCACCTCGTGTACTTCCATCAGCACGAAATCTCCACGAAATATTAGTTTTCGTTAATACTGGTTAGGTTAGGGTAGGTTATTTTAGGATAGGTTATGTTAGGCTTAGTTAGGTTAACATATTTTAACCTGTATCTCCGTTTTATTGCCAGACAATAGTGAAATTAAACGAAAGAGTGACTTAGGTCTGGCTGTAGGTACACATGTACTTTTCAAGCATGTACTCACCTAGTTGTACTCACCTAGTTGTGGTTGCAGGGGTCGTGTCATGTTTCCTGATCCCGCCTTTTCACTGGTCGCTACAGCGTTTTCAAAAGCTTGGAGGAAACAATGTGGAGGACGGGATGTATTATGAGACTTTACCCCTGAGAACCTACCCTCATCCCTGACCTCTGAGACTGTCTCCAGAGATCACGAGCTCAAGACCTCTCCCCTAAGAACCTACATCGTCATGAAACCATTACTGGAGACCTGAGACCATACCTGGGGGACCTGAAACCATACCTGGGGGACCTGAGACCATACCTGGGGGACCTGAGACCATTCCTGGGGGACCTGAGACCATACCTGGGGGACCTAACATTAACTCTTGCACTACGTCTATCTCTTGTACTATCCCTAAGTCATGTACTATTAATAACACTCGTACTACCCACTAGTACTCAGTAATTTTTTGTAAATAATAAATTATCTCCTTGCTCCTCTTATGGTTCTTTACTGCTCATTCATTATCTTTTATCTGTTTCTTCACTGTCTCTCTCAGTCCACAACTTTAAAAAGAAGTGAGTGAGATCTCATTTATCTTACCGCACAAAAGAACGATCGATCGTCTGACTTAATAAATTATTTCAATACAGAATCACTTATACTCTTATATAAGATATTCACAGAACCCAAACTGATTAAAAAAAAAACTAGTAGATAGAAGATTTATTACAAGAAACATGGCTTCACCAGTCCAGATGAAGCTACGTTTCGTTTAATAAATATTCTGATAAATACATTAATGTTTATTGTCCACCGCTCGTGGTGTCACCCTTCATAACCCAACTGGTTCACTGAGCTTAAACTAGCCGCCGCTAAAGTTGTAGATAATCAAGAAAGAACTAAATTTTTATTTAATTCTTAACTCCAGAAGCATCACTAATAATACTGCAGAAGAACTGGAAAAAAATAAGTTGAATAATTGCGAAATACTCATAAAGTTTGTACGGATATTACTAAGCATTGATATGTGTTAATTATACTTTAGTTATCCATAGCATCTTAAGTTAATATAGCAGGGAATGAAAGAGGCTCTTTACGGAGTATTGAATCTCTGCAGCATTACCAAGAGGGATGCATTTAGATAAAATACAGTTTCCTACCGAGGCAGGGTGACCCGAAAAAGAAGAAACGCTTTCACCATCACTCACTCCATCACTGTCTTGCCAGAGGGGCGCCGATGCCACTGTTCAGAACTGCAAATATTCCCCATCCTTCTTTCAGAGTGTAGACACTGTACTTCCCACTTCCAGGACTCAAGTCCGGCTAACCGGTTTCCCTGGATCCCTTCATAGTGTTATGTGTATACATGGCAGGAAAGACAATCTATTAGAATGTCGCAGAATACAGACATTCACAATAATATTCACATTTATAAGTAGTTTATGCAAGCTGTGACTAACATTCGCTAAATTTTACGAAAAAATAATTCAGGATCTGTTGCATTCACAGAGAATAATTATTAAACGATGCAGTACCTGTATGATGCAAGACTTACCATAGTGATACTGGACGTGGATTTTTTTACTTAATGGGCGGAAATGTGTTGACTCACTGGTGGTGTGGCACTGTTCATCATTGTCATGATGACAGTGTTGATTCACTGGTGGTGTGGCACTGTCCATCATTGTCATGATGACAGTGTTGATTCACTGGTGGTGTGGCACTGTCCATCATTGTCTTGATGACAGTGTTGATTCACTGGTGGTGTGGCACTGTTCATCATTGTCTTGATGACAGTGTTGACTCACTGGTGGTGTGGCACTGTTCATCACTGTCTTGATGACAGTGTTGACTCAGTGGTGGTGTTGCACTGTTCATCACTGTCTTGATGACAGTATTGACTCACTGGTGGTGTGGCACTGTTCATCACTGTCTTTATGGCAGTATTGACTCACTGGTGGTGTGGCACTGTTCATCACTGTCTTGATGACAGTGTTGACTCACTGGTGGTGTGGCACTGTTCATCACTGTCTTGATGACAGTGTTGACTCACTGGTGGTGTGGCACTGTTCATCACTGTCTTGATGACAGTGTTGACTCACTGGTGGTGTGGCACTATTCATCACTGTCTTTGATGACAGTATTGACTCACTGGTGGTGTGGCACTGTTCATCACTGTCTTGATGCAGTATTGACTCACTGGTGGTGTGGCACTGTTACATCACTGTCTTGATGACAGTGTTGACTCACTGGTGGTGTGGCACTGTTCATTACTGTCTTGATGACAGTGTTGACTCACTGGTGGTGTGGCACTGTTCATCACTGTCTTGATGACAGTGTTGACTCACTGGTGGTGTGGCACTGTTCATCACTGTCTTGATGACAGTGTTGACTCACTGGTGGTGTGGCACTGTTCATCACTGTCTTGATGACAGTGTTGACTCACTGGTGGTGTGGCACTGTTCATCACTGTCTTGATGACAGTGTTGACTCACTGGTGGTGTGGCACTGTTCATCACTGTCTTGATGACAGTGTTGACTCACTGGTGGTGTGGCACTTTTTCATCACTGTCTTGATGACAGTATTGACTCACTGGTGGTGTGGGCACTGTTCATCACGGGTCTTGATGACAGTTAGGGACTCACGGGTGGTGTGGCACTGTTCATCACTGTCTTGATGGCAGTATTGACTCACTGGTGGTGTGGCACTGTTCATCACTGTCTTGATGACAGTATTGACTCACTGGTGGTGTGGCACTGTTCATCACTGTCTTGATGACAGTTTGACTCACTGGTGGTGTGGCACTGTTCATCACTGTCTTGATGACAGTGTTGACTCACTGGTGGTGTGGCACTGTTCATCACTGTCTTGATGACAGTGTTGACTCACTGGTGGTTGTGGCACTGTTCATCACTGTCTTGATGACAGTGTTGACTCACTGGTGGTGTGGCACTGTTCATCACTGTCTTGATGACAGTGTTGACTCACTGGTGGTGTGGCACTGTTCATCACTTCTTGATGGCAGTATTGACTCACTGGTGGTGTGGCACTGTTCATCACTGTCTTGATGACAGTATTGACTCACTGGTGGTGTGGCACTGTTCATCACTGTCTTGATGACAGTGTTGACTCAGTGGTGGTGTGGCACTGTTCATCACTGTCTTGATGACAGTGTTGACTCACTGGTGGTGTGGAAACTGTTCATCACTGTCTTGATGACAGTGTTGACTCACTGGTGGTGTGGCACTGTTCATCAATGTCTTGATGACAGTGTTGACTCACTGGTGGTGTGGCACTGTTCATCACTGTCTTGATGACAGTGTTGACTCACTGGTGGTGTGGCACTGTTCATCACTGTCTTGATGACAGTGTTGACTCACTGGTGGTGGCACTGTTCATCACTGTCTTGATGACAGTGTTGACTCACTGGTGGTGTGGCACTGTTCATCACTGTCTTGATGACAGTGTTGACTCACTGGTGGTGGGGCCCACTGTTCATCACTGTCTTGATGACAGTGTTGACTCATGGTGGTGTGGCACTGTTCATCACTGTCTTGATGACAGTGTTGACTCACTGGTGGTGTGGCACTGTTCATCACTGTCTTGATGACAGTGTTGACTCACTGGTGGTGTGGCACTGTTCATCACTGTCTTGATGACAGTGTTGACTCACTGGTGGTGTGGCACTGTTCATCACTGTCTTGATGACAGTTGACTCACTGGTGGTGTGGCACTGTTCATCACTGTCTTGATGACAGTGTTGAGTCACTGGTGGTGTGGCACTGTTCATCACTGTCTTGATGACAGTGTTGACTCACTGGTGGTGTGGCACTGTTCATCACTGTCTTGATGACAGTGTTGACTCACTGGTGGTGTGGCACTGTTCATCCGTCTTGATGACAGTGTTGACTCACTGGTGGTGTGGCACTGTTCATCACTGTCTTGATGACAGTGTTGACTCACTGGTGGTGTGGCACTGTTCATCACTGTCTTGATGACAGTGTTGACTCACTGGTGGTGTGGCACTGTTCATCACTGTCTTGATGACGGGTTTGACTCACTGGTGGTGTGGCACTGTTCATCACTGTCTTGATGACAGTATTGACTCACTGGTGGTGTGGCACTGTTCATCACTGTCTTGATGACAGTGTTGAGTCACTGGTGGTGTGGCACTGTTCATCACTGTCTTGATGACAGTGTTGACTCACGGGTGGTGTGGCACTGTTCATCACTGTCTTGATGACAGTGTTGACTCACTGGTGGTGTGGCACTGTTCATCACTGTCTTGATGACAGTATTGACTCACTGGTGGTGTGGCACTGTTCATCACTGTCTTGATGACAGTGTTGACTCACTGGTGGTGTGGCACTGTTCATCACTGTCTTGAGGGCAGTATTAAACTCACTGGTGGTGTGGCACTGTTCATCACTGTCTGATGACAGTGTTGACTCACTGGTGGTGGGCACTGTTCATCACTGTCTTGATGGCAGTATTGACTCACTGGTGGTGTGGCACTGTTCATCACTGTCTTGATGACAGTATTGACTCACTGGTGGTGTGGCACTGTTCATCACTGTCTTGATGACAGTGTTGACTCAGTGGTGGTGTGGCACTGTTCATCACTGTCTTGATGACAGTGTTGACTCACTGGTGGTGTGGCACTGTTCATCACTGTCTTGATGACAGTGTTGACTCACTGGTGGTGTGGCACTGTTCATCAATGTCTTGATGACAGTGTTGACTCACTGGTGGTGTGGCACTGTTCATCACTGTCTTGATGACAGTGTTGACTCACTGGTGGTGTGGCACTGTTCATCACTGTCTTGATGACAGTTTTGACTCACTGGTGGGTGTGGCACTGTTCATCACTGTCTTGATGACAGTGTTGACTCACTGGTGGTGTGCACTGTTCATCACTGTCTTGATGACAGTGTTGACTCACTGGTGGTGTGGCACTGTTCATCACTGTCTTGATGACAGTGTTGACTCACTGGTGGTGTGGCACTGTTCATCACTGTCATGATGACAGTGTTGACTCAGGGGTGGTGTGGCACTGTTCATCACTGTCTTGATGACAGTATTGACTCACTGGTGGTGTGGCACTGTTCATCACTGTCATGATGACAGTGTTGACTCAGTGGTGGTGTGGCACTGTTCATCACTGTCTTGATGACAGTATTGACTCATGGTGGTGTGGCACTGTTCATCACTGTCTTGATGGCAGTATTGACTCACTGGTGGTGTGGCACTGTTCATCACTGTCTTGATGACAGTATTGACTCACTGGTGGTGTGGCACTGTTCATCACTGTCTTGATGACAGTGTTGATCAGTGGTGGTGTGGCACTGTTCATCACTGTCTTGATGACAGTGTTGACTCACTGGTGGTGTGGCACTGTTCATCACTGTCTTGATGACAGTGTTGACTCACTGGTGGTGTGGCACTGTTCATCAATGTCTTGATGACAGTGTTTGACTCACTGGTGGTGTGGCACTGTTCATCACTGTCTTGATGACAGTGTTGACTCACTGGTGGTGTGGCACTGTTCATCACTGTCTTGATGACAGTTTTTGACTCACTGGTGGTGTGGCACTGTTCATCACTGTCTTGATGACAGTGTTGACTCACTGGTGGTGTGGCACTGTTCATCACTGTCTTGATGACAGTGTTGACTCACTGGTGGTGTGGCACTGTTCATCACTGTCTTGATGACAGTGTTGACTCACTGGTGGTGTGGCACTGTTCATCACTGTCATGATGACAGTGTTGACTCAGTGGTGGTGTGGCACTGTTCATCACTGTCTTGATGACAGTATTGACTCACTGGTGGTGTGGCACTGTTCATCACTGTCATGATGACAGTGTTGACTCAGTGGTGGTGTGGCACTGTTCATCACTGTCTTGATGACAGTATTGACTCACTGGTGGTGTGGCACTGTTCATCACTGTCATGATGACAGTGTTGACTCAGTGGTGGTGTGGCACTGTTCATCACTGTCTTGATGACAGTATTGACTCACTGGTGGTGGGGCCCACTGTTCATCACTGTCATGATGACAGTGTTGACTCAGTGGTGGTGTGGCACTGTCATCCTGTCTGATGACAGTGTTGACTCACTGGTGGTTGGCACTGTTCATCACTGTCATGTGACAGTGTTGACTCAGTGGTGGTGTGGCACTGTTCATCACTGTCTTGATGACAGTGTTGACTCACTGGTGGTGTGGCACTGTTCATCACTGTCTTGATGACAGTGTTGCCCTCACTGGTGGTGTGGCACTGTTCATCACTTTTCTTGATGAACAGTGTTGACTCACTGGTGGTGTGGCACTGTTCATCACTGTCTTGATGACAGTATTGACTCACTGGTGGTGTGGCACTGTTCATCACTGTCTTGATGACAGTGTTGACTCAGTGGTGGTGTGGCACTGTTCATCACTGTCTTGATGACAGTATTGACTCACTGGTGGTGTGGCACTGTTCATCACTGTCTTGATGACAGTATTGACTCACTGGTGGTGTGGCACTGTTCATCACTGTCTTGATGACAGTATTGACTCACTGGTGGTGTGGCACTGTTCATCACTGTCTTGATGACAGTGTTGACTCACTGGTGGTGTGGCACTGTTCATCACTGTCTTGATGACAGTATTGACTCACTGGTGGTGTGGCACTGTTCATCACTGTCTTGATGACAGTGTTGACTCACTGGTGGTGTGGCACTGTTCATCACTGTCTTGATGACAGTGTTGACTCACTGGTGGTGTGGCACTGTTCATCACTGTCTTGATGACAGTATTGACTCACTGGTGGTGTGGCACTGTTCATCACTGTCTTGATGACAGTATTGACTCACTGGTGGTGTGGCACTGTTCATCACTGTCTTGATGACAGTATTGACTCACTGGTGGTGTGGCACTGTTCATCACTGTCTTGATGACAGTATTGACTCACTGGTGGTGTGGCACTGTTCATCAACTGTCTTGATGACAGTATTGACTCACTGGTGGTGTGGCACTGTTCATCACTGTCTTGATGACAGTATTGACTCACTGGTGGTGTGGCACTGTTCATCACTGTCATGATGACAGTGTTGACTCACTGGTGGTGTGGCACTGTTCATCACTGTCATGATGACAGTGTTGACTCACTGGTGTGTGGCACTGTTCATCACTGTCATGATGACAGTGTTGACTCACTGGTGGTGTGGCACTGTTCATCACTGTCATGATGACAGTATTGACTCACTGGTGGTGTGGCACCACATGTATGATACATCCACTGTTCATCCGCTATGACATGTTTGACTCACTGGTGGTTGTGGGCCACTGTTCATCACTGTCTTGATGACAGTGTTGACTCAGTGGTGGTGTGGCACTGTTCATCACTGTCATGATGACAGTGTTGACTCACTGGTGGTGTGGCACTGTTCATCACTGTCATGATGACAGTTGTTGACTCACTGGTGGTGTGGCACTGTTCATCACTGTCATGATGACAGTGTTGACTCACTGGTGGTGTGGCACTGTTCATCACTGTCATGATGACAGTGTTGACTCACTGGTGGTGTGGCACTGTTCATCACTGTCATGATGACAGTGTTGACTCACTGGTGGTGTGGCACTGTTCATCACTGTCATGATGACAGTGTGTTTCTCCATGATATCTCCCCATGATGTTTCCCCATCCCACTCCTCTACCTGTCAACGGTGAACACCAACAGTCTGACTGGTCAGAGAGCGGGACCACAATCTGCAGACGCAGGATCGAGCCTAAACGACCCTAACAGATTCGCTTTGCTCATTACAAATAAACTAACATTTATTTAGCAGTCATAATATTTAAGTTTATCTACTCTAGATGAATTAAAAACTTAATTATCTCATTTCTCTAAGTCCTCTCTCTCTTTCTTTCTCTCTCTCTCTCTCTCTCTCTCTCTCTCTCTTCTCTCTCTCTCTCTCTCTCTCTCTCTCTCTCTCTCTCTCTCTCTCTTCTCTCTCTCTCTCTCTCTCTCTCTTTTCTCTCTCTCTCTCTCTCTCTCTCTCTCGCTGCGCCCCCCACTTTCCTGGGGTACAAGCAGTGCCTATCACCACTCACGATTGGCACTGATTGTTTGTGTAATGATTTTCACCCTCCAGATCTTGAGCAGACTGTCAATATCGTGGAGTCACAGAAACATCATTTATTTGCAGAACAAACGTTTTTTACACGTTTGTGTGCGTGTGTGTGTGTGTGTGTGTGTGTGTGTGTGTGTGTGTGTGTGTGTGTGTGTGTGTGTGTGTGTGTGTGTGTGTGTGTGTGTGTGTGTGTGTGTGTGTGTGTGTGATAAACTATTTCTAACTACAGGAGCTGAGTTATGATCGTAGTGTCTTGTCTTCAATAGTCAGTGAAGACGTTTCGAACATTCTTCTACAAGTGCAGTGTTTACCTCAGTAACTGGTACAACCCATTAACGTTTCCGCCCACCTGTCATACTATTTACAGCTGCTGCACTTTACCGGTCTCCAGGACACCAGTCCCCAGCCTCCTGAATCTGCTTCAGAGTTACCAAGACCGAGGGACTGAACACTTGTTGAGGCTGAGGGACTGAACACTTGTCAAGGTTGAAGGATTGAGAACCCGTCAGAGATGAGGGACTGAACACCTGTCAAGACTGAAGGACTGAATACCTTTCCAGAGAGGGACTGAACACCTGTAAAACATGAAGGACAGAACATCCGGCTGAGAGACGGAATACCTGTCAAGGCTGAGGGACTGAACACCCGTCAAAGCTGAGAAACTGAACACCTGTCAGGGCTGAGGGATGACAAGAATTTAGCCACAAATACAAATATAAACCCAATACAAACAACCAGTACAAACAATAGAAGGCAATATTAACCACAGCAACTAGCAGCACACCCATCAAAACCGGAGAACCTTGAACCGGTTTACCGTAACCGGTGAACCGGAAGCTTTAAGTTATACCATGTGGAGAATGTGCCAAGGTATTCACCGGGGTAACAGCGTGTAAAGACGCGTTTAAATGAGCATATCTATGCAGGCAGATGTGATAAACAACGCAGGTGTACGAGAGAGGAGGACCACCAGCCACTTGATGGGACGCGGGACAACACATAGTGTGTGATCCAGAAACTTGATGGGACGCGGGACAACACATAGTGTGTGATCCAGAAACTTGATGGGACGCGGGACAACACATAGTGTGTGATCCAGAAACTTGATGGGGCGCGGGACAACACATAGTGTGTGATCCAGAAATTGATGGGACCGGAAACAACACATAGTGTGTGATCCAGAAACTTTGATGGGACGGGACAACACAAGTGTGTGATCCAAAACTTGATGGGACGCGGGACAACACATAGTGTGTGATCCAGAAACTTGATGGGACGCGGGACAACACATAGTGTGTGATCCAGAAACTTGATGGGACGCGGGACAACACAGTGCGTGATCCAGAAACTTGATGCTCGCAGACAAAAAACTGCCTTGAAGTCTCAGTAGTCTCCCCTTCAAACTATTTCACAGTGACGTCATCTCAGAAATGTTAGCACAAATCTGATTTAAAACGAAGAATCACACAGTCACATGGCAAGAAGTCACGCGGCTGCTGCTGCAACTGCTGCTGTAACTGCTGCTGCTGCTGCTAGAACTGCTGCTGCTGTTGTTACTACTACTGCTGTTGCTATTGCTGCTGCTACTGCTGCTGCTGCTGCTGTTACTACTACTATTACTGCTGTTGCTACAGCTGCTGCTGATGTAATTCCTGCTGCTTCTGCTACTACTGCTACTACTACTCCTGCTGCTGCTGCTGCTGCTGCTGCTGCTGATACTGCTACTACTACTACTATTACTACTACTACTACTACTGCTACTACTACTACTACTATGGTTTCTGCTGTTGCTGTTGTTGCTACTGCTTCTGCTACTGCTGCTACTGTGGCTGCTGCTACTGCTGCAACTGTGGCTGCTGCTACTTCTGTTGCTGCTACTTTTTTTTTTTTTTTTTTTTTTTTTTTTTTTTTTTTTACCAATTTGAGCACACATACAGCTGCTGCTATTGCTGCTTCCACTGCTATTGCTACTGCTACTACTGCTCCTGCTATTGCTGCTGTTACTACTGCTACTACTGCTGCTGCTATTGCTGTTGCTGCTGCTGTTACTACTGCTGCTCCTGCTGTTGCTACTACTACTGTTGCTATTGCTGCTACTGCTGCTGCTGCTGTTACTACTACTATTACTGCTGCTGCTATTGCTGTCTATGCTACTGCTGCTACAACTGCTGCAACTGCTGTTACTACTACTATTACTGCTGCTGCTATTGCTGTTTATGCTACTGCTGCTACAACTGCTGCTACTGCTGTTACTACTACTATTACTGCTGCTGCTATTGCTGTCTATGCCACTGCTGCTACAACTGCTGCTGCTGCTGTTACTACTACTATTACTGCTGCTGCTATTGCTGTCTATGCTACAGCTGCTACAACTGCTGCTCCTGCTGTTACTACTACTATTACTGCTGCTGCTATTGCTGTCTATGCTACTGCTGCTACAACTGCTGCTCCTGCTGCTACTACTACTATTACTGCTGCTGCTATTGCTGTCTATGCTACTGCTGCTACAACTGCTGCTCCTGCTGTTACTACTACTATTACTGCTGCTGCTATTGCTGTCTATGCTACTGCTGCTACAACTGCTGCTCCTGCTGCATACTACTACTATTTACTGCTGCTGCTATTGCTGTCTATGCTACTGCTGCTACAACTGCTGCTCCCTGCTGTTACTACTACTATTACTGCTGCTGCTATTGCTGTCTATGCTACTGCTGCTACAACTGCTGCTCCTGCTGTTACTACTACTATTACTGCTGCTGCTATTGCTGTCTATGATACTGCTCCTACAACTGCTGCTCCTGCTGTTACTACTACTATTACTGCTGCTGCTATTGCTGTCTATGCTACTGCTGCTACAACTGCTGCTCCTGCAGTTACTACTACTATTACTGCTGCTGCTATTGCTGTTGCTGCTGCTGTTACTACTGCTGCTCCTGCTGTTGCTACTACTACTGTTGCTATTGCTGCTACTGCTGCTGCTGCTGTTTACTACTACTATTACTGCTGCTGCTATTGCTGTCTATGCTACTGCTGCTACAACTGCTGCTCCTGCTGTTACTACTACTATTACTGCTGCTGCTATTGCTGTCTATGCTACAGCTGCTACAACTGCTGCTCCTGCTGTTACTACAAACTATTACTGCTGCTGCTATTGCTGTCTATGCTACTGCTGCTA
Organism: Cherax quadricarinatus; assembly: GCF_026875155.1. Taxonomy (NCBI): domain Eukaryota; kingdom Metazoa; phylum Arthropoda; class Malacostraca; order Decapoda; family Parastacidae; genus Cherax; species Cherax quadricarinatus. Next base: position 5,506,470 of record NC_069485.1, on the reverse strand, counting down.
AAACCCTGCTGCTCCTGCTGCTACTACTACTATTACTGCTGCTGCTATTGCTGTCTATGCTACTGCTGCTACAACTGCTGCTCCTGCTGTTACTACTACTATTACTCTGCTGCTATTGCTGTCAAATGCTTACTGCTGCTACAACTGCTGCTCCTGCTGTTACTACTACTAATTACTGCTGCTGCTATGCTGTCTATGCTACTGCTGCTACAACTGCTGCTCCTGCTGTTACTACTACTATTACTGCTGCTGCTATTGCTGTCTATGATACTGCTCCTACAACTGCTGCTCCTGCTGTTACTACTACTATTACTGCTGCTGCTATTGCTGTCTATGCTACTGCTGCTACAACTGCTGCTCCTGCAGTTACTACACTATTACTGCTGCTGCTATTGCTGTTGCTGCTGCTGTTACTACTGCTGCTCCTGCTGTTGCTACTACTACTGTTGCTATTGCTGCTACTGCTGCTGCTGCTGTTACTACTACTATTACTGCTGCTGCTATTGCTGTCTATGCTACTGCTGCTACAACTGCTGCTCCTGCTGTTACTACTACTATTACTGCTGCTGCTATTGCTGTCTATGCTACTGCTGCTACAACTGCTGCTCCTGCTGTTTACTACTACTATTACTGCTGCTGCTATTGCTGTCTATGCTACTGCTGCTACAACTGCTGCTCCTGCTGTACTACTACTATTACTGCTGCTGCTATTGCTGTCTATGCTACTGCTGCTACAACTGCTGCTCCTGCTGCTACTACAACTATACTGCTGCTGCTATTGCTGTCTATGCTACTGCTGCTACAACTGCTGCTCCTGCTGTTACTACTACTATTACTGCTGCTGCTATTGCTGTCTATGCTACTGCTGCTACAACTGCTGCTCCTGCAGTACTACTACTATTACTGCTGCGCTATTGCTGTCTATGCTACTGCTGCTACAACTGCTGCTACTGCTGTTACTACTACTATTACTGCTGCTGCTATTGCTTTTTTATGCTACTGCTGCTACAACTGCTGCTACTGCTGTTACTACTACTATTACTGCTGCTGCTATTGCTGTCTATGCTACTGCTGCTACAACTGCTGCTCCTGCTGTTACTACTACTATTACTGCTGCTGCTATTGCTGTCTATGCTACTGCTGCTACAACTCCTGCTACTGCTGTTACTACTACTATTAGTGCTGCTGCTATTGCTGTCTATGCTACTGCTGCTACAACTGCTGCTACTGCTGTTACTACTACTATTACTGCTGCTGCTATTGCTGTCTATGCTACTGCTGCTACAACTGCTGCTACTGCTGTTACTACTGCTATTGCTGTCTATGCTACTGCTGCTACAACTGCTGCTACTGCTGTTACTACTACTATTACTGCTGCTGCTATTGCTGTCTATGCTACTGCTGCTACAACTGCTGCTCCTGCTGTTACTACTACTATTACTGCTGCTACTATTGCTGTTTATGCTACTGCTGCTACAACTGCTGCTACTGCTGTTACTACTACTATTACTGCTGCTGATATTGCTGTCTATGCTACTGCTGCTACAACTGCTGCTCCTGCTGTTGCTACTACTACTGTTGCTATTGCTGCTACTGCTGCTGCTGCTGTTACTACTACTATTACTGCTGCTGCTATTGCTGTCTATGCTACTGCTGCTACAACTGCTGCTCCTGCTGCTACTACTACTATTACTGCTGCTGCTATTGCTGTCTATGCTACTGCTGCTACAACTGCTGCTCCTGCTGTTGCTATTACTGCTGTTGCTATTGCTGCTACTGCTGCTGCTGCTGTTACTACTACTATTACTGCTGCTGCTATTGCTGTCTATGCTACTGCTGCTACAACTGCTGCTCCTGCTGTTACTACTACTATTACTGCTGCTGCTATTGCTGTCTATGCTACTGCTGCTACAACTGCTGCTACTGCTGCTACTACTACTATTACTGCTGCTGCTATTGCTGTCTATGCTACTGCTGCTACAACTGCTGCTCCTGCTGCTACTACTACTATTACTGCTGCTGCTATTGCTGTCTATGCTACTGCTGCTACAACTGCTGCTCCTGCTGTTGCTACTACTACTGTTGTTATTGCTGCTACTGCTGCTGCTGCTGTTACTACTACTATTACTGCTGCTGCTATTGCTGTCTATGCTACTGCTGCTACAACTGCTGCTCCTGCTGGTACTACTACTATTACTGCTGCTGCTATTGCTGTCTATGCTACTGCTGCTACAACTGCTGCTATTGCTGCTACTACTACTATTACTGCTGCTGCTATTGCTGTCTATGCTACTGCTGCTACAACTGCTGCTCCTGCTGTTACTACTACTATTACTGCTGCTGCTATTGCTGTCTATGCTACTGCTGCTACAACTCTGCTCCTGCTGTTACTACTACTATTACTGCTGCTGCTAATTGCTGTCTATGCTACTGCTGCTACAACTGCTGCTCCTGCTGTTACTACTACTATTACTGCTGCTGCTATTGCTGTCTATGCTACTGCTGCTACAACTGCTGCTACTGCTGTTACTACTACTATTACTGCTGCTGCTATTGCTGTTTATGCTACTGCTGCTACAACTGCTGCTACTGCTGTTACTACTACTATTACTGCTGCTGGCTATTGCTGTCTATGCTACTGCTGCTACAACTGCTGCTCCTGCTGTTACTACTACTATTACTGCTGCTGCTATTGCTGTCTATGCTACTGCTGCTACAACTGCTGCTATTTGCTGTTACAAACTACTATTAGTGCGCTGCTATTGCTGTCTATGCTACTGCTGCTACAACTGCTGCTACTGCTGTTACTACTACTATTACTGCTGCTGCTATTGCTGTCTATGCTACTGCTGCTACAACTGCTGCTACTGCTGTTACTACTGCTATTGCTGTCTATGCCACTGCTGCTACAACTGCTGCTACTGCTGTTACTACAACTATTACTGCTGCTGCTATTGCTGTCTATGCTACTGCTGCTACAACTGCTGCTCCTGCTGTTACTACAAACTATTACTGCTGCTGCTATTGCTGTTTATGCTACTGCTGCTACAACTGCTGCTACTGCTGTTACTACTACTATTCCTGCTGCTGCTATTGCTGTCTATGCTTCTACTGCTGCTACAAATGCTGCTACTGCTGTTACTACTACTATTACTGCTCCTGCTATTGCTGTCTATGCTACTGCTGCTACAACTGCTGCTCCTGCTGTTACTACTACTATTACTGCTGCTGCTATTGCTGTCTATGCTACTGCTGCTACAACTGCTGCTACTGCTGTTACTACTACTATTACTGCTGCTGCTATTGCTGTTTATGCTACTGCTGCTACAACTGCTGCAACTGCTGTTACTACTGCTATTGCTGTCTATGCCACTGCTGCTACAACTGCTGCTACTGCTGTTACTACTACTATTACTGCTGCTGCTATTGCTGTCTAGCTACTGCTGCTACAACTGTTGCTACTGCTGTTACTACTACTATTAGTGCTGCTGCTATTGCTGTCTATGCTACTGCTGCTACAACTGCTGCTCCTGCTGTTACTACTGCTATTGCTGTCTATCCCCACTGCTGCAAACAACTGCTGCTACTGCTGTTACTACTACTATTACAGCTGCTGCTATTGCTGTCTATGCTACTGCTGCTACAACTGTTGCTACTGCTGTTACTACTACTATTAGTGCTGCTGCTATTGCTGTCTATGCTACTGCTGCTACAACTGCTGCTACTGCTGTTACTACTACTATTACTGCTGCTGCTATTGCTGTCTATGCTACTGCTGCTACAACTGCTGCTCCTGCTGTTACTACTGCTATTGCTGTCTATGCCACTGCTGCTACAACTGCTGCTACTGCTGTTTACTACTACTATTACTGCTGCGCTATTGCTGTCTATGCTACTGCTGCTACAACTGTTGCTACTGCTGTTACTACTACTATAGTGCTGCTGCTATTTGCTGTCTATGCTACTGCTGCTACAACTGCTGCTACTGCTGTTACTACTACTATTACTGCTGCTGCTTTTTGCTGTCTATGCTACTGCTGCACAACTGCTGCTATTGCTGTTACTACTACTATTACTGCTGCTGCTATTGCTGTCTATGCTACTGCTGCTACAACTGCTGCTAACTGCTGTTACTACTACTATTACTGCTGCTGCTATTGCTGTTTATGCTACTGCTGCTACAAACTGCTGCAACTGCTGTTACTACTGCTATTGCTGTCTATGCCACTGCTGCTACAACTGCTGCTACTGCTGTTACTACTACTATTACTGCTGCTGCTATTGCTGTCTATGCTACTGCTGCTACAACTGTTGCTACTGCTGTTACTACTACTATTAGTGCTGCTGCTATTGCTGTCTATGCTACTGCTGCTACAACTGCTGCTCCTGCTGTTACTACTGCTATTGCTGTCTATGCCACTGCTGCTACAACTGCTGCTACTGCTGTTACTACTACTATTACTGCTGCTGCTATTGCTGTCTATGCTACTGCTGCTACAACTGTTGCTACTGCTGTTACTACTACTATTAGTGCTGCTGCTATTGCTGTCTATGCTACTGCTGCTACAACTGCTGCTACTGCTGTTACTACTACTATTACTGCTGCTGCTATTGCTGTCTATGCTACTGCTGCTACAACTGCTGCTCCTGCTGTTACTACTGCTATTGCTGTCTATGCCACTGCTGCTACAACTGCTGCTACTGCTGTTACTACTACTATTACTGCTGCTGCTATTGCTGTCTATGCTACTGCTGCTACAACTGTTGCTACTGCTGTTACTACTACTATTACTGCTGCTGCTATTGCTGTCTATGCTACTGCTGCTACAACTGCTGCTACTGCTGTTACTACTACTATTACTGCTGCTGCTATTGCTGTCTATGCTACTGCTGCTACAACTGCTGCTATTGCTGTTACTACTACTATTACTGCTGCTGCTATTGCTGTCTATGCTACTGCTGCTACAACTGCTGCTACTGCTGTTACTACTACTATTACTGCTATTGCTGTCTATGCCACTGCTGCTACAACTGCTGCTACTGCTGTTACTACTACTATTGCTGCTGCTGCTATTGCTGTCTATGCTACTGCTGCTACAACTGCTGCTACTGCTGTTACTACTACTATTACTGCTGCTGCTGTTGTTGTTGTCTATGCTACTGCTGCTACAACTGCTGCTCCTGCTGTTACTACTACTATTACTGCTGCTGCTATTGCTGTCTATGCTACTGCTGCTACAACTGCTGCTACTGCTGTTACTACTACTATTACTGCTGCTGCTATTGTTGTCTATGCTACTGCTGCTACAACTGCTGCTCCTGCTGTTACTACTACTATTACTGCTGCTGCTATTGCTGTCTATGCTACTGCTGCTACAACTGCTGCTACTGCTGTTACTACTGCTATTGCTGCTACTGCTATTGCTGTCTATGCTACTGCTGCTACAACTCCTGCTACTGCTGTTACTACTACTATTACTGCTGCTGCTATTGCTGTCTATGCTACTGCTGCTACAACTGCTGCTACAACTGCTGCTACAACTGCTGCTACTGCTGTTACTACTACTATTACTGCTACTGCTACAATTATATTATTCCTACAATTTCTACAAGTATGGTCCAACAGGTCTACCACTGTACCTATACTCTCTGCATTACACCTTATTCCTTTGTTTAAAACCCTCTGTGTTTTTTGTATTGTTGAATTCTTAATAAGCTGTGATGAGCGAAACGGAAAAATAATTGTTCTTTTAGTTCCCCTAGGTCTTTTTACCTAACAATGGTCGAAAATTTTACTAAAATTGATACGGTGGTAATGGGGTGGTGGGTGTGGGGGTGAGGAAGAGTGAGGAATGTAGCGACTCCCGGGGGCCCCCCCTTTAAAATTTAAACAAGCAGGAAAAATAGTGTGTTTTGGCTAGCTGGGGGTATTTGGGGGCACGGCAAAACAGCAAAAAACCTGGCAACCATGTTTCACACCATTAAAGGTGGTGACTGTGGGTTGGGCGGGTGGGTGGTGGCAGGCAAGACCGGGTGGCAGAACGAAAGATTTTCCTGTGAAAGGCCCCGGGGAAGAGGTCGTGAAAAAAATGGAATTGAAGTTGTTCCCTTTTCAGGGGAAATTTGAAAAATTTAAATTTTTTTTCCCAGCCCCAGATATGTGTATTCTAACGCTTCATTGAGAAGATTCTCGTCATCCATTGGGTTTGAGGGCCGGCTGACCTAGGGATCTTCCAGTCAGGCTACACTACTGGGTTTTAGAGCTCGGGTAAACCTACTGGATTCCCCCTTTTGAGGTTGCCAAAAAGGGGGTCTCCCAGCCAGACTGACGCCGGAGCTTCCAGTCAATTGAACTACAAATTTTCCGCTCAGGTGACATACTGGAGTCTTCCAGCTCGGCGAGATCGGGAGTCCTCCAGTCAGGTGACATACTGGAGTTTTCCAGCTCTTTGCATACGGGAGTCCCCCAGCTCAGGTTCATACTGGGTTTCAGCTAAGTTGAAAACCTGAAGTTTTTCCAGCCGGGTTGAATAGGATCCCCCAGCCCAGACGAGACTAGGGAGCCCTCCACTCAGCTGACACTACGGGCCTTCACTCAGGTTGACACTACTGGAGTTCCCAGCTCGGCTGACACTACTGGAGTTTTCCATCAGGTTGATATACGGGGAGCTTCCAGCTCGGGTTTTTGACACTATGGAGTTTTCCAGCTCAGGCTGGACTACGGGAGTCCTCCGCTCAGGTGACACGCTGGAGTTTCCCAGTTGGTTGACACTACTGGAGTCCCCCGTAGGCGCACACGGAGTCTTAATCAGGTACAACTGGATCTTCCGCTCAAGCTGACATCTGAAGTTTCCAGCTGGGTTTGACACTTGAGTCTTCCAGCTCGGGGTTGACACTATGGGTCTTCCAGCCAGGGGTTGCGTAGGGTTCCCCAGCTCAGGTTTCATACTGGGTCTTCCAGCTCAGGCTAACACACGGGGTCTTCCCTCATTTGACACACTGGAGTTTCCAGTCGGGCGACCTACTGGTTCCCAGCCGGGGTGACATAGGGTCTCCCACTGGGACGGGACACTATTAGTCTTCCGACAGGCAGCACTACGGGAGTTTCCGTCAGGTTGACACTATGGAGTCCCACCGGTTGAAAACAAAAGGAGTCCCCAGCTCAGGTGACACTTTTGGAGTCATCCGCTCAGGAGACATACTGGGTCTTCAGCTCAGGCTGCCCTCTGGAGTTTCCAGTTCAGGCTGAGACTATGGAGTCCTCCAGCTCGGCTGACATTGTGGAGTTTCCAGCTCGGGTTGACATTTTAGGAGCTCCCGTCGGCTACACTACTGGTCCCCAGCTCAGGGCTGAGACTACTGGAGCCCCCAGCTCGGCAGACATACGGGGAGTCTTCCAGTCGGGCTGGACTACTGGGGTCTTCCAGCTCAGGTTGAATGCTGGAGTCTCCCAGCTAGTTGAAACTAGGATCTCCCAGTCGGGCTGAAAACATTGGAGCTTCCAGCTAGGGGGGCCACTATGGATCTTCCAGCTCGGCACACTACGGAGCTCCCAGTCAGGTTACACTATGGGCCCCCCAGTCAGCTTGCCTACTGGAGTTTCCAACTCGGGCTGAATTTGGGGAGTCTTCGAGCTCAGGCAGACACTCTGGAGTCTTCCAGCTCAGGTTAACACTGGAGTCTTCCCCCAGGTTGCCCTGCGGAGTCTCCCACTAGGCTAACACACTGGAGTCTCCAGTCAGGCTGACACACTGGAGTTCCCAGTCGGTTGAACTACGGGTCTCCCCAAGGGACATTACTGGAGTCCCCAGTCAGGTGAAACTACGGGAGAGCTCAGGCTGACACTACTGGAGTCCCCCATCAGGTTGACACTACGGGAGTCTCCCAGCCGGGTTTGACACTACGGGATCTTCCAGCTCGGGCTGGGGGATAGGGATTCTCCGCTGGTAAACCTACGGGTTTTTCCAGCTAAAGCTGAGACTAGGGTTCTCCAGCTAGGCGCACTATGGGTCCCAGCTCAGGTTGAACTAGGGGGTCCCCCAGCTCGGGTTGGCACAAACTGGAGTCTTCCGCTCAGGTTGATACTACGGGAGTTTTCCCGTAATTGACATACGGGATTTTCCCTAGCTCAGGCTAGATACTGGAGCCTTCCAGCTCAGGTTGACACTACGGGGAGTCTTCCAGGTAAATTTTGGGAGTTTTCCAGCTCAGGTTGACACACTGGGTCTTCCAGCTAGGCTGACACTACTGGGTCTCCCAGCTCGGGTTTTGACACTAGGGAGCCCCCCCCAGCTCAGGCTGAGACAGAGTCTCAAGCCCGGGTTTGACACTACTGGAGTCTCCCAGCCAGGCAGACACTACTCGATCCCAGTCAGCTGGGATACGGGAGTCTTCCCCCCGGTTGACACTACGGAGTCCCCCGTAAATTGACATAGGGGAGTCTCCCAGCTCAGGTGACATATTGGATTTTCCCGTCAGGCGCCCCATATGGAGTCTTCCACTCAGGCTGACACTCTGGAGTCTCCCAGCTCAGGTTGCACACTGGAGTCTCCCAGTTCGGTGACTTTGGAGTCCCCCAGTCAGGCGACACTACTGGATTTTCCCTGCTCAGGCTGACATTACTGGAGTCCCCCAGCTCAGGTTGACATACTGGAGTCTTCCAGCTCAGGTTGACATTACTGGAGTTTTTCCAGTCAGGTTGACACACTGGAGTTTTCCCACCGGTTGACACTACGGGTCTTCCAGCTCGGGTTTGACACACGGGGTCTTACTCAGGGACCTATGGATTTTCCCAGCTAGGTTGACACTTCTGGGTCCCCCATCGGGCTGACACTATGGGTCTCCAGCCAGGCAGACATATGGAGTTTTCCCAGCTCGGGTTTGACACTACTGATTTCCAGCCGGGCAGACATACTGGGGTCTTCCATCGGGTTTGACACTAGGGGAGTTTCCAGTCAGGCAAACACGACTGGAGCTTCATTCAGGTGAGCTACTTTAGTTTTCCCAGTCGGGTTTGACATCGGGTTTCCCCCACCCCGGTAACCTACTAAGTTCCCAGCCGGGCAAACACTACTAGAGTTCCCACTCTGTTGACACTGCTGGGCCCCAGCTAGGCAAACTCTAAGTCCCCCCAGCTCATTTGACACTGCTGGATTCTCCAGTTTGGAAACACTAAAATCCCCACTCATGTTGACACTGTGGATTCCCCCGCTCAGGCTAAACTACTAGAGTCTCCAGTCATTTTGACCTGTGGAGTCTCCCAGCCAGGCTAACATACTGGTCTCCCAGTCGGGCAACACTATAGAGCCCCCAGCTCAGGCTCACTATGATCTCCAGCTCATGTTGACACTGCTGGAGTTCCCAGCCCGGGGCTAACACTATGAGTCCCCGTCGTTGACACAAACGGGAGTCCCCCAGCCATGTTGACATACGGATTTCCCCCAGCTCGGGCTGACATTACGGGAGTCTCCCAGCCAGGGACACACCGGAGTTTTCCCCTGCTCAGGCTGACATTGGAGTCTCCCAGTCAGGCTGAATTTAATGGAGTCCCCCAGCTCGGCTAACACAAAAATTGGAGTCCCCCAGCTAGGTTGACTTTATGGAGCCCCCCGCTCGGGTGACCTAGGGTCTCCCAGTCAGGCAGAACTACGGTTCCCCAATCAGGTGCCTATGGGTCTCCCAGTCAGGCTGACATCTAAAGCCCCAGTTCAGCCTGACATATGGAGTCTCCCAGCTCAGGCTGACACATTTTAACATCTTTATTATGTACCTCATACCCATCCCGTGGACAGTAGTCAACATGTTACAGAGGCACATAACGTGTCCAGGGACCGGACCCCAAAATTCTGATAAATAAACCTGTTGGTGGAAGAACTTAATTATGATTAAGATTATATTCCTAACTATTATGTTGACGGTTTCAACTCCATCTCACGTTTCAGAAATTAAAGAATGATTCTACCTTTGTTTATAAGCCAATATTAAAACCGAAAGGAATGTGTTAAGATAAGATAAGATTTTGTTCGGATTTTTAACCCCGGAGGGTTAGCCACCCAGGATAACCCAAGAAAGTCAGTGCGTCATCGAGGACTGTCTAACTTATTTACATTGAGGTCCTTAATCTTGTCCCCCAGGATGCGACCCACACCAGTCGACTAACACCCAGGTACCTATTTACTGCTAGGTGAACAGGACAATAGGTGTAAGGAAACGTGTCGGAATTTCCACCCGCCGGGAATCGAACCCGGGCCCTCCGTGTGTGAAGCGGGAGCTTTAGCCACCAGGCCACCGGGCCACTACTAACCACTAGCCACAGGAACTACGGTCCGCGATCGTATTTTTAAAACTGTGGCAGGAGAAGAAGCAGAGGAGAGGTTGTATGAACCTGCATCACCAGGCGAAGGTATGACAAATGTCACCACCTAGAGAAGACCCGGGCCAGATACCGTCCTGGCAAACCAAGCTGAACCAGAAGCTGTGTATTCCAACACTGCTCTTCTAAGACAAGTACACCATTTGTTTAAGTTAGTGACTGCAGGTAAAACATTTTCCGAAGGTGGACCACGTCTAGCCTCTCGTGGCGAATGTTGTAATTTCAAAGATTCATTTTTCACATGCGAAGTCATAAATGTGGAGGAAGAGAGTGACAACAACCCGTCTTTCACATTACTTACAGTGTCATGAACCATTCAGTGGAGCCATTGTCTCTATGGAGGTGGCAGTGCGAGTAGCAACTGCTGGCGGGCGGTGATATGATAGACAGTTTGTGTTTCTTGACACGGGAGAGTATCTGGTAACTGTTGACCATATGACAGCTAAATGAAGAGCGACCGCTGGCGTACTGGTCTGACTCAGTGGTTAACATGTATTAAATTTGTTCGTTATAATAACAATAATAATAATAATAACAATAATAATAATAATAATCATATAATATCTTTATTTACTACAAGTACATGTACAAGGTATATAGTCCTAGCTGACATCAATGACATACTACTATATAGAAAGCCGCTTGTTATGCTCAGTATTTCCCGCAAATTAGGTCAATTTTGTCCCAGGATGCGACCCACACCAGTCCACTAACACCCAGGTACCCATTTTACACTGATGGGTGAACAGGGACAGAAGGAGTCTTATGGTAACACGTCCCTAATATTTTCCAGCCGGACCGGAGAAGATTCGAACTCCGGACCTCAGTGTGTGAACTGAGTACGCTGGCGATCAAGCTACGGGACACAGTTTCCTTGCCATGTGGTGACCTAATCAGTGGTGTTGCAGGCTCTATGGCGAGGCACGACAAGGCAGTATTTAATCTTTTTTATTAAATACATCCGAGTGTGGCGCTACCGTACTCAGTATTATAATCACATAATGGGAAGATAAACTAACTATGGCTAATGTTATATTTTATCAGTTAAGTTGAAGTTCTTACATACAGTGAAGAAATCTATAAGTCTGAGGTGGGAGACGTCAGTTAGGAGACGAGGCTTCTGATCAAGTATTCTGCTGGTAGGTAAGACACATGTACAAGAGGTAGGTATCTTTATTCCGAAACGTTTCGCCTACGCAGTAGGCTTCTTCAGTCGAGTACAAAAAAGTGGGTAGAAGCAGTAGAGATGTGAAGACGATGTAATCAGTCCATCACCCTTGAAGACTGACCACCTCAAAACTACATCTTCAAGGGCGATGGACCGATTACATCGTCTTCACATCTCTACTGCTTCTACCCACTTTTTTGTACTCGACTGAAGAAGCCTACTGTGTAGGCGAAACGTTTCTGAATAAAGATACCTAACTGTTGCACATGTGTCTTACCAGCCTGTCTGTATTGTATACCATTTTAATATTCAAGTATTTTACTGTGTGTTTACTGGATCCAGCAGCTCCAGAGGTTTGTTCCAGCAGAGTAAAACATTACTGATCCAGCAGTTCCAGAGGTTTGTTCCAGCAGAGTAAAACATTACTGATCCAGCAGCTCCAGAGGTTTGTTCCAGCAGAGTAAAACATTACTGATCCAGCAGTTCCAGAGGTTTGTTCCAGCAGAGTAAAACATTACTGATCCAGCAGCTCCAGAGGTTTGTTCCAGCAGAGTAAAACATTACTGATCCAGCAGTTCCAGAGGTTTGTTCCAGCAGAGTAAAACATTACTGATCCAGCAGCTCCAGAGGTTTGTTCCAGCAGAGTAAAACATTACTGATCCAGCAGTTCCAGAGGTTTGTTCCAGCACGGTAAAACATTACTGATCCAGCAGCTCCAGAGGTTTGTTCCAGCAGAGTAAAACATTACTGATCCAGCAGTTCCAGAGGTTTGTTCCTGCACAGTAAAACATTACTGATCCAGCAGTTCAGAGGTTTGTTCCAGCAGAGTAAAACATTACTGATCCAGCAGCTCCAGAGGTTTGTTCCAGCAGAGTAAAACATTACTGATCCAGCAGTTCCAGAGGTTTGTTCCAGCAGAGTAAAACATTACTGATCCAGCAGTTCCAGAGGTTTGTTCCAGCACAGTAAAACATTACTGATCCAGCAGTTCCAGAGGTTTGTTCCAGCAGAGTAAAACATTACTGATCCAGCAGCTCCAGAGGTTTGTTCCAGCAGAGTAAAACATTACTGATCCAGCAGTTCCAGAGGTTTGTTCCAGCAGAGTAAAACATTACTGATCCAGCAGTTCCAGAGGTTTGTTCCAGCAGAGTAAAACATTACTGATCCAGCAGTTCCAGAGGTTTGTTCCAGCAGAATAAAACATTACTGATCCAGCAGCTCCAGAGGTTTGTTCCAGCAAAATAAAACATTACTGATCCAGCAGCTCCAGAGGTTTGTTCCAGCAGAGTAAAACATTACTGATCCAGCAGCTCCAGAGGTTTGTTCCAGCAGAGTAAAACATTACTGATCCAGCAGTTCCAGAGGTTTGTTCCAGCAGAGTAAAACATTACTGATCCAGCAGTTCCAGAGGTTTGTTCCAGCAGAGTAAAACGGAACTGTTACTTGAGAGTGATCTATCAGCAGTGTCTATCTTGTCAACATGTCTACCGACATGTTGACAAGACATGTGTATAACAATTAAGTGTTTTTATTCTGAAATAACGAACTTTGTAAATTTTCAGGTTGCCAGATTCATCAAGAAATTTGGGCTGTGTGGGCGTCAATATGATAATTTTACCAGTTGTATCAAGTCGGAAATTTTAAAAATAAAATATTTATCTCCTTACAGAATTGAAGAAAATTTTAATTGAGAATATAACTGAGAAAAGAATACCCAGAAAAACATAAAACTACCCGAGTTTTTTTTTTTTTTTTTTTTTTTTTACATTTAACAAGGGAAGACTTTCCTATTTTTCGGAACATCTTCAGGGACATTTTCGTTTGTTTTCTCACGATTTTTTGTTTACTCGAGAACGCCTTTTTAGATCGGCTTCAAATTTTCAACGCTTTTTTAATGTAACGATATATTTTTTTACGTGAGGGGCTCTTGATCCAAGGAACTGGATTTATCTATCCCTCGCTTGGATAGAATTTAAAGAATGTTAGAATTTAAATGCTTCCCATTCCACAGGCGCCATACCAGCCCTACGGGTGCAGCTCTTCAAATTAACTACAACAACTAGAAAATGAATCTTCCGGTCTGCTTGAAACTTTTAGTGTTGACGTGTTTTCCTCAAAAGGGTAACAATCTCTTAATGTTAGGCTGTGTAAGTTATCATCTGCCAATTTTATTACTCAAATTCGTTTATGTGAAATAATTGGATAATGTCAGAAATAAATCAGAGTGACTTATTTTGTTATCCTGTGTTAAATCACCTTAACGTTGTGTTATGTTTCTATAACATCTGTGTTCTCAGCACCAGTGTTAATAATTGTCTGTTATGTACACTAAGTTTATATGAAATTTATTTTCTTTCTCAAAAAAACTGACCAGAAATACTTTCAGAAAAGTTTGGATTAATTTTTGCCTGGGTAAGTTCCATTTTTTTTTGGGGGGGGGGGGGTATGAAATGCTACTTTTGATGCCAAAATTTCTGAGTGTCGCATCTGATTACCTTCAACACCTCCATAATGACTGATAGAAAATTATCTGAGCGGCTTCAAACATAATTTGCTTGTGTATTTTAGGATAAAAAAAACTCACAAATGGTTATAACTATGATTATAATGTTTAAAGGGGTGGACGGGTAAGCCAGTGGAAGGCCTCGGTCAGATGACCAAAAGCTCCAACGGCGGGTCATCAACTAAGACCCGCGTCAGGAAACACTTGTCCTGTTTCCTGACGAACCTTACCTAACCTAACATAAAGGATATTGGTCTATATGGTTCCTAAAAGCCAGATGATTTTTTGGGTGGAGGGGGGGAGGGGGGTTTAAGCCGTATAGAAACTAAAAAAAATCCAACTTGCTAACATAGATAATGAAGTCGTAATTTCTGTAATCTCAAGGTCCCCAGTGGAAATGTACACATATCTTACTATAACAACACTGCACTAGCCAAGGACTTGAACCCACGTTGTACTGGCCCGCCTGATGGTGAGCCAGAACCATATGACGCCTTAACCCACAGGACCACCCAATCCTACATGAGGTGGGCCAGTACAACATGGGTTGGAGTCCTTGGCTTGTGCAGTGTTGTTATTGATCAATGCCACTCGTTCGTGGTTACAATAATATATATGTTTTTTTTTCAACAAGTCGGCCGTCTTCCACCGAGGCAGAGTGACCCAAAAAGAAAGAAAATCCCCAAAAAGAAAATACTTTCATCATCATTCAACACTTTCACCTCACTCACACATAATCACTGTTTTTGCAGAGGTGCTCAGAACACAACAGTTTAGAAGCAAATACGTATAAAGATACACAACATATCCCTCCAAACTGCTAATATCCCGAACCCCTCCTTTAGAGTGCAGGCATTGTACTTCCCATTTCCAGGACTCAAGTCCGGTTATATAAAATAACCGGTTTCCCTGAATCCCTTCACTAAATATTACCCTGCTCACACTCCAACAGATCGTCAGGTCCCAAATACCATTCGTCTCCATTCACTCCTATCTAACACGCTCATGCACGCCTGCTGGAAGTCCAAGCCCCTCGCCCACAAAACCTCCCTCACCCCTTCCTTCCAACCTTTTCGAGGACGACCCCTGCCCCGCCTTCCTTCCCCTACAGATTTATAGGCTCTCCATGTCATTCTGCTTTGATCCATTCTCTCTAAATGACCAAACCACCTCAACAACCCCTCTTCAGCCCTCTGACTAATACTTTTATTAACTCCACACCTTCTCCTAATTTCCACACTCCTAATTTTCAGCATAATATTTACACCACACATTGCCCTTAAACAGGACATCTCCACTGCCTCCAACCGTCTCCTCGCTGCTGCATTTACCACCCAAGCTTCACACCCATATAAGAGTGTTGGTACTACTATACTTTCATACATTCCCTTCTTTGCCTCCATAGATAACTTTTTTTTTTCTCCACATATACCTCAACGCACCACTCACCTTTTTTCCCTCATCAATTCTATGATTAACTTCATCCTTCATAAATCCATCCGCCGACACGTCAACTCCCAAGTATCTGAAAACATTCACTTCTTCCATACTCTTCCTCCCCAATTTGATATCCAATTTTTCTTTATCTAAATCATTTGATACCCTCATCACCTTACTCTTTTCTATGTTCACTTTCAACTTTCTACCTTTACACACCACTCCCAAACTCATCCACTAACCTTTGCAATTTGTCTTTAGAATCTCCCATAAGCACAGTATCATCAGCAAAAAGTAAACTGCGTCAATTCCCATTTTGTATTTGATTCCCATAATTTAATCCCACCCCTCTCCCGAACACCCTAGCATTTACTTCTTTTACAACCCCATCTATAAATATATTAAACAACCATGGTGACATTACACATCCCTGTCTAAGACCTACTTTTACCGGGAAGTGGTCTCCCTCTCTTCTACAAAACCCTAACCTGAGCCTCACTATCCTCATAAAAACTCTTTACAGCATTTAGTAACTTACCACCTATTCCATAAACTTGCAACATCTGCCACATTGCTCCTCTATCCACTCTATCATATCCCTTTTCTAAATCCATAAATGCAATAAAAACTTCCCTACCTTTATCTAAATAAATGTTCACATATATTTCTTCAATGTAAACACTTGATCTACACATCCCTACCCACTCTGAAACCTCCCTGCTCATCCGCAATCCTACATTCTGTCTTACCTCTAATTCTTTCAATAATAACCCTACCGTACGCTTTTCCTGGTATACTCAGTAAACTTATTCCTCTATAATTTTTACAATCTCTTTTGTCCCCTTTCCCTTTATATAAAGGGACTATACATGCTCTCCGCCAATCCCTAGGTACCTTCCCCTCTTTATGTATGATAATCTATGTAACTGTATTTACGTGTACCTGTGTATGACCCCGCCTCCGCCTGCTTCACGTCACCTCACTACAGTATATAAGCCACGTCTACGGCCCTATGCTGTACATTCTACAAGATTGATGGACTGAACACATCGACTCCAGGCTGAGGGACTGATTACCTCATACTCCTCCTCTCCTTACGCCTTCCTCTTTGTATTGGACTGATGAAGCCACTGTGTGGCGAAACGTTTCCTGAATAAAGATTCCCATATGCTGCATAAGTGTCTCAATCTTCAACGTGTACCTGTACCTGAATATACTGACTCTGGCAGTTATCGGAGAATTTCTTTTCTGGTTCGTTTAAAATTCTCATAGTTATTTTCCCGAGTAGAGTTTATTAGTTGTTTATTGGCGTTTAGCTCTTATCTACCACACTAGGTCGCACTTGACCTCATCTACCACACTAGGTCGCACTTGACCTCATCTACCACACTAGGTCGCACTTGACCTCATCTACCACACTAGGCCGCACTTGACCTCATCTACCACACTAGGCTGCACTTGACCTTATCTACCACACTAGGTCGCACTTGACCTCATCTACCACACTAGGCTGCACTTGACCTTATCTGCCACACTAGGCTGCACTTGACCTTATCTGCCACATTTGGCCGCACTTGACCTTATCTACCACACTAGGTCGCACTTGACCTTATCTACCACACTAGGCTGCACTTGACCTTATCTGCCACACTAGGTCGCACTTGACCTTATCTACCACACTAGGTCGCACTTGACCTTATCTACCACACTAGGCTGCACTTGACCTTATCTGCCACACTAGGTCGCACTTGACCTTATCTACCACACTAGGCTGCACTTGACCTTTATCTGCCACCACTAGGTCGCACTTGACCTTATACTACCACACACTAGGTCGCACTGACCTTTTTCTACCACACTAGGCTGCACTTGACCTTATCTGCCACACTAGGTCGCACTTGACCTTATCTACCACACTAGGCTGCACTTGACCTCATCTACCACACTAGGCTGCACTTGACCTTATCTGCCACACTAGGTCGCACTTGACCTTATCTACCACACTAGGCTGCACTTGACCTCATCTACCACACTAGGCTGCACTTGACCTTATCTGCCACACTAGGTCGCACTTGACCTTATCTATCACACTAGGCTGCACTTGACCTCATCTACCACACTAGGCTGCACTTGACCTTATCTACCACACTAGGTCGCACTTGACCTTATCTACCACACTAGGCTGCACTTGACCTCATCTACCACACTAGGCTGCACTTGACTCTTTCTACCACACTAGGCTGCACTTGACCTTATCTGCCACAACTAGGTCGCACTTGACCTTATCTACCACACTAGGCTGCACTGACCTCATCTACCACACTAGGCTGCATTTGACCTTATCTGCCACACTAGGTCGCACTTGACCTTATCTACCACACTAGGTCGCACTTGACCTTATCTACCACACTAGGCTGCACTTGACCTCATCTACCACACTAGGCTGCACTTGACCTCATCTGCCACACTAGGCCGCACTTGACCTTATCTATCACACTAGGCTGCACTTGACCTCATCTACCACACTAGGCTGCACTTGACCTTATCTGCCACACTAGGTCGCACTTGACCTTATCTATCACACTAGGCTGCACTTGACCTCATCTACCACACTAGGCTGCACTTGACCTTATCTATCCACACTAGTCGCACTTGGACCTTATCTACCCACTAGGCTGCACTTGACCTCATCTACCACACTAGGCTGCACTTGACCTCATCTACCACACTAGGCTGCACTTGACCTTATCTACCACACTAGGCTGCACTTGACCTCATCTACCACACTAGGTCACACTTGACCTCATCTACCACACTAGGTCGCACTTGACCTTATCTACCACACTAGGCTGCACTTGACCTCATCTACCACACTAGGTCACACTTGACCTCATCTACCACACTAGGTCGCACTTGACCTCATCTACCACACTAGGCTGCACTTGACCTTATCTACCACACTAGGCCGCACTTGACCTCATCTACCACACTAGGCCGCACTTGACCTTATCTACCACACTAGGCCGCACTTGACCTCATCTACCACACTAGGTCGCACTTGACCTCATCTACCACACTAGGCCGCACTTGACCTTATCTACCACACTAGGCTGCACTTGACCTCATCTACCACACTAGGTCACACTTGACCTCATCTACCACACTAGGTCGCACTTGACCTCATCTACCACACTAGGTCACACTTGACCTCATCTACCACACTAGGTCGCACTTGACCTTATCTACCACACTAGGTCGCACTTGACCTTATCTACCACACTAGGTCGCACTTGACCTTATCTACCACACTAGGTCGCACTTGACCTTTACACCACCAGATAAGAACACTTTGATCCCTGAATTAGGGACTAGAATAACACTCTCAGCATCTATATGCTGAGAGAAATATCCTGTGAAACTAACGTACGTAGTGATTTTGATTTTCATACTGGAGAATGCCTCTTCTGACCGGCTTCAAACCCTAAAGTGATTCTTTAACTGGGCGGTTTAGGTGGAAATTTTTACAAGTTTGTTGAAAAAATTATGAAAAACTGTAATTTTTTTTTATTTGAGATAACTTGTTAATGTCGCCTCCGATCTGTTTCAAACCTTTAACGCTGATATATCCTACACAGAAGCTTTGGATTGTTAAAGAACTGTTCCACATCTGTCTTTGTCAGGAAACTCATAAAGGAAATGCAAATTCTACTTTCTTAAAAATTAATTTTTGTTTCTTATAGTATTGAAGAGAATTCAAAATTAAATATATGAGAGAAAATAAAACTGAGAAATATTGAATACTTTTGTTTTTATGGAGTTTTTAAGTTTTAGAGATTTATGAGCTGATATTTTCACATGACTGTGTCTGAGAGCCGGTCATATACTCAGCTACAGTGATTTTCTTCCTCCTAGCTTTGCGTTCATAACTTGAAAATCCCTCATCCTATCGGCTTCAAACTTTCAACACTGGTGAAATGTATATAGGGACAGGTTCCTGGAATTATTGGAATGTCCAGGTGCCCTGTTGTCAATTTTTTAAAGCCATTCCCTGTTTTAGTTTCTGTGCAGCAAGTCTGAAAAATCTCTTCCGATCGGCTTTAAACTTCCAAAACTGGTGTGTCTTACTTTAAAAAAAAAGTTTGAGATTTTTATTGGAGTGTACAGGCACCAATTTGCAATTTTTTTTCATTGTTATTTTTTTTTTACCCTTGAAACATATTAATAATGGTTCTTCAGAGCGCATTCAACTGATGCATCGTCAGAGAAGGATGATACTTTCTTTTTTAGTGTATGTTGTGTAAGAGAAAATTTACCAATTTGCCAACATAGTTAATAAATTTGGAAATGTTGAAATCTGGGCAATAGATGGATTTTGGGCCGCTTAGGCGTCTCTTTTCCAAATTTATTTAAAAAGAAAATTTGGGAAATTTAATTACTGATAATAATGTAATAATTTGTAAATGTCTCATCCTATCGGCTTCACACCTTCAACGCCTATAACTTAAAAATATAAATGATGAGTTGCATTCCAGATTAAAGTACCGATGTATTTAGGAATCTGATCTCTGTGCAGAAAACAATAAATCTTCTGATCTATTTTTTCTAAGCAGTTGTATTTTATAGGTTTCCATTTATTTTTGGTCTGTGTTAGAGCCAACTATTTTTATTGTACAAATTATGATATTATTTTCCATGCAATAAAGTGTGATTGTCACTTTTAACAAACACGGTACGGGTGGGGTTCGAACCCATGGTGAGTGATTGGTAAAACTCCATGCCAGTGCATAAACCCCTCAGCCAGCTGGCCCAGTGGTTAACGCACTGACCTGGAGTTTCACGACTCACTTGTCATAGTTCAAGTCCTTACTTGTTCCGTGGTTTGTTTACAATCGTGTCATTACGATTTCGTAAATAATGTCTCTCTAGATTCTCTTCAGAACTTCCATGTTGACAATTACCTCCAGGAGAAACTTAAGCAGCGCTCTGTACTAGCCCTTGTGCGAGCATTAAAGTAGAGGGGGCTAGGCTTATGAATACAGGGATAACTTTGAAGCATATATAGCTATGTGTGATGTGTTTGTGAGTCACATGAGGGACTAAACTAATAATTTTTACAAAGTCGCGCACACTCAGTACCAAACATGTACCATACATGTTGCTATGTTGGTACCTCACTGATGTATGTACCACCCTTCGTGGGTGAGCAGTGTTACCATACTGGTCTAGGGCTCATGATTCAAGAAATTTTATCTACCCTGCTCCTACCTCGCACCAAACCTCTTTGTTTCACATTTCCCCGGCGCATTATATATATATATATATATATATATATATATATATATATATATATATATATAATATATATATATATATATATATATATAATATATATATATATATATATATATAATATATATATATATATGTCGTGCCGAATAGGCAACACTTACAATTTTGGCTTAAATACCAACGCTCTTTTTGCCGAATAAGGTAAACGAAAATTTGTGTATGCAATAATTTCGCAAAAGTCATTTTGAACCTATAGAAAAAAATATATTTCATTGTCTTTCTTTATTATTAAATTATTATAAACGTATCTAAAATATATTTAACTGGATTAGATTAAATTAAATTACGCTTGTTATAATAAGGTTTGGAAAGTTTTCTAAGATTCTTTTGGTACAAAATTTTTAATTTTTACGTTAACACAAATAAAAAATATATCTTTAAACGTATAAGAGAAAATTTTAGAAAGGACTTAATTTTAAATGCGTTCTTGCTAATTGACCAATTTTACCTATTGGGCACGACATACACATGCACACACACATACACACACACACACACACACACACACACACACACACACACACACACACCACACACACACACACACACACACACACACACACACATACACACCACACACACACACACAACACACACACACACAACACACACACACACACAAAGACAGGATGTTCCAGAGATGGGACACAGTAACAAGGGGACACAGTTGGAAGTTGAAGACACAGATGAATCACAGGAATGTTAGGAAGTATTTCTTCAGCCACAGAGTAGTCAGTAAGTGGAATAGTTTGGGAAGCGATGTAGTGGAGGCAGGATCCATACATAGCTTTAAGCAGAGGTATGATAAAGCTCACGGTTCAGGGAGAGTGACCTAGTAGCGATCAGTGAAGAGGCGGGGCCAGGAGCTTGGACTCGACCCCTGCAATCTCAACTAGGTGAGTACAACTAGGTGAGTACACGCACACACACACACACACATGAAGATCGGAGAAGGAAAAAGAAGACCGCAGACAGAGTATAGGCTAGGCGGCCAACGACTGCAAACCACACTCAAGGAGAAAGATCTTGGGATGAGTATAACACCGAGCATGTCTCCGGAAGCACACATCAACCAGATAACTGCTGCATCACATGGGCGCCTGGCAAACCTGAGAATAACGTTCCGATACCTAAGTAAGGAATCGTTCAAGACACTGTACACCGTGTACGTCAGGCCCATACTGGAGTATGCAGCACCTGCTTGGAACCCACACTTGATCAAGCACGTCAAGAAATTAGAGAAAGTGCAAAGGTTTGCGACAAGGTTAGTTCCAGAGCTAAGGGGAATGTCCTACGAAGAAAGGTTAAGGGAAATTGGCCTGACGACACTGGAGGACAGGAGAGATAGGGGAGATATGATAACGACATAAAAAATACTGCGTGGAATAGACAAGGTGGGCAGAGATAGGATGTTCCAGAGGTGAGACACATAAACAAGGGGTCACTCTTGGAAGCTGAAGACTCAGATGAGCCACAGGGATGTTAGGAAGCATTTCTTCAGTCATAGAGTTGTCAGGAAGTGGAACAGTCTGGCGAGCGATGTAGTGGAGGCAGGAACCATACATAGCTTTAAGACGAGGTATGATAAAGCTCATGATGCAGTAAGAGAGAGGACCTAGTAGCGTTCAGTGAAGAGGCGGAGCCAGGAGCTGAGTCTCGACCCCTGCAACTACAATTAGATGAGTACACACACACACACACACACACACACACACACACACACACACACACACACACACACACACACACACACACACACACACACACACACACATATATATAAATTCTGCAGAAAGAAACTTAAACGAGGATTAACATACTATAAATATACTACTGGAAGATATAATATTCAGTGGCCATTATTAGGTCCTGTTAATATTTAAACCAGAAATTTATACTTACGGAGATCGACTTAATT
Organism: Cherax quadricarinatus; assembly: GCF_026875155.1. Classification (NCBI taxonomy): domain Eukaryota; kingdom Metazoa; phylum Arthropoda; class Malacostraca; order Decapoda; family Parastacidae; genus Cherax; species Cherax quadricarinatus. Next base: position 5,483,723 of record NC_069485.1, on the reverse strand, counting down.
CTTGTCTAGACTTCTAAATCTTTTTTTTTCTTTTTGTCAGGCCATTTAAGATCAGCTTTCCTGTTAAACAGAATAAATGTAGTTTCTTCGTCTCAGAAGTATTAGTAAGAGTTATGATTATTATTATTATTATAATAATCATGGGGGAGCGCTAAACCCGTAGGATTATACAGCGCGTGGGGGGGGGGGGGGATGGAAGGCATTCAGGCTCAATTCAGGGAACTGGAGCACAGATCCAAGCCCCTAGATCAAGAGCCCCTTACCAGCGTCAAAGAACCTCCCTTGAGGGGCAACAGTTCTGAGTTCTTCTTAAAACAATGTTCCTTGATGTCACATGTCAAGCTAGAGTTACCTCCACCGCTACAATGTTCCTTGACGTCACATGTCAAGCTAGAGTTACCTCCACCGCTACAATGTCCTTGACGTCACATATCAACTAGAGTTACCTCCACCGCTACAATGTTCCTTGACGTCACATGTCAAGCTAGAGTTACCTCCACCGCTACAATGTCCCTTGACGTCACATATCAACCTAGAGTTACCTCCACCGCTACAATGTTCCTTGATGTCACATGTCAACCTAGAGTTACCTCCACCGCTACAATGTTCCTTGACGTCACATGTCAACCTAGAGTTACCTCCACCGCTACAATGTTCCTTGACGTCACATATCAACCTAGAGTTACCTCCACCGCTACAATGTTCCTTGACGTCACATATCAACCTAGAGTTACCTCCACCGCTACAATGTTCCTTGATGTCACATGTCAACCTAGAGTTACCTCCACCGCTACAATGTTCCTTGACGTCACATGTCAACCTAGAGTTACCTCCACCGCTACAATGTCCCTTGATGTCACATGTCAACCTAGAGTTACCTCCACCGCTACAATGTTCCTTGACGTCACATATCAACCTAGAGTTACCTCCACCGCTACAATGTTCCTTGACGTCACATATCAACCTAGAGTTACCTCCACCGCTACAATGTTCCTTGATGTCACATGTCAACCTAGAGTTACCTCCACCGCTACAATGTTCCTTGACGTCACATGTCAACCTAGAGTTACCTCCACCGCTACAATGTTCCTTGACGTCACATGTCAACCTAGAGTTAACCTCCACCGCTACAATGTTCCTTGACGTCACATGTCAACCTAGAGTTACCTCACCGCTACAATGTTCCTTGACGTCACATATCAACCTAGAGTTACCTCCACCGCTACAATGTTCCTTGACGTCACATATCAACCTAGAGTTACTCCCACCGCTACAATGTTCCTTGACGTCACATGTCAACCTAGAGTTACCTCCACCGCTACAATGTTCCTTGACGTCACATGTCAACCTAGAGTTACCTCCACCGCTACAATGTTCCTTGACGTCACATGTCAAGCTAGAGTTACCTCCACCGCTACAATGTTCCTTGGCGCCACATGTCAACCTAGAGTTACCTCCACCGCTACAATGTTCCTTGACGTCACATGTCAACCTAGAGTTACCTCCACCGCTACAATGTTCCTTGACGTCACATGTCAACCTAGAGTTACCTCCACCGCTACAATGTTCCTTGACGTCACATATCAACCTAGAGTTACCTCCACCGCTACAATGTTCCTTGACGTCACATATCAACCTAGAGTTACCTCCACCGCTACAATGTTCCTTGACGTCACATGTCAACCTAGAGTTACCTCCACCGCTACAATGTTCCTTGACGTCACATGTCAACCTAGAGTTACCTCACCGCTACAATGTTCCTTGACGTCACATGTCAAGCTAGAGTTACCTCCACCGCTACAATGTTTCCTTGGGCCACATGTCAACCTAGAGTTACCTCCACCGCTACAATGTTCCTTGGCGCCACATGTCAAGCTAGAGTTACCTCCACCGCTACAATGTTCCTTGGCGCCACATGTCAAGCTAGAGTTACCTCCACCGCTACAATGTTCCTTGGCGCCACATGTCAAGCTAGAGTTACCTCCGCCGCTACAATGCTGTTATTACTACTACTAGTTGTATTATTACTACTATTCCTACTACTGCTATTACTACTACTACTATTACTACTACTTCTACTGTTACTACTATTATGTTCTACTACTACTCTAATTGTTACTATTATTATTATTACTACTACTACTACTACTACTGCCATTACTGCTGCTACTACTTAGTTTATGGCAGTGATTTATGAGTTACGTCGCCTTGCAGCAGTGATTTATGAGTTACGTCGCCTTGCAGCAGTGATTTATGAGTTACGTCGCCTTGCAGCAGTGATTTATGAGTTACATCGCCTTGCAGCAGTGATTTATGAGTTACGTCGCCTTGCAGCAGTGATTTATGAGTTACGTCGCCTTGCAGCAGTGATTTATGAGTTATGTCACCAAGTACATACTGTGTCCTGTGACAAACGTAGATAGCGCGTAATATGTGTAGGAGAGAGGTTACTCTCCCTACCCCAGATAACACGCCCACGCTGGGCAATTTTGGCTTGCCTACCTTCTATAATACAGACGTGGCAGGTGTTCTCTGCCACACACTGTATTAATAGTCAACACATTGATCTTACATCACTACTACAATATTTGCCATTTGAATCTACTTTTCAATGTGTTTAACTTCTACTCTCCATGGCAGACAGGCACATGTTGTTCCTAATGACTTTCTCACAGAATATGTAAACACGTTGGAGGTATAATAACTTTTTAGGTCTCTTTTAAAAAAGGCAATAATTGGATTCGCTAGTGGATGGTTTTACAATTAGCTGGATTGCATTTTCATCTCTAAATCTGATTTACACAGGTTATATACTTGTATGCCAAAAAAATAGCAACGTCGACAAGCTTTGTAAACAGAAATGATTAATCAAAATCAGGAAAATAAACGCTTGCTTAGAAACATTCATCATTATCTAAACCACCTAGTATATGAGAACAAAAAACTGCTTGTAGACATACGCAAAACGTACTGGCAATGAATTTTGTCAACCAATCACCATCGTGGTTACAAGTTGGGTAAATTCGTTCATGAAAGCAGACTTTATTCCTCTTGATGACGTCTGTGTTGCCAGATACCATTTCTGCCCAGCAGAATCGAGAAACTGTTTTCTCCAACTGTACCTGGTAACCCTCTTGAGGTTCCTCACTGTACCTTCAAGCACAATTGACTATACTGCCACACACCGCCCCTCATGACCTCAACTCAGTTATAGTTTACTGAAGCAGCAGTGTGTTACCACCATCACTGAAGCAGCAGTGTTACGAGTTACGACTATCACTGAGGCAGCAGTGTGTTACCACCATCACTGAAGCAGCAGTGTTACGAGTTACGACTATCACTGAGGCAGCAGTGCGTTACCACCATCACTGAAGCAGCAGTGTTACGAGTTACGACTATCACTGAGGCAACAAATGTTTACCACCATCACTGAAGCAGCAGTGTTACGAGTTACGAAATATCACTGAGGCAGCAGTTAGCGTCATGCTTGGTTTCAGTTATGGTGGTTCAGAAAAGCTTGTTCAGGGGATGAGAGAGGAGAGATCGTCATATACAAAATACTTCAAGAGTAGAGGAGCAACACACAGGTGTGCCACTGCAGGTTCTTGTCTCTTCACAACTCACGCCTTACACGGAGATGACTTTGGAATCACCTCAACCTCTCAGCCTTCCCTCCCCACTAGCAAAGCAGTTAAGTTAATTTATGCACGTTTTTCTTATATGCTAATTTATCATTTGGGCTCAAAACTAACGTAGGCTTCTAACCTGACGCCTCGGAAAAAAAATTCAATTAATTTAATAAAAAAACTTAATTGTAGGTAAGTTTTCCTTAGGAGAGGAAATCTTTAAATGTCCCTAATATTGCAATGGCTGCTATAGACTGTGGGCGGGTTTGGCTAGTGGTGGGTAAGGGGTTTGCGTGGGTGGGGATGGGTGGGCATGAGTGGGCAGGGGTGGTGGTTGTGGTGACTCAACCAACAAACCTCCTCTTCCGCATGTTGTTGTTATGTTTACTGAGCCTCGTTTGCTAATCGATGCAGTGAGTACAGTAAGACCTGCTGAATATGTCTGTTACGCTATGTACTCTGACTTCGTGTATCAAGTTTGCATCAAGCCCCTTACAACGCTACACTAGCCAGGACTCGAACCCTGTTGTACTGGCCCCCTCATGGTGAGCTAGAACCACATAACGCCCTTAACCCACAGGACCACCCAACCTACAAAGATGGCGCAGTCAGCTAGCTAGCTGTTTTTACCTACCCTAGGACATTCGGTGTCGTGGGAGGATTTCTAGGCTATTTTCATTTCATCCTGTTTCGTGTACTAGTCCACGAGCCCCGTATATATTATTGTAACCACAAATGAATGGTATTGATCAATAACAACACTACATGCATATATATTTATATAATATATATATATATATATATATATATATATATATTATATATATATGGAAAAATCGCCAACACAATGCTTTCCAATGCTTCAGGAAAGAACAAAGCTCGTCTCCTGGCGTGAAGGCACCACACTCAGGAGATTTCCTGTTAGCTGTTCCAATTCTCCCTGGGCACCCGTCTCGACCCACAGGCCATTCGGATTGGTGTTGCTCTTCGCCTAGCCGCCCCATCCTCACGAACATAGGTGTATTTGCGGCAGGGCGACAGCTGATCAATTCGGACTCCATGGTCTCGTGTGTCACACAGCAGAAGGGAAGTATGCAGACATGAGGAGATCAATGACATAATAAAGAGAAGCTCGCCACAGCCCGTTGCCCAGCTCAACGGGAACCCAAGTACAGAGGTCTGATGGAAGTCAAAAGCGTCCTGATGGAGCCACTATGCTACCCTGGAAGGATGGAAAGCAGATTGCCTGGGACTACACCTGTGCTGCCACATTGGCAGACACCTATTGCCATACTCTGTAGTGGAAGGGGGTGGAGCTGCCAGCCACAGGGAGACCCAGAAGATCCGAAAATATGAAGACCTTCCCCTGCTATAACTTCATTCCAATAGGGTCGGAGACCCTTGGAGCATGGGGCAAGTGTGCTCTAAAGTTCCTCAAAGAGCTGGGTGAAAAAGCTCATCATAGAAACCAAGGACCACAGGGCGACCAGCTTCTCTTTCAGAGACTCAGTGTTGCGATCCAGAGAGGAAATGCCTGCAGCATTCTGGGCACGCGGCCCACCGCAGGGGAGCTGGACGAAGTATTCGAGATGTAGCTCTGAGTTACCTATGTTGTTTTACTTTGTATCATATTTTTGTGAATGTTTTGTCAATGTATTTTGTCTTTATATATATATATATATATATATATATATATATATATATATATATATATATATATAAAAGTCGTGCCGAATATGTAAAACTGGTCAATTAGCAAGAATTCATTTAAAATTAAGTCCTTTCTAAAAATTTTCTTATACGTTTAAAGATATATTTTTTCATTAATGTTAATGTAAAAATTTTTAATATTGCTCCAAAAGAATCTTAGAAAACTTACCTAACCTTATTATAACAAGAACAATTTATTTTAGTCTAACTCAACTAATATATTTTAGATTTGTTTACAATAATTTAATACTAAACAAACACAGTGAAATATATTTTTTTCGTTAGGTTCAGAATGATTTTGGCGAAATTATTGCATACACAAATTTTCGCTTGTCCTATATGGCAAGATGAGCGTTGCTATTTAAGCCAAGATCGCAAGTTCTGCCTATTCGGCACGAGATATATATATATATATATATATATATATATATATATATATATATATATATATATATATATATATATATATATATATATATATATATATATTTCAACACACTGGCCGTATCCCACCGAGGCGGGGTGGCTCAAAAGGAAAAAACGAAAGTTTCTCCTTTCATATTTAGAAATATATACGGAGAAGAGGTTACTAGCCCCTTGCTCCGGCATTTTAGTCGCCTCTTACAACACGCATGGCTTACGGAGGAAGAATTCTGTTCCACTTCCCCATATATATATATATATATATTTATATATTATATATATATATATATATATATATATATATATTATATATATATATATACATACATGTATATATATAATCATTATCTTTCTAGATGTTTTAATTATTAAGGGTAATAATGAATTCAAATTTAAAATTTACAGAAAACCTACAAATAACTGTTCCAATGTCCACTATTATTCTTCTCATCAAGATAAAGTTAAACTGTCTGTTTTCTCATCATGTTTTTGAGAGCTTTACGTATTTGTAGTCCAGAATTCATAGATGAAGAAATATCCAAAATTTATGAAATAGCTAATGATTGAAATATCCAAGAAACCCTTTAATTGATAATCTTTTAAAATTGCTAAATACTTTTTACAACCCAAAAAGGGACAACCAGCCTTATTAAAACTAAAAATATGTTGGTTCTCCCTTACCATAAAAACTTGGTTGATATGCCTTCTCTTCTTAAGACTTTTAATATCAAAGTGTATTTAAAAATCTTGATACAGTAAAAAAATTTTGATAAAGAATTCCCCCAAAATGTGATGGATGTTCTATAAGATTCCTTGTAAAATTTGCGATAAAGTTTATTACGGTCAAACTGGTAAAAATCTCGAACTAAGATTAAAACAACATAAATATAGCATTAGAACTGGACAAGATTCCAATGCTCTATTTATTCATGTGAGAAGATTTTAACCCTCCCAATTTATTTTCAAAAAATTGAGAAAGTTGTATCAAGCAAGTCCATGGTCGACAGGAAATATATTGAATCTTGTTTCTTAAAAGCAGTTTTGACAATAATATGAATATTTCCCTTGGCTTATATAAATTACATCCATTTATAATTAATAGAATTTAATAATACACTGGACAAAAATTATATCTTAATTCTTTGGGGTAGAGTATTTGGTTTTGTCGTGAAGGACTTGCCTAGTTGGGGCCAACAGGCCTGCTGCGTGTTTCTTTTCTTATGTGTTGGTTGTCGTCAGCATCACGGTTGCTTTGTTGTGGGATGTGATGGTGAGGTGTGGTCGACTTTTATATGCCTTCCTTTGATGTATTGTATTTTAATTCCTTGATAATGTGAGATGGTCACGCAGCGCTTGGAATTTACTATTCTTTCACAGTGGTTGTTTTGTATATATATATGTATATATATATTTATTATATTATATATATATATATATATATATATATTATAATATATATTATATATATAAATACTGATTCTGGCTGAAGGAGACACGAACCTACGAACCTTGGAACAAGGTACGCAGTGCTTTACCAGTCTACCCACACTAGGTTAGGTTAGGTAAGGTTCGTCAGGAAACAGGACAAATGTTTCCTGACGCGGGTCTTAGTCAGATGATGACCCGCCTTTGGAGCTTTTGGTATTGACCGAGGCCTTCCGATGGCTTACAGATCCACCCCTTTAAAAATTATGGTCATTTATAACCATTGTTATATATAATCTCTACCCACACTGGACCAATACGTTGGAGTCCAGCTTGCGCTAGACTTTGATCCAAGGCAGCCAGCTTTCAGGGAGGAGGCTTACAGCTTTTTCATCTCATCCCCTGCATGCATCAGCCTTACTAGAGATATTAACAATGCAAGGAATTCGCAAGAGCAGGCGAAATATACACAAACACTGATCTCTGGCTGAAGGAGACTCGAACCTACGAACCTTGGAACAAGGTACGCAGTACTTTACCAATCTACCCACACTGGACCAATACCTTGGAGTCCAGCTTGCACTAGACTTTGGTCCAAGGCAGCCAGCTTGGCAGCCAGTGTTTGTGTATATTTCGCCTGCTCTTGGAATTCCTTGCATGTTAAAATCTCTAGTAAGGCTGATGCATGCAGGGGATCAGATGAAAAGCTGTAAGCCTTCTCCCCGAAAGCTGGCTTCCTTGGATTTAAAGTCTAGCGCAAGCGGGACTCCAACGTATGGTCCAGTGTGGGTAGATTGGGTTAAGCACTGCGTCCTTGTTTCAAGGTTCGTAGGTTCGAGTCTCCTTCAGCAAGAGATCAGTGTTTGTGTATATTTCGCTGTCTTGCGAATTCCTTGCATATATATAATATTATATATATATATATATTTAAAATATTTTATATATATTTTATATATAATATTATTATATATATATATTTATATATATATGCAAAACAACCATCTGAAAGAATAGAAAAATTCAAGCGCCTTTCGTGCTACTCAATTATCAAGGAACTATGAAAGTGAAGCATCAAGGAGGAAGCTTATAAGGGAGTCGGCCAGCACCTCAATATCAGATCCCACAACAGGTTAAAACACGTGACGCGCGGCGAGCAACTTGGACAGGTCCTTTGCAAAAACTCACCCCAAGCTATTTATTTGTCCAGTGTATTATTAAATTCTACCAAATTTCTATTTAATTATAATAGGATCTAATTTATACGAAACCAAAGGGAATATTCATATTATTGATCAAAAAACTGCTTTTATGAAACAAGATTCAATTATATTCCTGTCGACCATGTTCGGTGACTTGCTTGATACTACTTTCTCAACTTTTTGAAATGAAAATCAATTGCGTTGGTCTAATCTCTTACATGAATAAATTAGAGCATTGGATCTTGTCCAGTTCTAATGATATATTTATGTTGTTTTAATCTTATGTTTTCGAGATTTTTTACCAGTTTGCCGTATAATAAAACATTATCGCAAATTTTACAAGGAATCTTATAGACAATCCATCAGGCATTTTAGGGGAATTCTTAATCAAAAGTTTTTTTTACTTTATCAAGATTTTTGGAATACAACTTTAATATTAAAAGTCTAAGAAGAGACGGCATATCAACCAAGTTTCATGTAAGGCTGAGAACCAAACATATTTTAAGGTGAATAAAGGGATGGTTGCCCTTTTTGGATTATAAAAAGTGTTCCTAGCAACTTTAAAAGATTTTATCAATTACATTTCGTGGGTATTTTAAATCATTACCTATTTCATAAATTTTGGATATTTTTATTTTTTTTTTTGTTTTTTTTTTTTTTTTTATATTCTGCCTCATCTATGAACTCAGGACTACAAATTAGTAAGCTCTCAAAAAATTGATGAGAAAACAGGGGAAGTTTGAACTCTATCTTGATGCGAGGAATAATAGTGGACTTAGGAGGAACAGTTATTTGTAGGTTTTCTGTAATTTTAAAATTTTGAATGTCTATTAATTATCCCTTGTAATAATTAAAACATTAGAAAAAAGGAAGGAGTTAGATTTTCTTCAAACTCAACAGTAAAGTGATATAGAAGGGGCTTTCTAAGCTAAGGCTATTTAATGATTTTCCAAGGGGAATATGGTGTATTCTACATTTTTGGCCATATGCCACAAATATTCATCAACTATCTGAACCATGTAGCTCTATTAGGAGAGGATTTGTTAAAGCAACCTTGTTTGTTCAAAAAATTCCATGTATAGGTTACTAAAGAAACAGGTGTGCAAGACGGATTTCCCATTGCCATACCAAATTCTGAGTGTAAATCTTATCATTAATTACAAATTTTGCTATCAACAATGCAAAAGTTTAATAAATTTTAATGATAGTAGGAACTTGGCCAATGGTTAATCATAGTTAAGTGAGTTCTTCAGGATATGAAGCTTAATTAATCATCAACAGGAATTTCGTTAAACAAGGAAGTAACATCCAAAACTAACCATGTTAAAATCATTAAGTCAGTTCAAGGAGTTTAAATTTATCAACCAAGTCTTTGTTGTTTTTAACATTAAAGTTAGAAATTTTGCCAACAATAGGGCTCAAAATAATCGACACGCCACTTTGGATATTTATATGAAACCTGACCATATGGAGCTAATAATTTGGTTCTGACTGGATTCCCTGGTTTGTGTGATTTTGTTAGCCCATAATGGTAAGGTAAAGATGGATTAGTGGAAGTAAATTGTTTGACTAATTCATCTTTGCCGTTCAGTGAGAAGTTTTATTGTTTTATTGAAATTGCTGTTAACGGTTTCATAGGTGATTTTTTCTAAGTTTAGATAAGTAGGTTTCAGTATCATCTAAGAGATTATCATTTTTTCTTGGTAATCAATTTTCTAGTTCATAATTACTAATGATGTATTTTTGTCTGCTTTAGTAAGGCCGCAAATTTTTTTGTTATTAAGTGTATCATAAGACTTAAACGAATCTTTGAGTGGCAATTGGGATTGTTTGGTTCTTACACTATAGCTATATACATTTCCTTTAATAATATTAATTTCATCAGAGGATAAATCAGAAATTTTTCAAAGTTACAAAAGCTTTTGCAATTTCAACATTATTAAGTTTTTTTTGAAGTTGCAAAATTACGGCCAAAACTAGAGCAGCAGTTGTATGTTTGTCTAAAAAATTTCACTGTATAAGTTTATTACAAATAATTGTTATTAGCATGCTTTTGTCCAATCAATATTTTCAATTAAAATGTCTAATTTTCTTTGTAGTTTGCATCTTGAGTTCATTACAAATTCTTATGAGTTTATTATGCAATTATCCAAACATACTGTCGTTTCCATTCTGAGTGGAATGGCTGATTTTTAAAAGAGTATTTATTGTTTCTCAATATTTAGATTGCTTTCATTCTCCTGTTTTTTAGTTATTTCATATTTGTTTCTGAAGAATAATTCTCATAAAAATCATCCAAAAAGGAGGATCTCTCTTGTCAAGGAGTTCTATTGTGGTAAAGAGGATTTGGGCAGAACAGAGTTTGTTCATTTAAACATTTTTTTAAAAAATTAAGGTCGAATTTTTATTGTGGGACTTGATCCAGTGCGCAGAAGAAAATGTGAAAAAAAAGTTATATGATGTAGGAAAGCTTATCGAGAACATTCTGAAGGAAGTCGTGTGGTTCCATTAATGCAATAAGATCACAGTAAGTTAACAGGTTGATTTCAAAATATGCAAAACAACATCTGAAGCAATGTCCATGCGTACGTTAGGAATATAATTAAATCTTGTTTCATAAAAAAGCAGTTTTGAACAATAATATGAATATTTCCTTTGGTTTATATAAATTAGATCCATTTATAATTAATAGATTTGGGTAGAATTTAATAATTACACGGACAATTATAAATAGCTTGGGGGTGAGTTGCAAAGGACCTGTCCATGTGGCTCGCCGTCGCTCGTCACGTGTTTAACGTTGTGGGATTGATAGTGCAGGTGCTGGCCGACCCCTTATTTAGTTTCCTTGGATGCTTCACTTTCATAGTTCCTTGATATGTGAGTAGTCACGAAATGCGCTGGAATTTCTCTTTTCTTGCAGAGTGGTTGTTTTGCTAATTTTGAAATCTCCTGTTTTTACTGCTGATCTTATTGCATATATATATATATATTATATATATATATATTATTTATATATATATATATATATATTATATTATATTAATATTATATCATATGCAAGGAATCGCGAGAGCATGCGAATATACACAAAACATGCGATCTCTGTGGCTGAAGGAGACTCGAGAATACGAAACTTAGGACAAGGTACGCAGTGCTGTACCAATCTTACCCACCAAGGACCAATACATTGGCGTGTAGCATGATGCTTCACGTTTTGATCCAGGACTCAGCAGCTTTCACGGGTGAAGGCTTACAGCTTTTCGCATACATATTTCGCATGCTCTTCGCGAATTACTTGCATTGTTCTCAAATCTCCTAGTAAGGCTGATGCATGCAGGGGATGAGATGAAAAAGCTGTAAGCTGGTGCCTTGGATCAATCGTGTAGCTCATGCTACACGCGCCAAGGTATTGGTCCAGTGTGGGTTAGTATTGGTAAAGCTCTGCGTACCTGGTCCCTAAGGGTTGTAGGTTCGAGTCTCCTTCAGCCAGAGATCAGTGTGTTTATATTATATAATATATATAATATAATATATAATATATTATATATATATATATATATACACAAGGCAGCATCATGTTTAGAGCAGAACTTTATTAACATACTGAAGTAAAAACTCTGTACACACATTTTACATGTTTACGTACATGTATGTATATATAAAAACATTTGCGACCTTCCAAATTACATTTATGAACACGAAAAAACATTGTGTATTTCTTTTTTTAAATTTGTTTCAGTTTTTCATGGAGGAGAATTTAGAGATTCTCACCTTGAAACCTTACCCCCAACCCCACGAATAACATGTACACCAAGACATTTATACACGTTATAACATTTCATACATAATAACATGTACACATGCAATCATCACACGATGTACACATGACATTCATCTTCACACAACCATGTACACAAGACAATCATACATTACATGTACACATGACAATCATCAAACACACAACATGTACACATGACTATCAAACATATACTGTACACATGACAATCAACCCACATGTAACATGGCACACTATACCAAAACACGTAATATTTAATGTGTTCATAATACATGTACACATGACACAGTTATCATGGAGGTGAGTCAATTATTAACCAACATTTCGGTATTCATGCTGACAATAATTAAAAACGCCAAATACTTTTAAACAGCTAAAATAAGTAAAAAACTTTGTCTTAGTTAGTGTTCATAGTGTAACATATAAAAAGGATTTCCAAATTTACGTTAAATTAGCCTCTACGAAAGGGTGGCCGGAAACTGTGAGGCAGCTTGGTGGGGAGTCTAGTGAACTACGGTCGCGGACGGTACTTGGTGTGTGTAATTACTGGACGCAGTTTTCTGTGCTGTGTCACCACTGTATTTCCACCTACCTGGACAGTCTCTACCGTTTGAAAGCTAGAACAAGGACCGAGTTTCCATGCAGCGAGGTCTCTGAAGGCTGGAACAGCTGACTCTCGGGAACTGGGGAAGGGAGTCCACCTTGAGGTGGAACGCACTAGTGGACTCATGGAGGACACTGACTTCCGGGAAGGCGCACCGTGAACTCTGGGGAAGTTGGGGAAGCTGGGTCCGCCTGAGGTGACACTAAGTGGGGACTCCTGGAGACACTGATCCCGGGGAAGGCACGCTTGACTCTGGGGAAGTGGGGAAGGGTGTCCAAACTGAGGTGAATCTAGTGGGACTCCTGGACACTGATCCAGGGAAGGCACCGCCAACCCTTAGGCAAGTGGGTATAAGGGGGAATAAGACATCATGGAGCGAAGCGGATGGATTCCTGGATACTGAACCTGGGTAAGGCTAATCGAATACATGCAGTTGAGGCTGGACCTTGGGGTAAGTGGGGAAGGGAAAGATATCCGGCGGTTTAGAGGAAGGATTTCCTGGATACATGAACACTGGGTAAGGCAAAGCATACCGCCCCGACCGACTTTGGGGGGAAGTGGGGAATGGAGTCCATCTGAGGTGACTTAAGTGGACTCCTGGAGGACATCTGATCCGTGGAAGGATACCGCCCGACCTTAGGCAAGTGGGTAAGGGAAGTACATGGGGAGCGAGCGGATGGATTCCTGGATACATGAACTTGAGGAAGGTTGTGTGTTGAGGCTGATCTTAGGTAAGTGGGGAAGGGGGAGACATACGGGAGCGAGCGGATGGATTCCTGGTTACATGAACCTGGGTAAATGTCATGAAGTCATGCGCGGTTGAGGAAGACCTTGGGTTAAGTGGGGAAGGTAAATATCCGGCGGTCGGTAGACGGATGAATTCCTGGATTGCATGAACCTGGGTTTAAGGCATGAATACATTGCAGTGAGGTGACATTTAGGTTAAGTGGGAAGGGGAGGACATCCGGGAGCGAACGGATGGATTCACTGGATACATGTACATAGGGACAGCAAGATATATCAGGTTGGTGAGGCTGACCTTAGGTAAGTGAGGAAGGAAAACATCCGGTGGAGGGACGGATGGATTCCTGGATACATAATGAAACTGGGGACGGCTTGAGGCTGGAAGGGCAGAGAGGAGAAGGAGGCGAGGCTGACCTTAGGGAAAGATGAGGAAAGGGGAGACTGCCCGGGGGCCAGGATGGATTACTGGACACATGAACCTGGGGAAGGCGAGGGGGGGGGCGGCACCTTCAAGACGAACCACTGGCCTCCACCGTAGGGCAAAGGTCTGGTAACTCAGAGATACTTGAGGACATTGACAGTGGTCGCTAATAATTTGTATATATAATTGTAATTATAATATACTATAATATAATTATATTATATTTATTATTTATTATTTGTTATTTTAAATTCATGACTTGGTAATTTGGATTCAAAAGCGTCAACCAGCCTCCCTGACAGTAGCATCGAAGGTGTTATTCTGACTTCAGCCTCCCTGACAGTAGCCATTATCTGGGTGAGTAATATCGAAAAAATCCCCCCAAAAAAATACTTTCATTTACACTTCACCTCACTACACATATCACTCTCAGAGGCTCATCACGTTAGAGGTAGAAGTTTTGCGCCTTTGGGTCTTTTCCAAGAGTGGCGCCTTGTCCCTTCGGGAGATACGAGACTAGTTTGGAAGGGAAGTCCCCCTATCTTGAAAGTAGTAATTTCAGGGATAGTCTTCCATCTAAACTATGGTCTTATATGTATCCCAACTGCCAATATCCCAATATCCGAATGGGTAAAACTGGTCAGTTAACAAGACCTGATTTAAAATTAAGTCCATTCTTATATTTCTCTGTACGTTTAAAGATACATTTTTCATTTATGTTAATGTAAAAATTAATAACCATGTTCAAAGGAGCCTTAGAAAACTTATCTAACCTTTAAGTTTACAATTTAATAATAAACAAACACAATGAAATACATTTTTTCCGTTAGGTTCAGAATGATTTCTGCGAAATTATTGCACACACAAACTTTCACTTGCATTATTCGGCAAGTAACTTTCAATAAGAGCATACTAACACATACACAAACTTACACTTGGCTTATTCGGCATGTGTTAGTATGCTGTTATTGAAAGTTACTGTACTTTTCTTTTATGTTACTTATTACAACCCAGGAGTCCCAAAGGCCTGTTATCCTGTGTGTAAAGGGAGCAAAATAAACACAGCAGAAAAACTTTTGACTTGCATTATCCTTCGCCAGTTTAGAACAGAAGTATGTACACTATATACACTATGTACAACACTAGGTATTAGTGCACTCCACGGTAAGCAAGGCAGAATAGAAGCCACTAGAGAGCAGACCGTGCTTCAACCAGCTCTAGAGTGGGAATGACAAGGGCAGACAGGCGAGTGGTACCCACAACACCTCTGGGATTGCCAAAACCATCTTCTCATTGGCTGGAACCTGGGTACGGGTTTGGGGGAAACGACGGGTGGCCCGCTATCTCAACCCATTAGTGACTGGTATTCGCTGTGTTGGTGGTAGATATGCGCTTAAAATTGAGGGTGTGTTCACGTGCGCCCGAATAAAGTTGACGTGCTCTTGCATGCCACATTTGTCTTGTAAGTGTTCAGCTGTGTTGTTGATGCTCGTGTTTGCGCAATACTTTGTTGAGTCTTTCGTGTACGTGATGCGTGTGACATGCTGTGTTGACGTGTCTGTGTGACGTGCTTGCTGTGTTGACGTGCTTACTGTGTTGACGTGCTTGCTGTGTTGACGTGCTTGCTGTGTTGACGTGCTTTCTGTGCTAACGTGCTTTCTGTGTTGACGTACTTGCTGTGTTGACGTGCTTGCTGTGTTGACGTGCTTTCTGTGTTGACGTGCTTGCTGTGTTGACGTCTTGCTGTGTTGACGTGCTTTCTGTGTTGATATGCTTGCTGTGTTGCCGTGCTTGCTGTGTTGTTAAAGTGAAGTAAAGGTTCAACACTGCTAGTTACTGCAAGCACTTCAAACTTCCCCACAACACCTTACACAACAGTGTCTCCCACACTGGCATGACTGTCTCCCCAGGCAGGTATATTGTGTCTCCCACATTGTCATTACTGTCTCCCTAGGCAGGTATCTTGTGTCTCCCACTCTGGCATTACTGTCTCTCCTGGCAGGTATCTTCTGTCTCCCACACTTGCATTATTGCTCTCACGCATGCCAGCATGCTTGAAGTCCAAGTCCCTCGCACACAAAACCTCCTTTTCCCTCCTCCCTCCAACCCTTCCTAGGCCGACCCTTACCCCGCCTTCCCTCCACCACAGATTTATACACTCTCGAAGTCATTCTGATTTGTTCTATTCTATCTACATGTCCGAACCACCTCAACCCCTTCTCATCCCTCTGGATAATAGTTTTGGTAATCCCACACTTTCTCCTAATTTTCAAACTACGAATTCTCTGCATTATATTCACACCACACATTGCCCTCAGACATGACATCTCCACTGCCTCCAGCATCCTCCTCGTTGCAACATTCATCACACATTCCACAGATCCCATACAAGAGTGTTGGTACAACTATACCTCATACATTCCCCTTTTTGCTTTCATGGTCAAAGTTCTTTGTCTCCACAGACTCCTAAGTGCACCGCTCACCCTTTTCCCCTCATCAATTCTATGATTCACCTCATCCTTCATAGACCCATCTGCTGACACGTCCACTCCTAAATATCTGAATACATTCACCTCCTCCATACTCTCTCCCTCCAATCTGATATCCAATATATCGTCACCTAATCTTTTTATCCTCATAACCTTACTCTTTCCTATATTCACTTTTAATTTTCTTCTTTTACATACCCTACCAAATTCATCCACCAACCTCTGCAACTTCTCCTCAGAATCTCCAAAAAGCAGTGTCATCAGCAAAGAGCAACTGTGACAACTCCTACTTTGTGCTTGATTCTTTATCTTTTAACTCTACACCTCTTGTCAAGACCCTCGCATTCACTTCTCTTACAACCCCATCTATAAATATATTGAACAACCATGGTGACATCACACATCCTTGTCTAAGGCCTACTTTTACTGGGAAATAATCTTCCTCTTTCCTACCGATATTTATCTCTTGCGACTTACCAATGTCACTCATCCTAATGGTTATAGCTCATTTCTACCTAACGTAAAATATACAATAAGTTCTTTGGACGTGGGACGAGGGGGACAGTTGCGCCATGTATTTATTATCCATGCTTAAAGTAACGTTCTATATACTAAATATTTATTTCCTCAAATAATTTCTGACAGCACTCCCTTGGGCACCTCCTTCACTTTTTTTTGCTCGCTGCTTGGTTTTAATTACATGTGCAGGCAGGAATTCCTGACCTTTTACCTAAACCTTCCTGGCTAACTCCTGTTTTACCCTCAAGGCTTCAGCCC